>CM027082.1:8808685-9151920 GCA_015343265.1 Pao palembangensis
AATTAAACTGGCTTTTCTGACTTCCAGCTGTGGTGAGACAGGCTGAGAGTGAGACTCTCAAAGAGCTACAGGTAGCTTTAGGTTGGGGGTTGACTTGAAGGCTGGAGCGGTAGGTTGCTGCCACTCCACCTCCTCTGCCTGCACTTGGAGGAACATGATAGTTAATATGACCTGATGGAGTTGCTTCATTTAAACTAACATTCTTCATCCTGCAACCAAGTCTCCGTGAGAAAGACAATATCAGACAGGTGATCTGTTATTAAATCATTAACTAGAAGAGATTTAGACCGTAGAGATCGTATGTTCAACAGACCACATCTGTTTTAGCTGTTTCTGAGTGTTTACTGCTGTGTATTTTTATAAGGTTATTATTATTAAGACCTCTTGACTTGTTTACTAGATGAACTGTGGGAGGACGAGGTACTGAAACTACTACTGTTGTATTATTAAACTTAAGTTACTGTGAGCGTTTTTAGTTGTATTTTTATTGGAGGGCAGCAGTCTTACAGAAGCAGCAGAGAAGCGTGTAAGACAGCGACTCTGCCTCCTGGCCTCCACCCTGGGTTGTCAGAAGGTTGGTTGTCCAGTCAACTTTGCTATATTGCTAGAAATAAGAGCTACACCACCCCGGGTGGGATGGATGCGGTCTCTGCTAATAAGGCCAGGTTTTCCCCAAAAAGTCTCCCAGTTATCTATGAAGGCCACGTTGTTTTCTGGACACCACCGCGACAACCAGCGACGGAGCGATGACATGCGGCTAAACATGTCATCACTGGCCAGATTCGGGAGGGGACCAGAGAACGCTACGGAGTCCGACATCGACATCGAAGTTACACACCGACTTCATATTAACTTTAGTAAACTCAGACTGGCGCAGCCGGGCGTCGTTAACGCCGACGTGAATGATAATTTTGCTGTATTTGCGCTTATCGTTCACCAGCTGCTTTAAGTTTCCCTCTATGTCGCCGCTCTGGCCCCCGGCATACATTTAACTATGGTCTCTGGTGTCGGCTTCACGTAGCGAAGAATAGAGTCGCCAATAACCAGGGTCGGTTTCTCAATGGGTGCGTCACTGAGTGGGGAAAAGCGGTTTGCGACATGAAGCGGTTGGTGGTGAACCACGGGCCTTTGTTTCAGGCTACGCTTCCTTCGAACCGCCACCCAACCACCCTGACTACCCGGCTGCTCGGGGGCTGCGGGGAACAGCTAACAGTAGCTGCACTGGGCCGGTCCGCACAGGCTAACTGGTGCTGGCTAGCTACAGGGGCTACGATGCTATCTGGTGTGCGGAGCCTCGCCTCAAGCTCGCTAAGCCTCGCCTCTAGAGCTATAAATAAGCTACACGTTCCACACGCTTGACTCTCAGTAAAGGAGGCCGAGGAATAACTAAACATTTCACACACTTTGCAGAACACCGGAGGAGAAACGGTGGGAGAAGTGAAGTTAGCCATGCTAGCAGTGAGCGCAGCTGCGCCGAACGAAATAAACAGAGCGAAGAAAAGAACCCAAGCGAAGTATAGAACCCTAAACGTTCACCAAGGTGACTGTCTACTACTAAACAGGATAAACAAAAAGCTAACAAATAATTAACAACAATAAATCCACCGTAGCAAACACCAGGAGAAGTGAACGAGTGGGACAGAGCACAAACAGGAAATGACGCAATACGTTACCGATGACGTGGCCTGCTGTATCCTGGTATACTGTATCCTAGCCTACTGTATCCTGGCCTATTATATCCTAGCTGCTGTACCCTAGCCTGATGTATCCTAGCTGCTGTATCCTAGCCTATTATATCCTAGCTCAGGGGCCGGGAACCTTTTTGACTCAGAGAGCCATAGAAGCAAAATATTTGGAAATTTATTTCAGTGAGAGCCATATAATATATTTTAAGACTTAATTCAACTAAATGTGAGTATAATAAGTCTCTAAATTTATTCTTTTAAATAATGTTAAGATAGGAATTTCCTGTCGGATCCAAACGCAAAAGACTCTGGCAGGTGGAACAAAAACAACCCTTTATTGGGGCGAGAGTCACACAACAATAATGGTAACTGAAGACGCTCCAGAAGGAGGATAATAAAAAAAAACAAAAATGGAGGTGCAAAAAAAAAAAAAACGGTGCTGCATTTATGTCTTTCACTTGAGTTTCCTCCACTTGGTTTGCCATCATGATGGTACGATCATGAACAGTTCTTGCCGACAGAGGCATATCTTGTATCCTTTTAATTATCTTGTCTTTGTTCGGAAGATCATCAAAAAGTTCATTGGCTACATCCAGCATAAATGTTTTAGCATACTCGCCATCTGTGAATGGTTTTCCATTCCTCACTATTGCTAAAGACCCAGCAAAGCTAGCAGAATTATAGTCACCTTGCCGTGTCCATTAGCGGAGTTGCTACTGGCTAGTTTGCACCCTGCTCAGTAGCTCTTGGTACGCTTTCTTCCTGCTGTCTCCCGCTGGGTTTTTGATGCAAAGGTAGCATGGCGTGTCAAAGTGCCGCTTTACATTTGAGCGTTTCATCGATGCAATTTTGTCATTGCAAATTAGACACACCGCAGAACCTGCTCTCTCCACAAAGGCAAATTCTTCGGTCCATTCGTCCATTACCCCTCAACATTTTTTCTTTTTGCCATCTTCGTAGAAGGGTTAGCTTTGAGCTAATTACCGAGCAGACTGATTGATAAGGGGGCGTTTACCTGTTTACCCAGCAACGGCCTACGTACACTATAATCATCCAATTAAAAAAACGGACTATTGCTCCTGCAGCCAACTGCAGCCTTGAACAGGACGGGAAGCAACATTCACGCCGGCGCGTTGCGCAGTAATTTCGGATAATGGACACCTGATCGGGCACAGGTGTCCATTATCCGAAATTATCTGCGAGCCAGATGCAATCATCAAAAGAGCCATACGTTCCATACCTGCTCTAAACTTTGTTTGTCTCAGTCTCATTGTGCGTTACAAAACCTGGCATCGTAAGAGAGGTGTGTCGACTTTTTAAAACCATTGCAAACATTAAATGGAAAACCTAAACAACAGGGATATAATCAGGAATGCACATGTTTGTGAACATGGCAGTGTGATTAATGTTAAATGTTAAAACATCAACACTTTTAAAGTTTGTACATTTAAAGTTTTCAACTTTGTTTTTAACTCCTGCACTCTCTGACATGAAGCTTATTTAAGCCAAGTTTTCTTTTACGAGGCTGCAGCCATCGTGTATTTCCTATACATGAGTTTTGGACTCTCTTTTTGTCATCATAGATTTTCAGATTTTTCTGATTTTCGTTTGAATGTGGGACAACTGGCTTAGAAAAGCTTTTTGTAGAGCCAACATGACACAGGACATGGAGTGGCTTGCAGTCAACAAAAAATTTAATGAGCTGTTCCTTGGCCCTTTTGCATTTTCTTTTTGAGTTATTTTGCTAACAGACAAACACGACGACTGTCACATAACCCCCTCCTTTGGCAGAGGTAATTAAAGCTGAGACCATGAAATCCATTCAATTCAATCCATTCAATAGGCTACATTATTTCCTGTGAGGGTCTACTTGCTGAGTATGTTGATTTTAATTGTCTTTTTAGTGTTGTTAGTGTTTTCTTCAGTCCCTCTGTCTTCTGTGATAATAATTCATTTTCCTTACATGCACAATGTTTCTGTTTTATATATCACCATGTACAAACGAATGTCACTTCACTTTATTCTTTCCTGCAGATGTTCAGTGTCTGGTAGATACGTCTTGTTTTGATTCTGCGGATGAGACATTTGCCAAAAGGTACTTTTACAGGTAGATAACCACCCTGGAAAACTTGGTCAAGTAGGACCAGTTTCACTCCCTTTTATTAAAATCCCTGAAGACAACAGACTTCCCTCTCTCCCTCCCTCTTCTCCTGTCTCCACACTACCCACCTTATGAGCATCATACCTGCTCCTACTTCATTTTTTATATTGATCAGCGATGAGTCTGAACACAAATTAATTCCGGGAAATGTGTAATTCGTTGCTGACTGCGTCTTTAAAGAAGTGCGTGAGTGAAGCAACATTTTTTCATACATACTTTATTGAGTGAAGCAACATTCGGCGCATCTTGTGGAAGACTCGCGCCAGTGACGGAAGCGGTGCGCATGCGCACTCTGCCTTCGACCGTGTTGTTTTTATTCCAATTCATAGAAACGTTTGGAAATATAGGGGCGGATTTAATCCATACTCATTGTGCAGGTGAGTTTAAGTGAGACTGAAAATAATAATAATAATAATAATATTACCATCATCATTAGGTCTCCGTGGTGACCCTTCATGCGCAAGAGCGTTTCTGTGTTGTTATGTTGGTCGTCACCTGGACAACATGTTGGGCACCTCGGTGTTCGTGACTTGAAGTAGCTGTGTTCCGGTGCAAGGAGATGTATTTTAATGTTTGTACCTAATCACCCCCAAGTCAAACGTCGCTCTTGTTGTATTCTGGCTCCCTCTTGCGTAAAGATGGACATTATGAGTAATGAGCATATTAAATAAACGACGCAGTTCTAATGATTCTAATGTCTACGCAGATGAAAATGTCTTCATCTGTCCTTCTCACGACCCTGTTCCTCCTTCCATTTACTACGGGTAAGTTTAGATGCACTTTCCCCATTACAAAAATGTATTGTTTTAACGATCAGTCGCCTGTATATCTCATCAGCAGAGTGTTGTAATGTGAGTGGTTGCGGTCTTGATAGACAGTTATTCAACGCCTGCGCGTTGAAATATATTTGTGTTCCAAAGGTCATTTACAAAGTATTCTTTTAAAACGATGAAACAGAGGAAATTGAAATATACACTAAGCAATTTGATTAAGAGAATGAGACAAAATACTCAGAGTGTCTGTCTGGGATAGATTATTCACTCTGTCACCTCTCCCCTAATAATTGTGTGTGCTGTAGCAGTCAAAATGTGGAAGTGTGCGTTTATTATTATTTATTCGCATTTTCACAGCAGGTTAAATTGAATAATACTGATCATTAATAAAAAGCTGTTATTTACTGAATTTGAAGTTGAATTCCGCTGGAGAAAATTTTAAATAATTACGTTGTTTACATTCTGCTGTCCTGGCAGGCTGGTTTGTAATAAATGAATAAAAAATGAATAAAAAGCGACATTTCATTCCAATGTGGTCTCCTGTGAGAATGTTACCTAAAGGCATGCTTACCTACATGTCCATTTGGACAGGCGAGAGAGAAGAAGTGTGCGCTGGGAAGGAGTTTCGTCTGCCTGTGTATTCCACGTCCAGAACAGTGACGTTTACACCTGACTCTGGTGAACCGAAACGCATTCTGCTGGAAAACACCTCTGTGAGTGAAATTCTCCACCTGCTTATCTTGTTTTTTTGTTAATTAGTTCATTTCTTGCACTGCGTTTGAGTATCTGAAGCCTCTGAACTTTATGACTGCAGGTCAAAGACCCACGGTTTGAACTGACCAAAGGTAGGATGTTAGTCCTGAGAGAAGTGACGAAGAGCGATCAGGGACTTTATAGTATCAAACTGTCATCTGGATTCGCGTATGAGACGCTCCAGTTGAAGGTTTTAGGTACTTTAATCTAACAGATTTGTGATAATATTTTAGGAGCTTTGCACTGATTTGTCTGTCTTTTGTGCTGCTTCAGATTGCATAGTATCATACAAGAGGTACTACGGGGAAAACTTTAAGCAAAACATTTCTGAAAATGCTTCCCTGCTGGAGTTTTCTCCCCTTGGTGCTCCAGCAGAGGCCATGCCAGTCCTGCTTTGGAACTGCACCGACCCTGAGGTCACTAATGCCGGCCGGGGACGGCTGGAGCAAGGCGGGAAGGTCTGGGTGGCTGAGGGAGTCTCGCAAGCGGACCAGGGCAACTACATCGTGAGGAACGCCAACGGGAATGTGCTGTCGCACAGCAGACTCACCGTTCTCGGTGAGACAGAAGATGATGCTGAGCTGATCTGCTGACTGTAGGATCCAGTCACATCTAATGCTTATGTTTATCTTTCTGTCTCCATCTGACACTCTCTCACTCTGTTCATTACCCTGCAACCAGCACACTCTTTCCATTTCAGTCGTTTAATCAAGGAGTCTATAAACCTGCCCCTTCCCGTTTCTCACGGCATCCTTACATTCATCCCCACAAAATACTATGACCAGTCTGACTCCATGCCCCATTATGGTCCTGCGCAGCTGATCCATCATGGCAAGATAACAAACAGTGATGTGCGCTACAGGGACCTCATTTCTTTCAGAGGGAACGGTTCCAACAAGGAAGTCATCATCATGGGTCTGAAAAGCAGTCACAGCGGGATATATGAACTCAGAGACAGGAATGACAACCTGGTTTCATCTACAGTGTTGCAGGTTGCCGGTGAGTCACAGGATGCAGTCAAATGTTCATAATATGCGTTGAAATTCTGCCCTTTCACAGAAATACATCTTTGTCTGTGGTTTCTACAGGAGAAAAAGAAAACACAGTTTACACAGTTTACACTTTCCTTCGTGCTTTTTCTGGAGTGTTTCTGTCCATGGCTGGCTTAATCCTGTTCTTGAAGCGATTTCCATGTTGCAGCGTCTCGCAGCTCATCTGTGGCCTCAGACGAAAGCGAAAGTCAGCGGCGAACCCTCCTGAGGTGAGCATCCAGGTAAGAAAGTCCGACAGTGCGTAGCTATGACTGGAGGCATTATTACTTCTGTGTTCTTGGTAGGAGCATGAATAGGAGGTGCTGTGAATGCACAAATCATAACTACAGGCACACAATCTTCCACATAAACACAACACAGATGGAACACATACATTTATATTATCAGTGTTATTAATTTTAGAGTTCCTGAGTTTACATATGATACAGTCTATTATTGTCCTGATACTGTAAGTGTGAAAATGAAAATAGACATGTAATAAATGATGGCTGTACTGCAGATTAAAAGTCAGTGTTATAAGAAGATTGTGCTGATTTTTGTGCATCTGTGTCGACTTGTGCAGGAATACAGCCACACGAGCACACTGCCCGCAGGCTATAACAGTAATTCCCAGCGGCCTGAAACTCCAAGGAAATGGACAGCGAGGTCAAGTCCAAATCAAACGGTGGGGCTAATGGAGCAAATGATGTGAGCTAGTTGGATTTAAAAACAATCAGTGACGTGTGCTTTTGTTTTTTTTTTTTCCCAGGGTTATGGTTCAGTGACGGTAGATACTCCAAAAGCTCAGATCCAAGAATTAACCAGACTGACAGCTTCAGACTCTCCTTGCCATAATGTAAATAATGAAGGCAAAAACTCAACTCTATACATATATCTGTCACAGACTGAAATGTCTCAACATGTGTTTGCTTGTTTGTTCCTTCTAGAATGCATCTAACGGCGAGGAAAGAACTATTTCTTTTTTTGTCCCCGGGTCTTCAGACTGTCTCCAATTATCTGAGGACTGTATTCAGTTTCCAATTAAGAAATACATAGACAAAGCAGAGCGGGGGAAATCACAGGACTGCTTCTCCGCACTTCCATTAGATGAGAACACCTTTGAGTGCAGTGTTTACACATCTGAGAAACTGAGTGTCTGATAAATCAAAGATTTAGAGCTGCTGGACAAAAAAAGCATAAAACAACCAGAGAATCATTTAAACATACTTTTTAAAGTAAAATATGAGCAACTGCATGACATTTTTGATGTAAATCTCCTTATGCACAAGTTGTTTGTTAGCCATTTTGTTCCATGAAAAAAAAGTTTCATGAAAATGTAACAGTACTGTAAATGGATAGCTGACGTCTACAGCTGTGACCTACCTCCAGACCCTCAGGACCAACATGACCTACACTGACCATACTGAGTGACTGTATTTATGTATAGTGGTGTTAGACTGGTTAGCGTGACTGGAAAATGTTATCTGTATAGTAAGTATTGTGCAGTGATAGTAATTTAATTGCCACAAATGCTGACCATCGTATTAGCCATCCCTCACAAGTGAGTATTCACACACATACACAAACACACTGTAGTACAGTGGCGGGCTATGCATCTGATACCTGGGCCTTCAGTGGAGACGTACTCAACTTAATCCACGTCTTAACACCACTCTCACGTTGCAATTGTAGAAATCAATACTGTGCATAAATGCAAAATAACAATTTGTGAATTTACAAAGAAGCTCTGTGTCAGCCTGAAGAAGGCTGGATCCGAATTGTATCCAGGAAGTATGAAACTGCGGGTGGTTAAGGAAGGAGAAAGACTAATTGAGCTTGAAATATATTCTGTATCTGGCAAAGATTGATGTCCAGAACACTGTTGTTCAGGAATTGAAAAAAAAAATATATATATATTTTTTAATTTAATTCTTCTAATTCTTGGTCCAGAAATTTTAGGTTTTCTCTGAAGGTGTAAAAGGCAACAAAGGTTTCCTCTGCACTGTGTTGCTTTAACATGTGAATAAATCTAGTTACAGACGATGTCTATCTTGTTACTAAAATTTTCAGTGATAGAGGTCGTGACATTACCATTACTGTTGTATCCTAAAATACCTTGTCTACTAATAAAATACATAACACAATGTATTCCATTTTGAAGTTATTTTAACATGCGCAATTTGGATCTGTTGAAAAAAAGCATTACTTTATAAACAACACCAAAATATGTGTCACAGACATTTTTCTTCTGATGCTCACAATTAATTTGCTTCTATGTGCATGTCATCAATGACTGCTTTTACCCCATAGGGGGCAGTAAAGCGCCTGTGACAAGAGTGGCAAGAACCGTAGAAGAAGCTGTTTGTAGCGGCAATGAAAGAACGGCGTGCTGCTTACAGTTTAAGTCAAACATAAGTAAAGTATAAAGCAACGTTATTAATTATACGATACAGGACTAACTGGATTTCGTTTTCAGAAGAGACGCAATAACTGTGTTGGGAAAATGTCTTTAGTTTGTGCAAGTAAGTGAAATTGTATTTATTCACCGGACGGAAGCGGCGCATGTTAGCTAGACTCTGGGCTAATTTTGCTAGCTAGTTTAGCTAACATTAGCGGCCATGCACTGCTATATTGTGCTAGTTACAAATTGTGGAGATTTGTATTTGAATCATAATTGCCTTTTCTTTTAGTCTGCAACGAAGTGCCGGAGCATCCTTGCGTCTCCCCGGTGTCCAACCAGGTGTTTGAGCGCAGGCTGATCGAGAAGTACATCGCCGAGAATGGGACGGATCCGATGAATGGGCAACCGTTGTCTGAAGAACAGCTCGTAGATATAAAAGGTATATTACGTTCCTAAACTGTATGCTTTAAGTATTTACAATTAAGAATGAATTAGATAGCGTTATTATGTGCAATAACCATATTCAGTTTACACATGGAAGTGGAGTATATTTTGATTTTATGTAACTGAATCGTTGCTTCGTCCTTGGATAGGATGATCGAACGGCTGTTTGCTTTAATTCAATCATGGTAGTCATAATGTAGTGATATGTTGTGTGTGCCATATTTACAGAATGTAAAATTAATTTTACGATCAGAACTAATAACACTATTGCTAAATCCAATCTCTAGGACTTTAAGATCATTTGTAGTTTTGCTGATTGACACCCACTGGAAGGTTAAATAATTGAACGAAATTACATTCTATGGCCTGAAAAGCATTTAAGAAATAACTATGAAGATGATAAGCTGACCAATATTGAAACAATATAACATTTTTAATTTGGCAAAATTACTGTATGTTATACTTTACACTATTTGTTTGTGTATAGTTATTTGTTATCTGATGAGTTTACTACCCAAATTAGATACGTTTTCATGAAAATCTTTGAACATGCGGAATATCTCTATTTTAGTCTCGCATCCTATTCGACCAAAAGCCCCTTCAGCGACAAGCATTCCTGCCATTCTTAAGTCGCTTCAAGATGAGTGGGTAAGTAATGTTGAACTTAAAGTGCAACAATTTACTTTTCTATCAGTTATTTTGAGTTTGTTTTTGAATTCCATTGTTTTTTTTTTAATTGAGGACCAAAATCCATTTACAGTAATTGGAAAAGGTCCATAACTGATTAATTTTTAAATAATTTTTTTTTGCAGGATGCTGTTATGCTTCATAGTTTCACCCTTCGACAACAGCTGCAGACTACTCGTCAAGAACTATCGCATGCTCTGTACCAACATGATGCTGCCTGCAGAGTCATTGCTCGACTCACCAAAGAGGTCACTGCTGCAAGAGAAGGTGGGTTTGTCGGAGTTTGTCCTCAATATAAAGATGTCATTCTATTTATGGTCAGCCTGTATCAAGTTCCAGACATAACACACATTGTTCCAAGAGTTTTCCTTTTAATTGGTGTTTTTTCCTCTTGACAGCTCTTGCCACTCTCAAACCCCAAGCTGGATTGGTTACCCCCCAGGCTGTTCCAACCTCTCAGCCGGCTGGAACAGTGAGTTAAAATCTTTAGAATTCTAAGATGCTGATAATGACTTTGCATAACAAGTTCTTATGTCTGCATCTTAGGGTGCTGGTGGAGAGCCTATGGACATTAATGAACAGGTGGGAATGACTCCGGAGATCATCCAGAAGGTATGATTTATTCTATGTTTGCTCTCTTTGTTTTCTCCCTAATTGAGGAGCTAATTTATTTTTCATGGATTAATTTGCAATTGATTGTGATCCTTTTTTCTGACTGCAGCTCCAAGACAAAGCAACCATCCTCACCACAGAAAGAAAGAAGGTATTATATCACTTTATGTTTTGTTTTTTTAACAAGTTTATTTGTAATCTATGCTAAACACCAACAATGTTTTTCTCCAGAGGGGAAAAACTGTACCAGAGGATTTGGTTAGAGCTGAGGACCTTGGCAAATATCACCACGTGGCCTCACATGTTGTAAGTTTGCATTTTTCTTTCAAAGCTCTTCCATCTAATTAGACATAACTTGCTTTTATTGGATATTAACGTTAGCATGCCTTTTTGTTTTCTTTAGGGTCTTCATAGTGCGAGTGTTCCTGGTATTCTGGCTCTGGATCTGTGTCCTTCAGACACCAGCAAAGTTCTTACTGGTATGTTCTTTTTTTTTCCCCAAGAGTGGATATTTGAAATGTATGTGTTTTTAGATTTACAGTAAGATTTCTGATGATTACAGTAGATTTCAAATGACTTATTAAACATCACCTTCGGTTTCTCAGGAGGAGCTGATAAGAACGTGGTAGTATTTGACAAGAATGAGGAGCAGATTGTGGCAACATTTAAGGGTCACACCAAGAAGGTCACCTCTGTTATTTACCATCCATCCCAGGTTTGTTTCCAGGATAAGACATTTTGTCATATCCAGCCACAGCCCAGCTGAGTCTTTTGTCCTCACACTTGTTGTTTTTACCGTTTTAGTCCGTGGTCTTCTCTGCATCTCCAGACAGCACCATTCGTGTATGGTCTGTCACTGGGGGTAGCTGTGTCCAGGTGGTACGTGCCCACGAGGCTAGTGTCACTGGGCTCTCTCTTCATGCTACTGGGGACTACCTGCTTAGCTCCTCTGAGGATCAGGTGTGTGTGTGTATGTGTGTGCAGCCTGGGAAAATTATTACTGTCTTGTTAAATTCACCAACACACTCATCTTTTTCATCTTTGTTTCTTAACTGTTTTGCAGTACTGGGCATTTTCTGATATCCAGACTGGTCGGGTGCTCACCAAAGTCACAGATGAAAGTGCTGGCTGTGGTTAGTTCCTTGTTTGTCTTTTATAGTCTTACTAATTATATTCGTGTTTCAGGAAGTAATGATTTTCTCTGCCCCCAAAGCTCTCACCTGTGCTCAGTTCCATCCTGATGGTCTTATTTTTGGCACTGGGACTGCTGATTCTCAAATCAAAATCTGGGATTTGAAGGAGCGTACAAATGTGGCCAACTTCCCAGGCCACTCTGGACCCGTCACCTCCATTGCTTTCTCTGAGAACGGATACTATCTGGCCACGGGTAAGAACTACTGTATCACAATATAGCTGCTGTTCTTCAATGCAGCCGACATTTGATGTTAATGTCCAGACACAGTGTATCTGGAACTTTTTATATTAACATGTAATTTTATCTAGGTGCCCAGGATAGCTCTCTGAAACTGTGGGATCTGAGAAAACTGAAGAACTTCAAGACCATTACTCTGGATAACAATTACGAGGTAGAAAATTATAGTTTGTGGCATACTTTTAATTGGAGATAACAAGCAGGTTGATTAATGCATATCTTACCTAATGTTTCTCTTTCATTAGACCAACATTTTTTTTTCTTTGTATTTGTGTTCGGTTTAGGTGAAATCCCTCGTGTTTGACCAGAGTGGTACCTACTTGGCTGTCGGAGGATCTGACATCCGAGTCTACATTTGCAAGCAGTGGTCTGAGGTCCTCAACTTTACTGGTGAGGGGATAAAATCCACTTCTCTTATCTGTTTGTTATCTAGTGTTTCATTGGTTTTCACCTGATTTTTCCTCTCCATTTCTAGACCACACCGGATTGGTGACTGGAGTTGCCTTTGGCGATAATGCTCGGTTCTTGTCCTCTGCTGGAATGGATAGAAGTCTCAAATTTTACAGCTTGTAGAAAGGGAAACCTTTAAGTTAAAAACAGAGGACTGTTTAGAGAAGAATAGAATCATCTTTGCAGGACAGCAATTTGACATTTACTTGTGATTATTGGCTTAATTTTTCATCCCATAGAAGAACAACATCCTTTTAAACTGGCCGCTATATAAATCCACAGCAGCCGTGTTCAAGATTAACTTTTGCATATGTTTGAACTGTAAATGAGGTGAAATGAATCATATCTGATGTCAACAGGTTCATGTACGAAAGTGTTCTTTTTTTTTTGTTTTTTTCCGCATTTTATTTCTTAAGCAATTGTTGGTGTGGGCACAATCTTAATGTAGATCAGCTTCATTCAGTATCATTAGGCTGAGATAAACATACTGGTACATCTTTAGTGGTGTACAGAAAAATTTGATGGATATAAATAGGTGTTGCAGAGTTATTGTCATCTTAAAAAAGTAGTCTTGTTTAAGCCCTTCCCACCTTAAAACTGTACTTTTTCCAATTGTATATCATTTTCCAATTAAATGATTTAAATCTGCCCTTTTACAATGAAATAAACTATCTTTTGTATTGCCATTCATTTGGATCAAGACCATGAGTGCTGTGATTTTATTTTGCCAGTGGGCCCTCTCAAATCTTATGTATTCATGTCAAGATCAACATAATTGATCATGGTCATGAAATGGTCATAAGACCATTTTTTTTTTAAATCATGTTTTTAATCAACTCCAGAGCAAAATGTTAGGCATTAAAGTTGTACATTAGTCTGAAAACTATGGAACATAATACACATTAGACACTATACGAGTAAAATGTAAAGGTCACATCTGTACGAGACACCCATCCTAGAAACCTCAATACGGTCACGCTATAAACGGAAATGCACTGTTATGTTGCCCTTATATTTTATGTAAAGCTGAAATGAGTATTGTGTGTTTAAAAGTATGTTAGATTGCACACGATTGTTCTCTAACAGTTTCAGTCTTATGAGTTTGCTTTGTTGAACCTGGAGCATTCTGCTTTCCACCCTAGCGGGGTCACGGGGTAAACCCGGAACATATTTCTCGTAATTAAAAGAGTCACGGCACTAATTTAATTTTGGCGTTGCTCTCATCCCAAAATCAGCAAAGTCACGATTCTGCCATCTACCAACCTACTATTAAAACGAAATCACTTGGTTGTCGGCAGGCATTACTGAAAATTTAGGAAATCTGTCCAAATTCCTTTAACGTATATCAATTTCACGCCATTTTACCCACATCGTCTCGTGGCCCGAGCGGAGCGTCTTCGTCACATGAGTGCTGTAACGTGACTTCCACAAACAGGAAGTGGACCAAAACCGACAACTTCACAAACACGTCTGAGTTTCTCCGGTGAACACTGACCGGTGTGTCCATCGGTGCGTGGCTGGATCGAAAGGCAGCAGGACCGTCTGAAAGATCGCAGGTTAAAGTCCGGCGACGGTGAGGAGGCACATCGGTGAGATTTCATCTGGTTTTTATTAGAATGTGCTCGTTTGAAGCTGTTTCTATTGACTGTGTGTGAACGCTATTATCTGCACAAATGACACCGCTGCTTCTCTGCGTTGAAATGTTTCTACAAATATAGTTTTCCTGTCGTCATTTCGATTTTTGATTAAATTACCAAAATCACATACGCAAATGATTTACATGGCATTAAAACAATGGCACGTACCTTACCAAATCCCCGTTATCAGAACACTTGGATTTTATTTTAACATTTTTGTTTTCTTTACACGACGTCATGTTATTTCTTTCTGTAGATAATGCCCATATGTTTTAAAACATATTTATTTTTTACCAAACGTAGGTAAAGATATTGTAGGTATACTGTGGTACTTTTGTGGGTCTTTAATGTTTGAAGTTGTTGAAAAGGTCTTGGTTGTTCTTAATTTACATTATTGATTCTGTAAATGCAAACCGTAATTGAACATTACCTTTATTTCATACATGTAAATCTAGCTGGCTGCCTATCATTCTTTTTCACAGCACTGCATTGAAGTTTATGACAGAGGAATTTGACTCACAAATGGGAAACAAAACTGAAGTTGCTCAAACACGCCTGTGCAAGAATGGAAATCCCTTCTCCTCATCTTGAAAACTAGTCACCTCTGTGTTCTTGATTTTGGACTTATATTCTTCATTGTTCCTGCAAGGCTTTTATTCTTAACTGGTAACCTTGGATCATAATTATTCCAACATCTCACTGTAGCTGTCCTCTCCATCCAATAATAATAATAATATCCATCCATCCATTTTCTATACCTGCGTTATCCAACTTTTTTTTTGGGTTGCAGGGGTCTGCTGGAGCCTATCCCAGCTGTCAAGGGGCGAGAGGCAGGGCACACCCTGGATAGGTCGCCAGCCTATTGCAGGGCTAACACAGAGACAGACAAGCACTCACACCTATGGTCAATTTAGATTGCTCAGTTCACCTAACAAGCATGTTTTTGGACTGTGGGAGGAAACCGGAGTGCCCGGAGAAAACCCACACATGCACAGGGAGAACATGCAAACTCCACACAGAAAGGCCAGAGCCGAGATTTGAACCCCAAACCTTCTTGCTGTGAGGCGACAGTGCTAACCACCGTGCCATAATAATAATAATAATAATAATAATAATAATCTTTCAGTGTTCCTGGTTTCTGTTGTCAGGCAGATTTTTTTTTAACATACTGGGCTGTTATTTCCTTCATATTTTGCAGGTAAATTATGGGCTCGTTGTTCCGCAGTGAGGAGGTGTGTCTGGTGCAGCTCTTCCTTCAGTCCAGCTCAGCTTACAATTGTGTCAGTGAGCTGGGAGAACTGGGATTGGTTGAGTTCAGAGATGTGAGTTAACTCTAGGTTGAATCTGGGCTTCGTGAAAATGTTTTCCTATGCAGCCTGTTTCTTTGCTTGATTCGAGTCATGTACAACTCCTTTTTTCCCCTCTATAATTAGATCTCTGCTCTCTTGTTATAGTTAAATCCGAATGTGAATGCCTTTCAAAGGAAGTTTGTTGGTGAAGTCAGGCGATGTGAAGAACTAGAAAAAACTTTCAGTAAGTATTTACTCACTGTTTCCCAGTATGTTTGGCTTTGTTATTTACCTTTGTGCTGTTTCTGCCCGTATTTCTCCTCCCTATCAGCATTCTTGGAGCAGGAGATCAATCGTTCCCTTACACCACCATTGCGTGGTCCCCTCCCCCCTCCGTGCCCAACGCCGTTGGCCCCTCAACCCCTTGAACTTATTACCATAGAGGAGGAGAGTGAGAGGCTGGCCAGAGAGCTCAAAGAGGTGGGCACACCGATAAATCAAGCAGCTGCTTGCATCGTCTTTAATAGTCCAAATTGGCTGTAAAGATATTTTACCCTGAGTGATTTTCGCATGTCTGAATAGGTATCCCGGAACCGTGACAGCCTACGGGCTCAGTTGACCCAGCTGTGTCAGTACCGGGGTGTCCTGACCAGGACACACTCTATCACAGCATCACAGGTGCTTCAAAACTTTTCATTTCTTTAACCATTTCATCACTCTGTTGATGTGATTGAGAAGGAGTCGGGAGTTCTTTACCGGTGTCTTCTCACAGGCACCGCCACCACCTGTCCTTGAAAGCCAGAGCCTGTATGAGAACCGCCAGGACGTCCACCTGAGGTAAGGTGCCCTAGGAGGGCCGCTGCGATTATTTGGTTCTATTTGTCCATGTCACAGGTTTTTATTCTTGTCCCTTCTTTCTCAGTTTTGTGGCAGGAGTGGTTCATCCATGGAAGGTCCCGTCATTTGAGAGGCTGTTATGGCGCGCTTGTCGCGGTTATATTATTGTGGATTTCAGAGAAATGGAGGACCGACTTGAACATCCAGAAACGGTGGGAACTGGGAGGGACGGCGTGGAAGGTTCTCCACCCTTCGAATGTGTTTCCCTCTGGGGGTGTTATCAGCTCTTTTCCGTCGCTGCTTTTACAGGGGGAAATGGTGCAGTGGACAGTGTTCCTCATCTCCTACTGGGGGGCGCAGATTGGACAGAAAGTGAAGAAGATTTGCGATTGGTGGGTGAAGTTTTGCATCAGGTTGTTGGTTTTAAGCGCAGTCTTGATTTAAAATGTCCAGATAATACGAACCAGACTATATTTTTCTGAACAGTTGGACATCCCCTTTGTCACATGAAGATGAATTTTTTGATTTCCTGTTCTTATAGTTTCCATACGCAGATATTTGCCTACCCCGAGAGCCCATCTGAGAGAGAGGAGATTCTGCAGGGGCTTCAGAGCAGAATTGAAGACATCAAATCAGTAAGTGTCACCCCGAAAATACTGTGTGGTTTTTAGAAGATGAGCGAGTCACTAACGTGTTGCTTTGATATTCACTCTTACTGCCCTCTGCCTCAGGTGCTTTCGCAGACGGAGTCCTACTTGCAGCAGCTGCTGATGCGAGCCATGGCTGTCCTGCCGCAGTGGAAGGTGCGCGTGCAGAAGTGTAAGGCGGTCCAGATGGTGCTGAACCTCTGCAGCTCTTCCGTCACAGAAAAATGCCTGATCGCTGAGGCCTGGTGTCCCACAGCCAAGCTGCCAGAACTGCAGAGTGCTCTCAGAGAGGGAGGGGTAGGTCAACCCAAAGCAGCACAGACATGCAGGTGCGGGACTTCAGTATTTAGAATCTCCCCCCACCCCCACTTTTTTTTTTTTTCCTGTTTTTATCTGGCTCACCAGCGGAAAAGTGGCAGCACGGTCGATTCCTTCTATAACCGGCTGGCGACCACGATGCCTCCACCTACGCTGTTTCCTCTCAACTCTTTCACAACTGGCTTTCAGAACATTGTCGATGCTTACGGTGTGGCGAACTACCGTGAAGTCAATCCAGGTGGGCCAGTTCCCTTCTAAAAGGATTGCATTTGTCCTCCATTGTCTTTAACTTGACTTTTGCCTGTTTGAACACCTCCACAGCGGTGTACACCATTATAACTTTCCCCTTCCTGTTTGCGGTGATGTTTGGGGACGTGGGTCATGGTATACTGATGTCACTGGCCGCCCTCTGGATGGTCCTTGAGGAAAAGGATCCTAAATTAAGGAACAACAGTAATGAGGTATTTGAAAGATATTGGCTCACTTCTGAATCATTTTTTTTTTACTGAGTGATTGTCTGAATAAGAAGTTGAACTTAGATATCTGCAACATTGTGCAAGCATGTAGAAGAGCTGAAAGGTGTCTTTGGCATTGCAGATCAAAGGAACATGACTGTACATGTGTTTTTAGATCTGGAGGATGATGTTTGGGGGACGGTATCTGATTCTGCTGATGGGGCTCTTTTCTATCTACACTGGAGCCATCTACAATGAGTGTTTTAGCAAAAGCCTCAGCACTTTCAGCTCCGGGTGGCACGTAAAGCCCATGTTCGACAGCAACGTGTGGAAGTGAGTGTGTTTCCTTTAATCTGTCGCACCTTTTTTTTTTTAAATCTCATTTTGATTTACTCTTTTTTTTTTTTTTTTTTTCTCTCTTCAGTTCATCAGTCCTGTCAGGGACCCAGTTCCTACCCATGGATCCTGTAGTGCCGGGCGTTTTTACATCCCCCTACCCATTTGGCATTGACCCAGTATGGATGACACACATGTCAATCTTTCAGTCATGAGCCTTTTTTAAGCTCATTTTTGTGAATACATCTAATTTCAGTCTATCTGTTTTTTTTTTTTCCAGATTTGGGGGTTGGCCAACAACAAACTAACTTTCCTGAACTCGTACAAGATGAAGATGTCAGTCATCATTGGTGTGATTCACATGACGTTTGGAGTCTGCTTGTCATTCTTTAACTACATGTAAGAAACAGTACATCCCACTATCTCAAAGCTATTTGTAAAACCTCTCCAAAAGTGCATTAATAGTGGGGTTGTTTAAACAAACTGTAATAATTGAACATGTATTCTGACCTTTCCTTCATGTCTTTCTTTTTCATGTTTATTTCTAGCCACTTTCGCCAGATAAGCAGCATATTTTGCGTGCTGATTCCTGAGCTGGTCTTCATGTTGTGTCTCTTTGGCTACCTGGTCTTTATGGTGGTCTTCAAATGGATCGTCTACACCCCTGCCCAGTCCAAATTTGCTCCCAGCATACTTATCCACTTCATAGACATGTTCCTCTTTACGGAAAACGCTCAGAATCCACCACTGTATACAGGACAGGTGTGTGTAACACTTGATTTACTGACATTTTGTCAGTAGGTTTTAGTCATCAGTAGTTAGTTTTTATTAACTGGTGTTTCATGGTGCACTAACATTGTTGTGAATGCTTAATCAATTCTTTTAACAAACAGCATTTTTTAGATTATACATCTGGGCCAAACTAGAACCAACGTAGGCCTTTAACAGCTGTTTGTGTCGCTCATGTAGAGTATTGTACAGAAGGTCCTGGTGGTCGTGGCTGTGTGTTCTGTCCCGGTCCTCCTGCTAGGGAAGCCCATATGTAAATATGTGACCTACAAGAACAGACGCTTTCATGTGGTGAGTCTGTGTTTTACGTCATCCGAACCTTTTCCTCTAGTCGGCTGTGGATTCTGACAGCTTTCTGGTTTTCTTTAACGCCAGGAGGAAGACAGACGTCCACTCATGACTGACAACAGCAATATCAACACCCGTCAGGGGGAAGTGGAGGAAGGATCGACTGATGATGAGGAGGTTAAAAACTGAAACATCTGTTACTGAATTAACCATTGTGGTCATATGTGTGGTTTTGTCGTTCTGGTGTAAATGGTGAAACTGTGCGTCCTGCAGGTGTTTGATACTGCAGATGTATTAATGCATCAGGCCATCCACACCATAGAGTACTGCCTGGGCTGCATCTCAAACACCGCCTCTTACCTCCGACTCTGGGCTCTAAGTCTGGCGCACGCACGTGAGTGGAACACAGTGCACACTGTCACACTCTCATGATTCACACAGTTTCCGCACTAAAATCAAACAAACAGTTTTTCATTCGGCCAGTTACTCACAAGCACACACACAATTTTATTTTGTTCCATGTGCTGATGGTTGTCTGCTGACAGGCTATTTGTGTCTTTGCAGAGTTATCAGAGGTGCTGTGGGGTATGGTGATGCGTATTGCATTGAAATGGCATGGGTATGTGGGAGCAGCAGTGCTCTTTGTGATTTTTGCCTTCTTTGCTGTATTGACCATCTCCATCCTGCTGATCATGGAGGGGCTCTCAGCTTTTCTACATGCGCTTCGTTTGCACTGGTAAGAAAATGTTGTTGTAAGTACGCTTTCATTACTGGTCGAGGTGTTTCATATGTTTGTGTAAATTGTCATTTTAGTTTAGTTATTAAGGTCACCAGGTTTCTGCAGAAAAGCTTCTTGTATTGTCTTCATGGTTTTAGCCTACAGTTGTATTCAAAGGACTATTAGTCACCTCCAAAAAAAAAAGAAAAAAGGCTTATGCATTCAGTACCTTTCATCCTGCATATGATTATAAGTCATGACTCTGGCGCTAACCAAGCTCTAATTCTTTTCTTGTGGAGAAATATATTTTTTCATATTGACTTTTTCCTTTCTTCTCCTTCAGGGTGGAATTTCAAAACAAATTCTACAGTGGATCAGGCTACAAACTGAACCCCTTCTCTTTCTCATCAATGATCAATGCACCACCTGCGATATGACAGACCAAACACTGCATATTAACAATAGTTTTGTAAATCAGTGTGCAGTAAGCCAAGTTGTTTTTCTAAGCAATGGTATTTTATCGCCTGTTAGCTTTAAAAGTTTAATTGACTTGCATAATGACCATGATAGTATCGACTGTTATTTGCAACAGCATAATGAAAATATTACAGCTGCATTTTTTACTTTAAATTACAATTATTACATAATAGCACTTTTGCAAACTTCTTATTTGCTATGTATTCATTTGCCATTAGCCCAAAATAATTTACTTTTACAGTTTACTTTTTGTGAACATGTAGTAGTTTTTGAAAAGGGAATGCACACCAGTTCTTTTTTGCATAACCGGGAGTGATGAATGTTCTTCATGAGCCAAAACCTTCATTTCAACACTACCACAAGCACAACATAGTTTTTATTAGCAGTAATTGTGCCTTATAAAAGATGGGTGGTTTGTTCATGAACTTTGTCTTTTGAACATATCATAACACTTACAATAATGCCAATAATTTGAACAGAATGTTCAGTGTTTCATTTCTGCCAGTTTGCACTGTGAGATTCATCAATTTTGAGCTGAAATTAAAGCTGATTTTCCACGTGCAGTACTATTATTGAAAGTAATTCAATCAGGCTATGCCATGTGATTTGTTGATTACGATATTCATTCATTGGAGTCATAGATTAAGAAACTTAAGCGTGAATACAATACACCATGTTGTACATTCAAATAAACAACCTTGTCATAAAGATTACCAGTCCTCACAAGCAAATGTTAAGGTTAGATACTTTGATCTCCAAGAGAAATTCACATTAGTTTCTTCAAATTCATACATACATAGTTTCCTCATAACATGCATAATTGATCATGCCCACTGATCATGTAACATTAATAGTGTAGCGATGAAATTACATTGTAGAATTGTAGACCACTGTTTAATTTATGCTAACGATTAATTATAACATCTAACAAGTAAATCGTGTGTTTTGACCACAATGTTGTCCCTACAATATTTTGGGAAAATAAGCAGATAATACTTTACGGTTTCTCATTTACGTCATTTATTTATTTATTTATTTATTTATTTTTTACAACGGAAGTGTTTGTTTTCAGTGCAGCAACAGGCAAAACAAAAAGTATAAATGGCGACTAGCGAAAGGGCCATTTGAAGCCTCTCTTGTTTCTACCCGAGCAGTATTTAATGTAACACTATGTTCCGGATGTTGTATGAATGTCAAAGATGGTTGGCGATTCGCATGTCTTCCTTTATCCATAACATATCTTAAGACAGAAAAGCACTATTTTAACCTTTTTCTAGGATATAGGACTTTGCCAGATGTAACATTTTAAAACTTGCTCTGACTAACATTGTTGAAGAAATGGCTTTGTCTGAAATTAGTCGTCTGCTGATGGGTCAAATTCAACGATGTCGTCCTACTGTGAATCAGAACGGTAGATAAAATCATTTATATTGCCCTTAAGTTGAATGTAAATATCTTATCTAAAATTGTTTTTGGCTTCACAGCTCGATTTCTGAGTTATGCAGCCTGTAAGACGGAGCCTTGTGCAGATGGAAATGAAGCTGTCAATCCGACCTTTTGGAACAGAAACCCACGGAACCTTGAGCAGATGGCTCTGGCCGTGAAGGACCGCGGCTGGAAGACAACATGGCCACACCGTTCGTTTTACCACAGGTTTGTCTGAATGTATTACATCTACTCAAATACATTCCATTTTATTTGTAATGTTGAAGGCAACTTTGAACGTCTGATTTCATTTATTCAAATACTTAACCAAGAAGTGTACCAGTTTTAATAAATTAACTTCATTTCTGTTGTTGGCACCCAGTTGATAAATGGATGTTAGTCTAAAAAATGCTGGTTATTATTGGCTGTACAGTTGTTATGGCCAAAGCTGTAAAATTATTTTAAGTCTTACCTTTTACTCAGGAGTTTCTAACCTTGCACATTATGTTTTCTTTAATCACCTGTTGTAGACAAGACTGCATCTTATACAGTCCCATCTGCTCTTGCAAACAAGTTTAAAACACAATTAACTAGTGGTTTTCAAGATTAACCAAAATAGATCTCTCTGTGTCAATATGGATAACTATGACCTGGATGAGTGAGAATCTACACAGACATTTTTCAAGATTAACCATATGTAATTTGAGAAAATTACTTTTAATGCCAGAGGTGCGCTTGATAGCAGATTTATCACAATATCCTTTTACTTCGTCATTTCCATCCTCCTAGGTTGGTGTTTACTCGCACGCAGCACCATGTTACAGCAGAAGTGTTCTCCAGCAGTTCTCCTGTCCCGGTGCTCTCGTGTTCAACTAAGGAGTGGGCACTGAAAAGAGAGTTATCTTCCACAGCCTGTGTGGCTGCGTGCCAAGCTGTTGGAGAGGTGTTGGCACATCGATGCATGCAGGCTGGGATCAACAGAATGGTGTACAGGGAGATTCCCTGGGCATACCGCTCTAAGGCTGTGAGTACAAGCATCACCAATGGCTCCTCTAAGTCATGACATGCTGCATGTTTATGTTTTTAATCTTTCACAGATTCAGTCATTCAGGGCGGCAGTGAAAGAGGGAGGAATCATCCTCAGCGAACCCAGAAGAAACTATGTCGGCACGTGATTTTTAATCTCATGTTAATTTTGTAAACTTTTTCTGTCGCCCTGGTTTAGTGGATGATTCCTGAAGAAAATAAAATGAAAGTACAACTGGTTTTCTGCATCTGGTCTCATTTCTAAGTTGCAAAGAGGCACTACCCAGAGGGACTGGATGATTTATTTTTCACTTGGTGATTGTAAACTTAGAAACAGTGTAGAAGAAGGGTGCAATACAGGAACATGACGCTGGCTCAGATGAAAGCACCTGTGCGTTAACAGTATTAGTCTCAACAATAACGCATGCACACTGAACGGATTACGCATTTCTTCACTGGATAACAAGTAACACCAGCATCAGACAATTTCATTGATCAGAATGACTGAAATACTAATAATTTATCCCAATCCATTAAAAGTTTATATAAATACTGGAGGAAACCCTGAACAATTTGCTCTTAAACATTGGCATAAAAACACATAATGTGCACCCAGGAAATCAGCAAATATGTGCCCATACATACATACATACATACATATATACGTGTGTGTATATATACTGAATATATGCCTGGAGAAGTTACATTTACATTACCATCAAAGTGAGAATAGAAAATATACATAATACAGCCACTATGTCATAAAATAAAATTTGAATTATTTGATTTTCAGGTTGAAGGCACTCGATCTTCTCAGCTATAATAATGGTTGACTGTCAACATATTCATATAAAGATTCATATGAAGTCATTGGCACATGCGAATCCATTTGGAAAACAACTGTTGCAATGCTTGACTCGTTTTGTAATGCACAGTTTGAAAAACCCCCATGTAGGAAGGCATAAACTACTGGTGAGTGAATGTGAGCTATATATAAAATCATCTTTGGAATGGAAGCATTCAGTCTCATGGGGGAAAATAATGGCAAAGCTTGATTGCATAGACATTATCTCAGGGACGCAGTAGAAAGCTACAACCGTGAAGGGAGACAGTCCACCTGTAAGTCAGCACATGTCCTGCAGTAGAACATGTATCCAGCAGTTTACGCTGATCTTCCACTGATTTCAATTCAAAATAGTTTGCAACATTTTTACCAACACCAGCATGCAGACAATAATACAACTTCCACTAATTATTCCTAACCTGATCTCTCAATCTACAGGTGATCACTGTATAAAAACTGTGGCTGTAATAGGGTTAAGCACTTCTTTCTGCTCTCCCTCCACTTGTATGTGCTTCATTTCTTATGTTTTGCTTGAGCCTGCGTCCGGCAGTCTGTGCGGGTCAGGTGACACATCCATGCACGCTCTCTGATGAATCAGACCCCGTCGGCTTTGGCTTCGCCTATGTTGCCTTGGGGATCGCCTTGGACTGCCAGGACACTTTTATAGAAACAAGGAAATACACAAGCAATTTAAATTACGAAATGAAGCTAAAATTTAATTTGCAACAGCTAAAATTGAATCAAATGTTTAACTTAAAAATGCAGTAACAGTAAAATAAAGAATGTTTTGCATCTTAAAGTCATATAAGAACCAGCACATGTTCCTGCAATGGTCCTGTGTGCAGGTGCTACACTGGAAAAAGAGTTAATTACCTGTTCTTTGTAGTCGTCATCCATTTCACTAATGGACTGCATGAGAGAAAAGAGGTTCATCCTGCCGCTGCGACTCACACTCACAGGAACCTCAAATGAACAAAACGAAAGTCTAATTTATTAGTGCAAGAGTGGAAACAATAAAAAAACAGCCCAGACTGTCTCAGGAGTGTCTAAATCTTCATTGGTGACTGGCTCACCTTGTCTGGATCATCTACCGTGACACAAGGGTTGATTTCTGGTGGTCCTGATTGCTCAGGTCCACAGCTGGTGTCAGGCTGCGAGGTGGGCTCTTCAAACACCTGCAGGGGGACGGCCAGATTTAAGACAGGTGAAGAATTCGGAATGCTTCAGCAATGATGATGTAACTAACCTCGGGGATTTCCTCTGAATCATCTTCTGTGTCTGAATCTTTGTGATCAGACAGACTCTCTTCATCCTCATCTTCTAAGCCTTCATCATCATCTTCATCGTTTGGCATTACGACATCCCCTCCTTCTTCTTTTCGTACAGACCGTCGCCTCCAGAGTGCACTGTGGCGCTGCTGGCTGGAACAAGATCAGCATATATGAGAATCCTCTCAGGGGTTTGCGAGCAGTGCCCCCTGCTGTCCTGGTGCCTATACGCTGGCGTCTCACCTGGCTTTGAGGATGCCGTCGTAGGTCTGCAGCTGCTTCATGAAGGCCTCATTGGGCTTGATAATGGAACGGCGCTCCTTGACATATGCCAAGGCCACATCCAACGGCCAGTGCTGCTGCTTCATAGCATAAGCAGTCACGGTAGATCCGGAGCGGGAAATGCCCATTTTACAGTGCACCAACACTGCCTGACCACTCTTCCTGCCAAACAGGAATGAACTTCACTCAGTGGTTTGGACACCTTACTATAAGGCGTCCATGAAGTGTATCACATTAAAGGGACATCGGTATACAGCATTTCAAGCATGTGTAGTAACTCCATCTACCAGTAGAGGGAAGCAAACTTTCTTTACTGCAGGTTTTACTGACAGAAGTGTAGTAAGAGCCTTTTCAGAAAATTGTACTTCATTTCTATTTTTTTATCCATACACAGAATAAAGATTTTCAATAGCTAAGCAGATATCAGCATTTCTGGATTACCTTGCAGTGTTAATGAAATTATATGTGTCTGTCCAATGCGACAGTAGGTCAGTAGTTTCCACGTCATACACTCTGACATTCATATACATGAAGGAATCTGGGAAAAAGTTGTCAATCTCCCTCGTTACATTCAGAATGTAGCCCACACTGGAAAGCATACAGAAACCAAATTAGCTGGAGTGCTGACTCAGCAGAACACAACAGACACGCGGGGGTCATCCAGTGCATGAGATGCTGACAACCAGATGTGTTCTGCAACAATACGCAGAGGTATAAAACTCACTTGTTTTTATGCAGCTCCTCAAAGTTAGCTGCGTTCCATTCTGAACCCTGAAACAAGATAATTAAAGGAAGAATAAGTCAAGGCCCCGGTGGCAAAAAACGGAAACGACACAAGGCGTCATCTTTCCTATCAGTGTGAACACAGATCTACTTGGAGGAGGAAGTTAAGGTCACATGAGACTTGTCAGTTGGGCAACTGACAACAGCACTTTAAAGAGTTCTCACTCAAAGACTGACTACTGGGTTAAAAACCAGCGCTCACTCACCAGGTAAAGGTAGTCAAATATTTTGGAAGGTTTGTCCATCTGAGCAATAGTGACCAAGATCTCATTGTCAATGTACTTTTTAAAGGGTTTCATGTCAAATCCTATCCTCTCCTGCAGGGCGTCGTACACCTGGAGGAGCAAAGACAACATCAAATCATGCAAACAAGTTCCTCGGCTTTGTTTCACACGAGCCTGCTTCCTGTTATACAGTACATCTTATATACAACTTACCATCCTACATGTGAGGCTGTCCAGGTCCTCAGTACTCATGATGTCCCTCATATGCTTTTTGATCAGCTTTTCCTTTGAAACCCTATCTGCTGAGCTGTCCCAAAGAAAAAAATAAAACACTCGAAGCAGACACACATACCTGATACAAAACCTGACGCAATTATATGTAATCACACATGGTATAATATGGAAATAAAAACAGTTCTGGTCTTTTCTTACACGTGCTCTTCAGTGTCCTTCCGCACTGACTCCAGATCAGTCATGGCCTCCCACTCATTCAGGCAGTAGCGGTCTGACTCTATGTGCTGGTGGTAGTGTTGAGCCCATTCCAGGCCGTTTCCTGGAATCACCACTGCTTTGAGTGCACGCTCGCAGCAGCCATGTAACACCTGCAGCACTGACCTTACAGCAGCAGAGAGCAGAAACGACAGGTAGTCATGAGCATTTGAACGAAAGATGAGTAATGTTTTAGGAAATTGAGTGGGGCAGTAATGGGATTACAGTTTTACATTCACCCACCACATGGTCTGCATGGAGACGGGCTTAAATATTCTGGTCTCCTCGGCTGAGGTTATGCTGAAGCCACTGCAAAAGAGAGAGGAGGCATTTTAGTGCAACGCGCAAGAGTATTTAGCTATTCAGTGTAAATTACTGATATTTTTTGTGAAGAAATCAAAAGGAAAAAAACTTCAAAAATTAACAAGGCAGGAGGTGTGACGCCTGCTAATGAGAGCTGTGGTAATATGGAAGGCAATTACAGTCCAGATTAGTTACAACACAGAAACAACAGATTAGTTACAACACAAAGATCTCAGAGTCATTTCTCTCATTCCTCCCTCAAAGTCTGAGAGAGGAATGAGAGCATTGTTAGTTTATGACGCATGATCCAACTTTTGAGTTCTCTCATTCACAGTTTCTCATGGCCTGGTATCAGGAAAACGTGCAAAGGTGTCAGCACCTTTTGTTATTCTCATTTAAAAGAATACATCTCACCCATCTCCATCAAGATACACCTGCGTGTCGCTCCATATGGGCATAACCAGGCCGATGGTGCAACGATCGCTGCAGGGAAATGGGATCGACGGGATTACAGTAAATGATTTTACCATCCACTGCATCTAATCTTTATGATGCCATACACACACACACCTTTCTGAGTTAGGGAAATCCATGCCTAGAAGTAAACTCTCCTCTTTGCTGCCAAGGGTGGAGACAATGATCAGATATCTGACTCTGACTGCGCTGACAGACTCCAGCTGCACCGCCTACAAGACAAGAGAAGCAGCAGAGGATATTTAACAGGTTACTCATTAAACAAAAGAGTTTCCACCTGATAAAAGTAAACCAATGCTCTGTTTAAGAGGCTGGAGTTGGTTACTAGATGGAAGCTATATTGTCAACTGCACAGTGAGATACAATTGAACAGTAACACTGTATCTACTCTGACAACTGAGTTAACCACATACACAGTATGATGAGTATTTAAACCGCCATCACCTAGGCAACCACATTTTACAGGATTAGCATTATTCTCACATAAAAATCAAGAAAGTTTTTTTTTTTTATTTTTTTTAAATGGTAGCTGAATCATAGCCTAAAACATGTTTTTCTGGAAAAGCAAGTTCAGAGATTCTCTAATTTCAGAATTACCATATTCAAATCTCATCATATTCACCTTTAAACAAAACCTGCTTCCTGGAATATTGTGTCTCTGGAGCTTCCCAAAAGCACCACAGTGCTCCGCTGCATCGGAGATAAACTCCAGTTCTATTTTTTAATGCTTACGCTCCTATGACATGTTAATCTATGTTGCTCAGATCGCACTAAACAGGAAACATCCATTCAAACATCTGGTACATTTTACAATAGAATCTAGAATATGGACTATGGCCTGTAAACTTTTATCAGTGAAGACACTTTATGTGGAAATTTGGGGTAACACTCACTAGCTTCATGGTATCTTCTGGCCTCAGCTGCTCAACCATAGCATGAAGCTGTCTGCTCCGGGAGTCCGGAGCTTTCTCACTTTCCTCTCCAGAGGACAAATCTTCATCAAGGTTGGATTTCTCTGCATCTTCCAGCAGATGAACTGCCCCCTTCACAAGGGCAAAGCTCTCTCTATGGAGGGAAAGTGCATCAGTCAGTGCACATCAACCAGCAGGGACATGCTTTAATCAGCCGTTCAAAAACAACCCTGGGCAGCACTGACCTTTTCTGAAGTCTCCCTCTTCTTTGAAATGTCTCATCCTTAACAATGAAATAAATCACAACCATCAAAATAGTACTCTAATGTGGGTTTAGTTTCAATCTGATGATGTTTTTAAGGTATGCGCATGGAAGTATTCTTTACATTCCAAACATACTATAGTTTTTCTGTTGTGTAGTCTGAAATATAGTTCAGCTCAGACAGCATGCAGTGTCACACAAACAAGGGGATGACTGCAAAAATAATAATAGCTGGCAGTGAAATTGTAGTAGGAATTAGTCAGTGAACTATGCTGTCATGAACAGAAAAAGGAGGAGAAGAGTAGTAACAAAGGTTTGTGGAAAAAGAAACTTCCAACAGCAATATTACCTGTTATGAAACTGACAAGTCCAGACAGAGTCATACACGAAAAAAGGAAGAGATGTGGGCAGGAGCCAGGAGAGGAACGATGGGGGTTTGAAACGGGTTAAAAAGGAGAGAGCACAAGAGACTAGAGTGAACAGACTGATGTGACGAAATATGCAAAAATAAAACCTGGACCTGAAATTACACAAGCATGATTTAATGAGCGATCAGAACCAAAGCCAGGCATTGAGTTGAAGCATCTGCAGGACAGAAAAACTGCATAAAATGACCAAAGATGACTACAAAACAGAAGCTGGCAATGCGGTGGTATATAAAATACAGTGACAGAGCATTTGGTCAGTGAGAAGATGATCCAATTAATCACTGTAGCAAATGTAAAAGATTTAGACGACTGTGTTTGAAAATTATTTGACACCTTAATCTGATAATTGACCTTATATACAGTAGGACACAAACCAACCTCATCAACATAACATTCATTATCTGAAGATAATGAATGTGATGCAGCTATTCAGAATAAACAAAACAAGTGAACTCACAGGAGGGGTGGCGAGGGATGGGGTCCTACACAGGGTCAACAGAGCCATCACCACAGTACAAATAGGACTTCACTAAACCTGCTGCTGGCAAGCTCAGACAGGATCTGCAAGTTTGTCAGCCAAAAGCCCACAGTCAGTGGGAGGGGAAACCCTGGTACTGGTCTCTGAAATACACACAGATACTTGACTGTAGCCAACAAACTGTCTTCAAAAAGCTCAGGCAGAGTTCACTTGAGAGGAGCCATATATATACACACACACACACACACAAAATGCAACCCCTTTAGTATGCATGCAATAAAAACATGCTATGAAAAGACTTTCAGAAAAAAAAAAATCAAATAAGACTAATTTTTATTTGGTTTCTAGCTGTGAACTACGGTTTGCGTCTGTCACTCTGGGGGCAGTGTGAAGTCGAAATTACATGAGGGAACACGGAGGTTAGTATAGAAAATGTCTGCACTTAAGTGTTCATGTGTCGCCTTCCTTCAGTCTCTAGGCTGCTGGCCATCATATTCCATTAATTATGCGGTGACGGCTGTGTTTTATGAATCATAGTGCCCTGACATGGCCTCAACACGGCGTATACATGCTAAATATTGACGTATGTGCTATAATTGTAATCAAATGATGTCGCTTGCTTGGCTTCTACAACGCATACGGGCTCTCCTGTAATGTCACGGCCAGTTGAAGCTAACATTAACAGCTGTCGATTAGCCGCAATATGTACGAATAATTAAGCCCGCAAAAGTGACACTTACTGGCTTTTATAAAGAACGTTCTCCACTCAGGTTTCCTGTTTTCTAAAGCCACTCGTTAGTTCCTCAAGGGTCTCCTTATTCCGCCCAGTGTTACTGTCGTGTACGCGGACAGCGCCGCCGCCGGACCAGAGCTGGAACGCTTCAGCGCGCCTGAACGAGACTGGCAGGAGCGCTCCGTGACGTCATCACGACGTGCCGGGGCGCGAGGCGTCCATAAAAAGTAATACCAACAATAACGCAGATTGTTGGAGCCATTTTCTTGTTTATCGACCACCAGGTGGTGCTGTCTTTTGATTGCCTGTTTGTCACGCTAATTGGCTCAGGTGACGCATACCAGAGACCCATTGTTTTGACCGTGGCGTGGATTAAGTTATTGACACTATGCTCTATTATTATTTTTATTATTATTACACTATTTTGAGGAACTCTGGATGAAAAATAAATTGTTTGACGTTTTCTTTTATAATTGCGAGTGTGGAGATTTTTTTAGGACAAAGCTGCACAACAATTACTATCGGAACACATTAACGATTATTTTTTACAATCACGGAGTGCAAGAGCCTGAGAGGAGCCATAAGGCACGCGTGCATTACTAGAGCAAAAGTGTGCGTCGGTACCGATATTATGGAAATTATTTGAATCCTGCTGAATAAAAGTACGCACGGAATAAAACAAATGACCCGTAAAAAGTTTTAATTGATTGGATACAATCTGCTGTTGTGTATATTTATGTATATTCGCACTTACAAGCTAAATTTTTATTATTTTATAAAAAAAAAGAAATTAAAATATTATCAACCTAAAACAAAAGCAGACTAATTGAAGGATTAAAAAATATAATCTAACAATATTCCGGTGTCCTTAAAATAGAGGCATATCTGCGCATGCGCAATAGAAATGGCTTCCTGGTACATGTTTGCACTCGGGGTGTACGAACTGAAGTTTTGTTCTCCCTCTCCTAACAGGACTAATCTGTCTGAATAAACAGCAAACGGAAATCTACATCTGAATGATCTCTCAGAGGAGGACAGTTCATTTGAGTTAACCTGGGACATTAAACGTGCGACGAGAATGAAAGTTTTTCTGACCAGGCCCCTCACAGGAGAGGCGATGAAGATCCTTCAAACGTCTGGAGTGTATGCAATATTTTTATTTATTTAGTGTTTTAAACTCTCAGTCATTAGCCATTTTCTTTTGGGCATTTGGTAGCTTTCTCCAATGCCCTGTTTTGGTTTGCTGGATCTAAACTGCGACACGTCCATCACAGAATAGATATTGTACTTTTACGGCATCACAACTTTTTAATCTTTAGATTACTATTTTCAAATTTCTAAGTAAGATATGTGCTACATTAAAGTGGTATTCAAAAATGTATTGTCAGATAATTCAGAAAAGCTAAGAATTTTTACAAGGATATGTTATTAATTTATTCGATTTTACATGACAATGTGTGTGTCTCTTGTTGTGTCACCTCTGCCCTGAAATCCATCCCCCCCATTAACTTCCCATTAACGACCTGAAAATTGACAGGATTAACAAGTTTGACAGCAAAATGGATCCAGTATTGCATCAAACGACCCTTGATTACAGAACTACAGGCGTATATTTGCACAATATTACAAAAAATACAGAAATGAAAGTGACGTGGTTTTTGTTTGCATTGATCAAATGCTTTTCACGGTATGGATGGGGCTAGAATGTGCTACCAGAGTAAGTTTCATGCACATGACACTTTCCCAGTAAAAGTTAAGGGCGGTTGCATTTCACGGCAGGGGTGCGTGATACGCACCACATTCCTGCTGCATGCATCCTTTTTCCCCATCAGGTGCGAGGTATCCTTGTGGGACTCTGATGAACCTATGTCAAGAGCAGAGCTTCTCAAAGGGGTCCAGGGGATAGATGGACTCCTGTGTCTGCTCTCGGACAAGATTGATACTGAGGTTCTTGATGCTGCAGGTTTGTTGAAGCCATTTTGCCCGTGGGTAAATGGGTTGATTATGTTTTTCAGGCAGACATTACTTCAAATGGAATTAACATCAGATAATGATGAAGTGTGTCTGTTTCCAGGGCCAAACCTGAAAGTGATCAGCACCCTGTCAGTGGGATATGACCATTTGGTACTAGAGGAAATCAAAAAACGGTATGTTACCTTGACACCTTTGTAGTTGTTGTTGGTTTTACAATTCCAAAATATCAATCATAAATTGAAAATTCCTAAAATTGTACTCACTGCTGTGAAAATGATTTAATCAACATTATTCAGTATCAGATATTGCACTTTTATAGACAATAAATGATAGAATTCCATGTATTATCCATGAAAGAGAGGTACCCACGTGGAAGAGTGGGGTTACAGGGAGAAGAGCTAAAGAAGGTGGATGATTTTAAGTACTTAGGGTCAACAGTCCAGAGCAATGGAGAGTGTGGAAAAGAGGTGAAGAAGCGTGTGCAGGCAGGCTGGAAAGGGTGGAGAAAAGTGTCAGGTGTGATGTGTAATAGAAGAGTTTCAGCTAAAATGAAAGGAAAGGTGTACAAAACTGTGGTGAGACCAGCGATGTTGTTTGGTCTAGAGACAGTGCTACTGAAGAAAATACAGGAGGCACAGCTGGAGGTAGCAGTGATGAAGATGCTGAGGTTCTCTTTGGGAGTGACCAGGATGGACAGGATCAGGAATGGGTACATCAGAGGGACAGCACATGTTAGAGGTTTTGGAGATAAAGTCAGAGAGGCCAGACTGAGATGGTTCAGACATGTCCAGAGGAGAGAGAGTGAATATATTGGTAGAAGGATGCTGAGCTTTGAACTGCCAGGCAGGAGGCCTAGAGGAAGACCAAAGAAGAGGTTTATGGATGTAGGACATGAAGGTAGTTGGTGCGAGAGAAGAGGATGCAGAAGACAGGGTTAGATGGAGGCAACTGATTCGCTGTGGTGACCCCTGAAGGGAAAGCCGAAAGGAAAAGAAGAAGAAATGATAGAATTCCATGCACTATTTTGCTTTAGATATGCCAAATTGAACAGCTTGTTTTGGAGAAACAAAAATAATTATGCGATTAACAGAGATTAAATATATCCTATTTGTGGAGCTTAAATCACTTTACTGTTTGTTTGAATCAGTGGAATACGTGTTGGATACACCCCGGATGTCCTGACTGACGCCACAGCAGAACTGACTGTAGCTCTGCTGCTGGCCACAGCTCGCAGGTTACCAGAGGGAATAGAGGAGGTCAAAAAGTGAGTGCTGCTGTTAACATTCACATTCTCTTTAACGAGTGAACCTATAGCATGGGTAGTTGCATGAGCTGGTGTGTTCCTCTCTCTCCCAGTGGTGGCTGGAGCTCATGGAAGCCTCTGTGGATGTGTGGTCATGGCCTGTCTGGCAGCACAGTGGGCATCGTTGGACTAGGCCGCATTGGTAAGAACTTGGGTTTTTAATTGTATCAATCTGTGTTAACCTAAAGTGCCGTTCATAGACGAGTATGTGGTTGCCTTTTTCTGAAGGCATGGCCATTGCACGCAGACTCTTGCCTTTTGGAGTGCAGAGGCTGCTGTACGCTGGGAGAACAGCCAAGGCTGAAGCTGCCGAGGTGAAAGGAGAGTTTGGTAAGAAGAAATGCAATAAAATTGTATTAAAAGATGGTCCTTTCTCCTAGCCCGTATCTGATAATCAGTTACCTTGTGTTGATATACTCCAACAGTTCCCTTGGACACACTTCTGGCTGACAGCGACTTCATTGTGATTTCCTGTTCCCTGACACCAGAAACGCAGGGAATGTGTGACAAGAATTTCTTCAGAAAGATGAAAAGCACAGCTGTCTTTGTAAACTCCAGCAGGTCCTGGCTCACTTTGGATCAAATTGACATGACAAGTTTTATTTGTGTGTATACTGAATGAAGCCCACGCTGTTTAGGGGAGCTGTGGTGAACCAGGAAGATCTTTACGAGGCTTTGACCACGGGCCAGGTCGCTGCTGCTGGCCTCGATGTTACAACACCCGAGCCCCTTCCGACGGACCACCCCCTCCTTACACTGAAAAACTGCGGTGAGGAGATGTCACGTATACTCGTATTTGCAATTTCTTGGAGTTTCTAGCTCTGCATCGTTTCTTGTCCCTTCTTGTCTGTACAGTCGTGCTGCCACATATCGGCAGCGCCACCTACTTCACAAGAGGTGTCATGATGGCTTTGGCAGCTCGAAACCTGTTGGCGGGTTTGCAGGGCACAGACATGCCCAGCGAGCTCCACTACTAGTGCCTGAGAGTGAACCGGTGTCCTGCAATCAGTGGAGGACCTGCGGTGTAATACCAACTCTAACAGAAATTTGTAGTATTTTTTTAAAACACTACCCAAGTCTGTTTACATTCTACCAGATCTACTTTACTTAGTTGCTACTGTGAACTAGAACTATACTAAAGGTTATTTGTAAATTAATGTCAACATCATTGAGATTATAATACTTGATCTATTCTATGAACGCTCCACAAAAATTCCCTGCACTCCTCTTTGATTCAAAACCGGATCATTAAAAACTGGCTCTATGTAAGCTTTAGTGTCATCTCTTGGTAAAGATAAATGCCAAGAATTAGATGTGAATGACTGAATTCATTTATTCACGGCAGTATTTCAGGACACCAATTAGTCAATAAATAGCACGAGCATGCTTCATGGCAGGAACAACATTTACAAAAATAATTTGGCAGTAAAATCGAATCAAAAATTGATTAAGGACCAGTGTCATAAATACAGGTTTGGGTTAAATCGGTGCAGGTCAGGGCAGAGCCTCAGAGACTGACTGACCCTCTTTCCAAGTGAGACAGGTGTTTTTGGAGTGCTTGTACAGGTGAGAGGACTGGCTGAAGCGTTTGCCACACTTTGGACAGGGATAGGGCTTTTCTCCTGTGTGCACGCGAATGTGCTTCTTACAGTCCGTGAGGTTCATGAAGGTCTTGCAGCAGATCTTGCAAGCGTATTTCTTCTCCCCTTCGACCAGCAGCACGTGGTCTTCAGCAGCTGCCTTCTTGCACTTGGATAAAACGTCATCTGAAGCTCGGGTTAGAGAGGGCCGGTCAGCAGCTGATGCGGAGGAACCGTCTGTGGCTGTTTCCAATCCGGGAGGCACTTTAGGGGCGATGCGACGGAAGGTGGTTGCCCCGGGGTTTTTTCCGGGCCTGGAGGGTTGGATAAGGGGGTTTTCCAGGGCAAGACCTGGTCTTATGCCACTCAGGAACCCTGCAAGGGAGTTCTGGGTGGGCTGGAGGATAAGTGTGTCACTGAACCCAGAGCTTTGAGTAGGGAGGAGCTGCTGCAAAGGGACAGTTGAAACTGGAAAAGCAAGTGAGGAAGAATCAGTGGTCTGATTTGAGTTTTGACACAAATCATGCGCGACAGCTGCAGGAGCATCGTCTGCAGCACTGGCGGAGATGGCTGCAGCAGCGGCCGCAGCCGTGAGGGCGGCTAGACTAACTTCTTCATCAAGATCTCCCATCACACTGTCATTGCTGGGATTAAGGAAGCAGGAAAAGGCCAGTTCTGACAGGCTGTCCAGGCGTTTATCACTTTCTGCCGACTCGTCGCCCAACTCTCCAGCCTCTTTCTGTGCGATATTTTGAAAACCTGCGCACAGCTCCATTTGTAAAGAGCTAACATCAGCGTCACTTGTACAGGCGGTGGCCTGCTCACCGTATGGCCTTGCATCTAAATATTCTGTGCCCTCTTTAGGTGGAAATGGAGGGGGACTTGTTTGCATTGTGCCTTGATCTGTTGGGTAGGATCCAGGATTTTCCTTTTTCACCTCAATCATCACAGTCTTTGACTCGTCTCCATCATCTTCATCGCTCACCTTTACCTTGACCACGCTGTCTTCAGCTGTGTCTCCAGCTCCTATGCTGCTGTCAGACTGGCTTGGCAACTGTATCTCCTCAAATTCTCCTTTATTTGCTTCATATTTCTGCTCTGTCTCCTCACCTTGGGTTTCCCAGAGCTGATTTACGGTCTTCAGGCAGTCTGGAGACAACACCTCCTCTGTTCCCTCTGGTGTACTGATGATGCTCCTGGTTAGAGTCAGTGACCTTTCCAGAGTCACCCTGCAGGACTTCTTCAAGGTGCCAAAGCTGGCTTCCTGTGACTTCCTCTTGTGCCTTGAACCTAATGGAGTGCTCTGTTCAACACTGTCTTTTCTGTGATCATCAAGCTCTCCAGACTGTGATACCTCTGCTTCCACTTCCTCCTCATCTGTGTCTTCCACAATAACTGATGTGACCGTCCTCTCTGCTTGCTCGTGCTGTTGCACAGACCTCCAACCTTTAGGTGCAGATGCAGGGAAGTGTTTCCTGGACAAATGAAGCTTGCAGGCCTTAACCACTGTATTTAGGTGCAAGTGTGACGCTGCCAACAGTAAATCCATCACATTGGAGGCTCTCAGTGAGAGAGTGGAGGTGTAAATCATATCTAACAGTGAAGAGAAAGCTTCAGGAGTCACCACTTCTGGATCTAGTTTCATCACGCTGGGACCTCTCCGTCCACCCGCGTCAGCTCCAGCATCATCAGCACCGTCATTGGTGCTCAGAAGAGCCCTAAAGTGAGAGCTGCAGGCTGCCAGGATGGAGCGATGAGCCTGGAAGCTCTGATCTCCAACCACCACGACACAGTCACACAGCTGAGCGTGGAGGCGTTGGTGGTTGAGCTGCTTGAAAAGGAGCTGGAAATGACCCGGGAAGTCCATAACAGATGGTGGAGTTAGTTGCGACTGCATCCTCGGTGCTGCCGACGATAAAACAATGCAGCGAAGGTCATAGCTACAAGCAGCCCCGCTCCTCGGGAAAAGCTTCAGGGTTCGCGTGCTTCAGCCGCAGAAAACAACGGTTTGTTATAGAGACAGACCTAATGTGATGTTTGGCTGCAGAGTCTATTGTAGTCGGTTTCCTGGAGATGCTCTGGAGTATGGGCGGGCCGACGCACACAATAACCCGGCAGGATGTGGAGCGTTTTGGAGCCTTGAGTCTGTGTATAGGCTACCTTCGATACTTGTTTTCTTCTTCTACCGCCAAACATTCTCCTAAAACAAAATATGTCGTCACATCAATGGACATAAAGTAAGATTTACATAAATTTATTGCAAAACTGGTCCAGTAACGTCCATGTGTCGTCATCAGTCATGGCTACCCAGAACCTGCGAGTAAACCATGCCACCAAGTGGCGAGATTGTGGAAGTGCACCCCTGGTATATCAAGGTTGTTGAAAGAAACTCGACAGTAGTGGTCACTGCTAAATTAAAATTTAATACTTTGTGTGTTAATAATTTTGGTTAATTGTCTGAGGCTTTACTACTCAAACTAGGACTTTGTATTTGAGCTCACAGATGCTTAAAAGAACCTACATGCCACCAACCAGTTAGTGAAAAAAAACGTCTAAAAACATCTAAAAAAAAAAACGTGCACACATCCTTAAGTATCATGGAAACTAAGGTTGGAAAACAGCACAATTCTACTGATCAGAAATCGGTTTTAAGATGAACTTACTTATAACTAATTAACTAAACTAGAATGAAATGTAACAAGTTAATTTTGAAGTGTCCATTTAACAAGTGCATGACAATAATACCACGAAGAAAACATTGCTTCCTTTAATTGTTTGAATGCAACAAATATGGCTAGTCTCAAATCTTGTCTACAGCAATGATGTAATTCTTGATCATAAAAAGACTTAAACCAAACAAAAATACATGAATAAAAAGGGGGTAAGAGAATAAGGTGTTTTCTCTGCTGCAGTGATGATGGGCATGCTCTTGTCATCTTCAGCAGTCATGGCTCCAAATATCTGCTGATGATGGATGCAGTAAACTCTCAGTGGATAATGGTGGAAGAAACCAGCTGCTCTGTCATATGCTGTCCAGCTTCTTTATCACATATGGAGCTGTAAACGGAAAAAGAATATGGGACATTTAGAGTAAGTGTATGACAAAATTCACAAGCGCTGTAATGGGTTTTGTGTATACGTTTGGATTGTGTATGCATTATGATCAGCTGTAGCGTGCACTACTGCATGAAAACCTTGCTTGGCATTGACTCAATACTGTCAACATCCAAAGATATGATAAAGTTTACAAAACGAGAAAGGTTTGAAACGTCAGTAGTTGTCAATGTCATCTGCCTTTACTTACTGGCTCTGAGAAGGGCGACGTATATAAGAAAGTTTCGTAAAGATGAGATGACATCTTGTCGCATTTTCTTTTTCATCTCTTCTGGGTCCATTTTAGGTCCGAGTCCTTCCAATTTCAGCATTCTGAATACGATTTGGGGTGATTTTACTCTCAAGAAAGCCTACCAAGATTTACGGCTTCAAAAGCATGGACGGTCGGGAAAAAAAAAATTAAACCGGAAATACGTCTACTGAAGGAGGACCGTGGACGGCGAACACGGAGGGACAAACCGAACGAAATAACCGATGGGCGAAGTAAAAACATCGAAATCACTAAAATGAAGCTATATTACCGTCATTTTACACTTTCACAGCACAATGCATTACTTTTTATTAAATATTTAATGTAAATTAATTTTAAATAACAACAGAAATACGGGACAATATATAATTGCGCTGAATTTTATTTTTTAAATTTTGTACAGTTTTAACATATTGAACGGGGCAAACAGCAGCAAACACATTTTTAATGGAAAAACAATTATTTGATGTAAAAAAAATACATTGTGTGCCTTTTTACACTTTTCTTTTGAAAGCTAAAATGACAATACTTCAAGTTGTGGAAAAAAATGGTTGCAATTATTATTATTATTATTATTTTTTGTTCTTTGTTGTTGTTGTTGTAATAGACATAAATCAGTAAATAATGTGACCTTGCAGAGTCGGGGTAGCGGTCCTCTGGGCAGACAGACGGAGAAGGAGAGAGAAAAGCAGAGGGAGGGGGTGGGTTGTTTCAGAGCTCAGGGCCGAGGATTAGAGAGCTTTCCCAGCACGATGACAGCATCCAGCATATAGCCAGTCCCCCACACACCACATCACCATCATCACCGGGCTGAGAGGACGCCGACATTTTCAAGAAACACATTCTGTCCGTCCCTTTGAATTGATCCGAGTCGCTGATTATTTTTTTCGGGAGAACCTTCGCAGACCACCGGTCCGGCAGCATCACACATCAGGAGGTGAGGTTTGTCGGTATTTCCCGTTGTTATTGTCTGATGAAAGAGCGAACGACTGTGTACTCTGGCGCCTCCACCTTGCATCCATACGTCTGAACTAACGTTTATCAATTCACAATGAATAATTAACGAATGATCGTCTTCTCACCGCCTGGGGTTAATCCCACACCCCTTTTAAAAAGAGAGGCGATATGGAGATTTAAATCCGATTATTACTATGAAAACAACAAACGATTGACCTTTTTTTCCCCTTCTTTGTTAAGCCAGTTGATTTGGCGGACGCGAGTAGACAACAATTTAAAGTTAGAATTTGAACAGTTAACATCGATTATTTGAAACGCCACTGATCGATACGCACACCAGAACCTACAGATTCACGTCGCTGATGTTCCAGAAGCAGCCTACAGCCGAAATTCTGGTTATCTCATCATGAATGAACGGCATTCTGTTCGCAAACACATGCGCTAAGCAGCGATAGTGGAATGCCACGCTGCCATATGCGCAGTGAAATCACCGTCAGCGCCACAGATTGGAAACGAACGGACTAAATCCTGGCGGCGCGGGGGATGCCAGCAGTCTGTCTGGGTAGTAAAAGACGCGCATTCGGAATGGGCGTAGGCAACGTGCAGGCGGCCGCCTCTCCTTTCAGATCTGCCCTCACATCCTATGTCCAACAGCAGCCGCTCCTTTGCGCCCTTTCCGTGCCGTGCCAGGCGTGACAACACAACTGGACCGGAACGATGCGTTTGGTCGTTCTGGGGCCTTGGTTTAATGCATGACATGATTTCATAACACAGCAGGTGGTGGTTCCATTAAGACACTTGTGATATTACAGCTGGCTGTGAGACATCGCCCCCATCCAAGATTTGACCAGCATGTTTGGGTCTAAATCCCAATGTCCCCCCTGTGGATGTTTGGATTTGAGTCCACTGCAGCAGGATTTGTGTTGGGACTGCTACAACCTGTGACGGGAGTTTTTGCTCCAAGGTCAGTCTGCCTCAGGACCAACACGATACACTCGCACATCAGGATACACTTGATGCCTGACTGAGTCAGACTGAATCTGCCTTGCTGACTGCTCCACTGTCCCACTTTACTGTAGCCAGTCAGCCATCCTCTCCCTCTTTCCCTCCTCCTCCTCTTCCTCTGTCTCCAGGGCACACTGTGTTGCTGGCCTGGTGTTCTGCTGCCCTAATCCCTGATGTCTTGACCATCTGATCAGATAAATCAATAACCAAAGGTGATGATGAGTGTGACTGGTGCTGTTTACTGGTAGAATTTAACATTCCCACTAGATAAATGGCTTCATTCACTAGTCAGGGTTTGTGGATGTGTGTTTCTTCAGGACAAATCTGTGTCAGTGGTACAGCTGCAGAGGAAACCAGAGCTGTGACCTCATTGATGTGACAGCTCCATGGTAACGGAAGAGTTGAACAGGCAACTCTGTTTTTGAACATATAGCAAAACATTGGGGGTATAAAAGTCACAAGGCATCATTAAATCATCCGTTCTGCCTCACCAGGATCATGGTTTTGTCTTCTCCGCTGCAAAATAATACTGTATATTGTGTGACCTCCGTATTCTTCACTTATATTACTTTCCTTACAGATAAGCTCGGTCCTCTGTAGCTTTTGACGGATGTCTGAGTTTGGAGGAAATTGGCCCAGACAGTAAGACAGACCAGAATATCGCAGCCTCTCACAGCATCTGCTCCCCTCTCTCGCCACCTGAATGTCGCCGGAACAGTCAGAAATGCAGATGCTGATATGAAACCAAATACAGCCCGCTATTAATCTTCAAAGACCCGTTATTTAATGGCGCTCTGGGGAACTGAGGCTCTGCCAGGTCGCTGATCAAAGTGGAGCGAGAGGAGCGGTGTATGGCAAGCCGTGTTTTCATAACGCTAATGGACTGAAGCTCAGCTGACGGGCTGAATAAAAAAAAAAAAAAAATGTGATTATGTCCAGAAATGTGTCAAAGAAATTAACCAACAACTGACAGCTGTAGACCATAGAGCTACAACAGGCGTACAGTTGTTATATTTACAGTATATCATACTGGGTTGACTGTTTGCACCTGAGGAAACAAAGGAATAGTTTTAGTCAAGGTGACGTTTATTTCGTCGCTTACAAATACTATTGTCTACCCTGTATTTTATTATTTCTAATCAGCTCAAAAGTCTTCATTTTCATGGTGTCCATGTGTTGAAATCTCACCCTCAAGTGCCTCAGTTCTGACAGCTCTGGCTCGGGATTTTCCTCTTGACCTCGGAAATTTACCAAAGAACACAAACAACCAGGAAAGGTAAATCCCCAGCTGCAGTGAAGGGAGGAGCAGATATAGAATGTCAGAGGTGTCGAATTGTGTCTATGACCGGATACAGATTTTATGAGCATAAATATATATTTAAAAAAAAGTCTTAATAAGTTGAAAGTTTGACACTTTATTTTGCTTTAATCGTCTAACAAAAACTCTCCCTATATTTATTATATATAATAACTAGTGGATAAAGAGGCGAGCCCCAGAACCTGGAGGCGTCTAAAAGACACTGGTTCCAGTCCAGACCAGACCAGATGTGAAGGTTGCATGGGAGATATGAGGAAGAGGAAGAAACCTCGACCGAAATTGTGACCACCACTTTGGGCCCTTGAGCAAGGCCCTTAACCCCGTAGTTGTTGGTTGTTGCTCCCTGGGCGCCTTAAGTGGCTGCCCACTGCTAGTGTGTGTGTGTTGTACATGCATGTAATGGGAAAAATGCAGAGGCTTAATTTCCACTTGTGTGGATTATTAAAGTGTGATTATTATTATTATTATTATATAAATTATATATATTACTTATACGTGTTATGTCTAATAACACACTTATGAATGTTATAAATGAGCATACATATCTGTGTCATAAAAGCTTGCGCCGTTCCAAACTCTTGGCCGCAGCACTCGCTGATCCGGAAGTTGCACATTAAGTGAAATAAGGCCTCTGGAAATATCCTTTGAAAGATTTTAGAACACATTTGTGTCAGAGTTTGGAGCTTCCTCTCCCTCTTTAAGGATGAGCAGACGCATCATTATGAGGATTTTTGCCTGGATCTACTTCTGCCCCTTCAGCAAAGTGCCAAATTGTGCTCCGTTTGACTGAAGATAATGAGCCTTCAGATGATGCTAGGTCAACCGTTTGGCCTCTCACGTTTAAAACTTTGTGACATATGTTGCGTTCCAGCTGCCGTGCTAGAGACCCAGAATAACCGAGTCATCCAGACGCACAAAAGGGTTTTTTTCTGCCAAGTGTCCAGCTGTTGGACTGAGAGTCCTGCAAGCTTGGTGTCGCGACTGGGAGTGAATTGTGGTTTTGCTCAACCAGCCTTTGCTGCTGCTGGACCTCCTACCTCATGCGACTGTGTTTGCTGTCTCATATTTAGCTAGGTGTGTGTGTATGTGTGCGTGCGTCCAGCCTTTATTTAACAGTGAAAACACCAGACTGATAACTACAGAGAAACTCATCCTGTCAGAACCATTAGCGTGGATTATGCTATTTGGCGGAACAGCAGCTTTCCCCAAATACCCAAATGCAGCTTCGCAGCCTCATTCAGGTTGATGTGACCCGTTGTGACCCGGCGGTGCCGAAACGTCAGCTGTTTGTCTCTCCAGATGGTTACTGAGAGAAGAGAAGAGAAGAGAAGAGAAGAAAGGAACATTTGTATTGAGCCCATGTGCTCGCAACAGGCAACAGGAGTGAATAACAGACTATTTTATCAGACACAGGGAGACATTGTGCAGAAAATGAGCAGAGAGACTGGTGGGGGCATTGTCTGAGGGAAATAGACATCAAAACAGGAAGGCTGAGACAGGCTTTGGAGGGATCTCCTTGGTGTCCGGGTATTTGACAGAGTAAAAAACTTGAGACGTAAAAGGGGAGATGGAATGCGAGGTCAGACGGGCAGCGCAGCCCGCTGATGAGATCTGCGAGGGCAGCTTGGGGACTTAAAGGACATCTTATTGCGGGACAGGATTCTTGATTATCATTGATTCAGAACCAGATTAGGAGCGAACTCATCTGCAGCCCGCAAACACACGGGCTTTACTGTCTTGTTTCTAATGAAAACGCTGTCACATGATTAGACAGCGGCAGCAGTGTATTTGCTGACGTCACCATAGCGTACGCTGATGAGAGACAACTGTTTTTGTGCAGAGGAGCCAAGGCTGTGCTTTTAACATAAGACATTTTAATAGTAATATCCATTTAAATGAGTGCACAGGAATCGGAGCTATATGCCTGTTTTCTCTGACAAATGTTTGTTTATTTAACCAGCAGTTATTAATCTGCATCTTCTGTCTTTTGAGAAATGGAAACGAAGCCTCTATTTTTTCTCCTTGTCTCACTACTAAGCTACCCTCCTGCAGCTTTACTCTCACGTTGCTTCACCGTTGCCCTCTTCACCCTTTTTAAAATTCTCCCCCTCTGCTTCCCCCAACAATATCCTGTCCTTTCTCCCTTTTCTTTTTCCTGGCCAGTTCTCTTCTCTGTATCCAGTCCCCCTTTTCTCGCCCCCTCCTCTTTCCCACCCCTTCGCAACCCTGCAGTCCCCATACATCTTTTTCTCCTGTGTCTTTCCTCTTCTGTGCTCCCTTCTTCTCTCGCCTGTCTTGGCACAGTGGCAGAAGGAGGCGGTTGGAAGGCCCAGCTAGCTGCATTAGCCACATGCATTATTCATGTGCCCTGCAGTCGGCGTGGCTTCTCTGCTGGCTGTTCACTGGGACACATGGGCCTCGTGAACGAGCTCTGCACAGGGCACAGAGCCTGACGGAGGAGCTGCACAGATGGGACTGCTAATTTCTTGATTTCCTTTGTCACCTTTTAAGAGCAACACGCAGAGGCTGTAGATCAACACTCATGGGTGAAATGAGGCGTTTCCTTGACAAAATCAAGAACAGTGATTCAGTCTCTCCCACACAGTGTTTTTCACTGGAAAGACTGGAGGCTAACTAAGATTTCGGTCAAATCTGCCCTGATGTGGATCTTAAAGGCTTGTCCTCTTTTATCATCGGCCAAGATCTCTGTCTGCCTGGCAGTGCGTTTTGCTCTCCGCCGCATCAGAATTCAAAGACTGTCCTCTTTGCCTCTAGAGTGGGGCCAGTAAGAACTGTTAACCGAACTGGGCGGTATGAAATTTTAATTTAGACAACTCGATGGAGATGGAGTGCCTAGTCGGTTTATTGCCATGTGCTGTGAGGGTGCTGGGGAGAGAGAGAGAGAGAGAGAAAGAATGAGAGCAAGAAAGCCTTGGGGACCAGAGGAAGGGCCTCTTGGAAAACCAAAACCACAGAGCTGGTTTGAACTCACATCTGTTTTGCTTGACACACTTGCTTGTTCATTTCAGTCAGACTCGATTGTTGTTTTGGCTCCAGTTCGACGCCTTTCTGTCTCCACTGTAGGTTTTGACAGGTGACTCTGATATCGTTGCTCTCCTCTGCACAGGTTGCTGCTCCAGATTTGGAGCCCCGATGATCACTAGGACCCTCCTCCACCTTTTTTTAGGCAATCCTGGAGGGGCTGCAGTGCTGATGTCTCAGAAGGCGAGAGAGTATTTGTGTTCTGGAGTCCTGAAGAGACAGCCCACGTCACGGTGAGTCACAAGCTCGTGGCTGTTATTTCAAGCACGCTGCTGATTTATTGAAATGCGCAGAAAAGCTCCTGATTTTATTGCTACACTGACAACAACAGACCATTTTTAAGATATTTTAAAACCCAAAATATTTGTGTATGATTGTGAGTAGAATGGATTCATAAATTACAGCACTCGAGTCGAGTTAAGGCTCAAGGAGTAAGGAAAGCAAAGCCCTGGTCAGATGCTGAGGATGTGTGAAAAATGACTGAGTGTTTCTGCCCGCTGACACTGTCATCTGAGAAGACTGTCTGACTTGGCTGGCTGCAGGGTGAGGGCAGCAAAAAGACAGCAAATGAAGGCAAACCAAAAACACTCGACTCAGCACAGGTTGCAGCAGTCAAATCACGTAGCACGACCCCCTCTCTGACGGCTTGACCTGTGAGTTTCTATTTCCCACCATCGTCACACGCGTCCTCGTGCAGAACATCTGCCCAGAATCACTCCACCACAGCAATCTTTCTCAATCCGGATCAGCAAGAGGTGCTAAAGTGACACCCTGAACACTATGGGCCCGCGTAGAGTAAATGGCCTTTAATCCTCTTAAAGGGCAGAACTACACCACAAGCTTTACTATTACTGAAGGAAGCCTGCCATCACTTCCAGAGCGAGGCACTATCAGGCACGGAGTAGATTTCCTTATGGAATTCAGTTCAGTGTAGTCTAGGGAAAAGAAGAGGTATAGATTGTTAGCTTCAGGAAGGTATTCTTCTTTGATCGCTTTATTGATCACATCTAGGCTGCCATTCTTCCCCAATTCTTCTGCCAAAATGATCTTCCCTTTATTCTGCCTGCTGAGGTCAGACAATCCAATACGGCTGCGAACAGCAGATAAAATGTGTCACCGCAGGGAAGCATCGAACAACAGGTTCCGCGTCTGCTCCAGAAATATACATATTTAAACCACCACCACAATACCGCCTCCTGGAATCTTTGTGGCGAAAAGGCCGCAGATGACTGGAGGCACGTCTGTGTCAGAGAATGTCATCGTGTTTTTGAGCGCCCGTGTGAAGGCAGCGCCGCTGATTGCGGAGGATGCTCTCCTCTTCCCTGATTGCTCAGCTAATTCACGGCGAGCATTGTATTCAAAAAGATCTGAGCCTCCTCCAGAATGCTTTCAGAATGTTAATCTCCTTTCTTGCAGATCTCCTTTACATTCTACCTTTCTTTTGTTTTGGTCTCTTCAGATAAATGGAGGAGAAGGAGCGATGTAGGAGCAGGTCTCCAGCTCGGGGGACCAGTCGGGTGCAGCAGGTGGTGGGAACAATAATACGTCGCACCAGAGAATCACTGAGCAGGTACAGATATAGCATCGTTAGGGGGTCAGGGAAAACATGCCAAGATCAGGACGTGGTTATAAAAGTGAAAACATGGGATCAGATTTTTGCCACATCTCTGTGTAATGTGTGTACAAAACTATACAGTTATGTATACTCTTGGTTCTTAAAATACACTGTTCCAGGGATAGACGAGTGAGCAAAGGCGATTCCTTAAACACTTGAACCTCATCACTTATACACACTTAGCAAATAACAGAGTACATTTGGAAAGCTGGATGTCTTCATCTAGCAGGCAAACACTCCCCAGGGGGAACCACAAGTATGCTTTCAAGAATGCTGCATTCTCTTATTGAGTTGCTTTTTCTTCTGTATAATATTGCAACAGTGGACCTCAGACAGAAGATGCCTTTTGCTGTAAGCACAACACATACATACAGTATGTTCCCAGTGTGCACTGGAGCTGATGCCTTAAGACAGATTATGCGAGTGTGACCCCCGGCTCCTGTGCTGACTGTTTCTGTAGACATCTTTGTGTCTGCACACTTGTTGTTGCTCTGAGAACACGTTCAGCCCAAACTGAAAAATCTCGAAAAGTACAGCACTGATTCTCATAAAGTTTATTACACATACCCACAAAGCCCCGAAGGCAGAGCCTTCTTTTTTCATGCCACCACAAAGTTTTGACTTTTTTGAAACTGCTTCGTGTCTATGTGACGTGTCACAGCAGAATTTGGTAGACTTTGCTGCATGCGCCGACATAAATCTCCTGAGCTTGAAAATTCTTTGTGTATTATCAAATTCAGCCGCTATTGTGCTATTTAATTCAGCTTTCAAGACACTTGTTTTACAGTAAATGCTTTTGTCCAGATGTTTCTTTTTAAACTCATATAATGATATGGTAACATGTGGCTTTGTTTGACCTTCTCAGAGAGCGGTTGCTAGGTGATGGGAGGTCACAACGCTCCAACAGTGTGTCCAACCAGTACTTCCAGGCCAAGCTTACACTGCAGATCACAAGGGACCCGGTCCTGGACAGAAGCACTGGACATGGTTTCAGCCTCACCACAAATGGACCCCTGCTGGTCAGGGATGTCACCACAGGTACGGGTGCATGCGCTGTAGCCTGATATCATGTGGTTTATTTACAGTTGACTACCTGACTGCCTGAAAGACACAAATATTTAATAGAGGATTCTATCAGGATAATGTAAGAAAACAGTTCCCAGTGAGCAGTGGGGGTAGGGGTGAGGGGTGGACAGGGTGAGATTGTGGGCGTGCTGAACGGGGGGTCTGAGATGAACATGAGGGTAATCCGGCGGATGAGAAAGGATCAGAAAAGGAAACAATGGGAACACAAACAACGAGGGCTGTTTTATTGGCAGAGCAGAGGGGCGGGGTTGGTGGGGGGGGGGGGAGAGAGATTGTGTGAAAGTGTAGCCTGTGTGAACTTACAAAGCAGCAAGGGTACCGTCGTGGGTCAAAAACCATGAACCGATGAGGCTTTGCCAGGCGGATAAAGTGCGAGCGTGTCAGAGTAGGATGAAACTAGCATGACTTGGTCATGCCTGGAGAAGAATGAGTAGAAATAACCAGAGAGAGCAGAGAGGAGCCTAACTGGACGACACCCCGCTGGACACTGTTGAGTCAGCTGATCTTCACTACCCAAAATGCATCATCTCGTTCATGCATGAGTCTGTATATTTCCATAAATGAACAGAATTAACATTATACGCTCTGTGTGTGTGTGTGTGTATGCGTGTGTGTCTGTGCCAGGGAGTCCTGCAGATGGAATTCTATTTCCAGGGGATCAGGTGCTGCAGATTAATGACACAGTTCTGGAGGATGTGAGCAAAGAGCAGGTGGAAAACATCTTAAGGTGAGATTTACAGATTCTCTGTGGAATTATGCAATTACACCAAAAACATTTAAATTGTATTTATTTATTCTTCTCCTGCCATCTTGCGAAGGGTGGCTTCCCTTGCATGTTCCCAGTTGCATGCGTCTAGGTGAATTGCTATTTATGTGTTTTTTGTATGTCCAGGGACTTGGAGGATTGCATCAATGTGACGATCCTGCGACACATGACAGTGAGTACAATGAGATATTGATGATCCACACACACGTTTGAGTGCTGACACCTTCCATCATTTCGTTTCTGTACAAGCTCTCTGTGTGTTTCCAAGCATGTGACCCTGAACTTGCGTCTTCTGACAGGATTGCCTGCGTTCACGCTGGCTAATTGTGATGTTCAAACAAACGTGCACACGTGTCTCTGGATTTATTTTTGTTGTGCACGCTTAAACCGGTCCAGAGACATGTACATAATAGATCACGCCCATGTCCCCATGTTGCAGAATCCCAAATCATCCATTATGTCAGCAGAGAAGAGGGCTCGTCTGAGGAGTAATCCAGTTAAAGTGCGCTTTGCGGAGGAGGTGGTGGTCAACGGGCACACTCAGGTGTTGTGAGCTTCTGACGAATGACTGCCATTTCTGAATCTCTCAGATTCATAAGTACATTTTTTTTTGTGTAATTTCCAAGGAGACACGAGTCCTTCTTGTAGCTCTGATTTATTTTAATCCTTGTCTAACCACAATGACACCTGTCACATTGCTCCACCAGGGAAACTCTCTTCTCTTTCTGCCCAATGTCTTGAAAGTATATTTGGAAAATGGACAGACGAAAGCCTTCAAGTTCGACAACACCACAACTGTCAAGGTACGTGTTATTGATCTCTTTTGGAAAAAGTGAGCATTTCTAAATTATGTGAATGTTTATAATACAAAACATCTTGTCATGTAAGGTCAAAATATGAGAAATATTTCTCTGATGACACTATATGTCACATTTGTTCATTTTCAGTTTATACAAAATCTACGCCATGATGAATATGCTAAATAATACACTATGAAAAAAATGTGCAGATACTGCAGGGAAAATGTTGTTTTCAGTTTATTTCGTGCGAATACATTTTTTCTTTTACATGGGACAAAAATAAATAAATAATGTGTAAATGTGAATGGTGTATTTTACGGTCTTGCAATCAATCGGTCTTGGTGTTTTGTAAGAATAAAAGTAAGAATGTTTGAGCAGGTTTTAGCTGTATATTAGGTTGAAAGAAACTGGGAAGAGAATTTTATGTGACCATCAACCATCAGCAGACTAGACTGAAACGTGTCTGATCGGTCGGCTTTTTCTCCATTCCAGGATATTGTTTTAACTCTAAAGGATAAACTGTCCATCCGGGCCATCGAGTATTTTGCCCTGGTGCTGGAGCAACAGTACAGCATTACTAAACTGCTGCTGCTGCATGAAGACGAGCTCATACAGAAGGTTAAGGAAATGACAGATACACAAAGATATACCTATTCAATGTAACATTTGCAGTCATTGCAGTACACCTTTTTGTCTTGATCAGGTGGTGCAGAAAAAAGACTCCCATGATTACAGATGCCTGTTCAGAGTGTCATTCATCCCCAGAGACCCGGCAGACCTGCTGCAGGATGATCGCACTGCCTTTGAGTATCTGTTTCTACAGGTTAGAGAATTAAAACCTATCCACACGTACCTTCAAATCTCTGCTATGTTTTGCCGATGTTTATCTGTGCTCGTTTAGAGCCACACACGTGCTCTGGTGATGTTTTCATGTATTATGCCATGACTGTGTGTGTTTCCAGAGTGTTGGGGATGTGCTGCAGGAACGCTTTGCAGTAGAAATGAAGTGCAACACTGCACTACGCCTGGCAGCACTGCACATGCATGAGAGATTAGACAGTTGCGGACACACCAGGACCTCTATCAAGAGTATCACGTAAGTCCAACAGCATGTGTGTTATGTGCAACAAGCTTGATTGTGTTCCCAGGTCGAAACGCTGCAGTAAGACAATAATACGCCATTCATCTTGTATAACGAGTGTAGAGGGATGTTAGACTGTTGACTTTTCTTTATCAAAATCTCCTCATGTGTGGTGATGACAGGAAGGAGTTTGGCCTTGAGAGTTTCATCTCTCCAACACTACTGAGCAACATGAGGGAGAAGGACCTGAGGAAAGCCATCAGTTACCACCTTAAAAAGATTCAGTCCCTGCTAGAACCGCGGCAGAAGGTAGACACAGACTGTTTAGTTATGGTTTGTTGTGATTTTATCCTGCTGGTTCAGTTAGTGGTAATTGCTCCGGGGCGTATGCTACTTCAATTTTCTTCTCCCTTCTTCCACATCTTACATTACAGGTAATTTCTGCGACACAAGCTCGGTTGGCCTACCTCACTCAACTGGGCGAGCTTATCTCATACGGGGGACGATCATACACGGCTACAATGATGGTAAGGGTGTAAGCAGACGTATTCTGGCTGAAGCTGCTTTGTATCGCCAATTTATCTGACATTGGCATCCATTACCTTTCCCCCTTTTTGCCTTTCTGCACTCGTTCCTCCACTCAGCTTCAGGACAGGGAGGTGTTAGTCAGCCTGCTGGTGGGAGCCAAGTATGGGATGAGTCAGGTCATCAACCACAAGCTCAACGTGATCTCTACGCTGGTGGAGTTCAGCAGCATCAGCCGAGTGGAGTTGCTGTCAGAGTCAGATAAAGTCAGCCTGCTGCGCATCTCACTGCACGATATGAAGGTACGGAAGGTCTTGGATCTATACGTGCATGATCCTCACCATACTATATACACCATACACCATATTATTTATAAAACATGCTGGCATTTATACACTGACATGGACAGCAACAATGGATAGTCGCTGCCATCACATTTGCGTGTAAGTTTACGCTCGAGTAAATATAGGTCATTTCACTTCCAGTACACAAAGAATGCTCAGCCTAAGGGGCTGTATAGGAGCTATATAATGCTAATTCAAAAGTGACGTCCTCTCTCCCACTCCATTGCCTTTTCTTTTTTACCTTCTGGCTTTAATCATTACCTCGTTACCTACTCTTTCTTTATCGTCCCACCTCTCAGCCATTTGCCTTACTGATGGACTCTCTGGCAGCCAAAGACTTAGGGTGTCTGCTGGGAGGTTACTACAAACTCCTGGTGGATCCCACTGTCAGTGTCTTCCGTCTGGGGCGCCCAAAAGTGAGGGTGCACCGGATTCCTGCTGAAGAAGGTGTGTGTGGGAGGTTCGCCGTAATAGAGGGCGTGTGCTATGAATCCCTATCAAGTGAGCACATATTGTTTCACTTCAAATGGTCATTTTCTAGTTTTGACTATTTGATAGACAGTATTGTAACCATCGATGTCAGTACATATAAGAAAGTTAAAAAAAAAAAAAAAAGTTTTATCACCAACGATATACATTTTTTTCTACTTTCATAATGGACTAACGTTTTAGTGTGTGACGTTTGTTGGTGATGATGTGCTTTCCTGGTATTTTAGGTTATGTGTCTCGCTGCTGTAGTGACTCAGATGACTCGTCAGATGAAGATGACCCAATGGATTCTCAGAATTACAAATGTATAGACCCAGCAAGTCAGGACTGGGAAGAAAGGAGGAGACAAGAGGGAGAAAAAAGGAGAGAGGAAGAAAGAAAAGAAAGAGAGGAGCACAAAGGCAAACAGGAAGTGAAAATTATAGTGACAACGGAAGGTGTTGACAATGAAATTGAAGAGGAAGGAGGGGCGACAGGAAGTGGCATGCGTAAATTTTGCCATCTGGATGGCGAAATGAATAAAGAGAGGACCTGGTACCACACAGACCCACGAGTCACTAGCAGCTTCTCCAGTTTGTCAAGTGGCTCCTTGAGTGCTGCCCTAGAGGACAGCAGTGGGACAGCCAAAGCCCCAAATCGCCTGGATTTACGCTGTGGACAACCTTCAAGTGAAGATGGTCCTAGCTTGGATGTTCATCAACCCTACCTCCTAGATCCAAAACACCACCAAGGGCCCCTACGGCCGACCAACCTCAATTACCGTGGAAACGATAACTGCATTTGCTTTGCTGACCTCTCTAAAGCAGATTTTCTCCCTAGCCCGTCCGAGGCGACTAGTGATGATGACAATGATGATGATGAGGAGGAAGAGGACCATGACGTGGGGAAACTCAGACGCATTTCCAAGATCCCCAGTTCAAGAGATCTGCGAATGATTGACAGCATTCCCTTTGAAAGGTCACCAGTGAGAAGAAAGAAAAAGATTCCTCCTAAAGTTCCTCTGAGGACAAGCTCCATTCCCAGCAACAAAGCGGGACAGCTAGAGCAGCGTTTTTCCAAGGATGAAGATGGTCTCTTTTTGACACCTTCCCCCAACCCTAAATCAACTGTGTTTCTCAAAGATACTGTCTCTGAATCTGAGGATGAGTTTTATGATGCACAGGAGAGATTTACACCCCCAGTTCCAGATCTATCAGGTTAGCATCTCTTATATATTGAGCTATTTTTATTGTCTAAAGTGGCCTGTTTATTTTTTCTTTATTCGTCATGGCCTTCTTTCAGCACACCTGCCTCATCAGTTTGATCAGAGAGAGTGAAGAAGGATTAATGTTAAACCACTGATGCCTGTTTTTTTTTCTACTCTTGTTTTCTCTGTCACAGATGCTGAGTTGGCTGATCAACGCAATGCTAATCGTTTGATTGGAGCCTGGAATGGTCTTCCTAGCCTCTCAAGAAAAGAGCCATCCTCACCCCTTCACAACAATACTCATGGATCTATCATCAAGAAAGAAACTGGGAAAAGTAAAGACCACACAAATGAGCCTACGAACCAGCAATGTAGTCCATCAAAAGCATCTCCAAAACCTGAAGTTAAGGTAAAACCACCTTTAGCGCCAAAGCCCCAGTTGCCTCCCAAACCTCAGATTATTCCTCCCAAATCTCCCAAGCATGGGAGGTCATACGCCCACTGCAATGGAAATGCCTCTGGACGACTGTCATCTGACCTCCTGGAAATGGAGCCAGACACCATGGAGTTTAAATCTGTCACCGCTGGAGGAGGCGGGCTTGCTCTGTCATCAAACCTGATCACAGCAGTCCGGTGCACCAAGGACCTACAACCAGCACAGACACCACAAACGGAAGAACATGCAAAGAAACAAGAAATTGTCACAAAACAGAGTAAAGATAAAATTGACACACATGTTTCGTCCTTTAACAAACCACCTGGAGCTGATGATAAGGAAGCCTGTAAAGACCAGGAAGGTAATGAAATTGCCTTTACCGCAAAAAAGTCACAGGACCCACCTGCAATTCCTCGCAGTAATTCTGGTGCAAAGCTAGCCATTCCTCCACCAGTGCCCCCAAAACCTACTGCTGCAACAAATTTCCACCCCTTATCACTACCTGCCAGCTCTCCAGTCTCCCCAACTGACCCAAACAAGGGGATCTTTACAGATGGCATCAGCCCACCAAATGGGATCCACCCTTGGAGCAGTCGCAATGGCAGTGTTCAGTCTGGGGCCAGGAGGGTTTCTCTCAGTCATGAAAGCCTCTCACCAAAAAACACTGACGCGCCTCTCTCACTTACCGCCTCTCTCATCTCCACCAATTCCAAAGGTGTTGGGTGTCTTGAAAGCAAAGAAACTGGACGTTCAGGTTCAGGATCAGACCTGAGGACCAGCTCATCGAGTCTCGGAGGCAGACTGCCTGCCTCTTCCCTGCGAGGGAGGATCCAAGCACTGCCCTGGTACATGACTCGTTCTCAGGAAATTTTAGGGAATTTGGACTATCCCTCCTCTAGCTCCATCAATGGAGACACATCAGGATTTGGTTCTGGTTTGTCTGTAGCCAGTGGTTTGTCAGACTTGAACAAGACTCCGGTGAAGGACAAAGAGAACGTAAACTGTAAATCTGGAGCGAAAGGAAGCTTTTTGGAGGATGGAGCCGAGGTTGTTATTGCCACCATTAAAGATGCAGAAGAAGTGACTACATTTATGAAAAAGGCTAATGGAACAAACAGCTCATATCTTAACCTCAGCTCCAGAGAGAATAGTGTGGTACACCGTGGTAGTGTTTCTTCAGAGCAGCCTCAGTCACGGCCCCATTCGGCTGTGGGCTTGGGAGGTGTGTGTAGTACGCAAATTGGAGGTGATTCACCGACCTCTTCGTACGCAGACAGCACTCCTCCACAACAACACCGCGAAGCCTGTGGCTGCCGCACTGTTTACGCTAACTGCTTCAGTGGCGACACCGAGGATTCTGTAAGCTTTGATGAGGAGCTTACGGTTTATGAGTTCTCCCGCCGCACAAATCCCAAACCTGCCCGACCTGTGCCTGCTTCTTCTCCTACAACGCCCTGTCCAAACCCCAATCTTCTGTCACTACTTAGGGACAACCCTCGCCCTCTCTCCACTTTCTCTACTGCCTCCTCTGAAATCAGTCCTCTAGTTTCATGTCCAGTTTCACCCACAACTTCAGGTGGTTGCCCTCTTCGTTCACTCACAAACAAGAATTATGGTGGACTGAAAGGAGGATTTGCCTCCTTACGTCAAGATATAGATGAGCTTTTGCTGGTTTTAGAGAAAGGGGCCCTTGAACAACCCCAGGAATCAAAGCAGGATATAACAGACCTGAACCATAATGGAACGGAAGAAACTACAAACCAAACTCTCAACTTAAATTGTACTGGAACAAGCACTGCTGCCATGACAGAGGCAGAGAGGACTCTTCTCCAGGCAGAGGCTCGGCGATTGGCATCTGGGTGTCAGCGAGCAACACGTGTAGGCTGGGCTCCAGATGAAGCCCTCCGCTCTCTATCCAACAGCTTCAACGCTCTGGTTCAGTTGTCAAAAGCTTGTTTGCGAAGAAACTCCTGTACCGGTTGTGACATCTGCCAAAATACAAGTCCGTCGCTCAGAGCTGACGACGAGGACAGACAGGAACCCATGGACAAGCTAAAGGAGATAGTGGGTCTGTACAAGGAGTTCGTTGGAGCAGTTGAGGCAGCTGGAACTGGTGCTCGGTTTGGGGCTAAAGCTTCTGGGCAGACTGGGTCCGGACAGGGGGAAGGGGAGAGCGATGGGGTCAGGCTGCTCGCAAAACACTGCAACGTGCTCATCTCTTCAGTATTTGCTCTCACGCAGCTCTTCCGGACATGCACACTAAGCACCACGGACACGCCTGGGCATGTACCTCTCAACTTTTGACCTGTGAACTTAAACACAAATAACCCACTGGCTCGAGACATGAGACTAGAAGAAACAGCACAGCGCATTCTGGTGTGTAACCCATGTCCTTGTTACTGAAAGTGCCATACACACCAGAGCAAACACACCTTTTATTCCACTTTACTCGCTTGGAAAAGACAAACCAAACAAAACCGTAAAGAAAAAGACAAATTGCTTGGTCTATTCTTGAATGCATGTGGACTATGCATTTGTATAAGTAAATTTTGTAATTGTCTTACAGTTCCATTATTTTATGATACAATATGTGTAAGGATGGGTTACCCATGTATGTATTTATGTATTTATTTTTACAAAACTTGCACCGAGGTCTGTGTGCAGATCTATGGTCAAAAACCTATAGACGTCACTGGATTTCTAGTTTTTTTCTTCTCAAGACAGTATTGTTATATTTTGCTGCTTAAACAAAATTCTTCATTAACTAGGTGTAATCTGTAAAATGTCACTTTTCACACTTGCGTTTGTACGTTTTTTTTTTTTGACAAAACGCAGAAAAGGTACTTTATCTGAGGAAGACAGTTATTAACTCAGTTGCTGAATATGTACGAATATGCAGGGATCTCACCTTTATATGGATTTGTTTTTAAATAGTACTGTCACATAAAAACAGGAAACAAGTCCACACCATTACTGAGCAGGGAGAGCACTTTGGACTATTACAGATTGCACCTTTTTATGAGACACGTACCCTTGCATTGCATTGTTTTTTCTATCCCTTCCTTGTTCCTGACTGACTCTGAGTGAACCACTTTGGAAATAATCCCACTATCCATACGTATGCAGTATTCTAGCACTAGCCTAGTTTTCATCCAAAGCACGTTATATATATATTTTCTGGGAATGTGTGGATGAGGCCCAGAAAGCAAAACAAGGGACCTTATTTATGTAGTTGAAAAGAATTTCTGACTTGGCACAAAGGTGACTGTTAAACATGTCCAGATGTAGCAGAGATCCAAAGTCTTGACACACTGAGCCACAACTGTTCCCCACCACGGTTTTCACCACACGGCTAACGTATTCATAACATACTGCCTGAGCGTTGGACACAGCGCTGTATGGTGGGGTCCAAGTGTAGATATACATTATGTAATCGCGTTCTACTGCTTCTCTACCTTTGCTGTTGGCTATGCAATTATGTTTCCATCCTTCTCCGCGCCCTCCCAAGGCTGGTCTTTGTTTTGTTTTCAGGAAACCTGATTGCAACATTTGGCCAGGTTGCATGCACAGCATCGTTGTCAGTGTAATGACTTCTGTCTATTCGGTATTGGCGCTTGTCGGTTGTCAGTGTGCTGATGTACAGTGTTCGCCTTTACACTCGTTCATATCAGAAGCCAACTGAACTCTGAGCCACCTGATGGATTTACTTGAGTGGAAAGTGACAGCTGAAAGGAAACAAACTCGTGGGCGGTTGCCATCACACGTCAAACGAGTCCAGTACCTGACTTAAAAGACCAGCTCACCAAAACATGGAAATTCAATCATGCGTCATAAAATTCCAAGTGAAAATTCCAAATCCACAGCATTCCTGGAGCTTTACGCTTTCATCGTGAAAGTAATGTTTCATCCTATCCACAAATTGTAAAGCTCCAGACTGTTAAAAGACTACGGTTCAACTGATTCTGCATCAGCGCCAGCGGATTGAATTTTCATTCGTAGGTGATCAGTTTGTATTTAACTTTCCAGACAGACGGATGAATCAAGTTTGTTTTGTTAGTAAGGAGGAAATTTTCAGGACTTCCAGAGAACGCGGAGGAAGCACCAAGGTCAGATACACAGAATGACTCGGGTGCATCCGGCTGTCCATCAGCAGACACAAACACACGCCACCTTTTTTGTTCAGTTTCTGTGTGGAAAATTTTATACCCACAGTGGTTATTTTTCAAGAAATCAATGTTTCCACAAATCAGTCAGTCACTTTTCTGTACCCACATATAATGAAGTCTATGTACCAAGAAATGTCTCTGTTCGGGAATAAATGACACTTTGACCTAAAAAATGTTGGACATATGTGTATGAATATCTGCTCTCCAGTCACATAAACACAAGAACTCAGGTCCAGGTGAAAGAGCGTACAGCAGTGTTTTCTCCACTGTGGGGGTGTTTCTGCTGCCCAATGGCAATACATCATACTGGTGCCAACTGTCTACCTGGTGACAACGAAGGGATTAGACTGACTTCTTGCACCAGGGCACGGCAGATGGAGGTGAGTGTAAAAGATTAATCAGACTGAGGAGTGGCCCAAGACAAAGAAAAAAAAAAAAAGATTTAAAGCATTTTTGGTGCAAATTGCTTTTTGATACTGTTATAACTCATGCTTTAGTGACAGCAACAGCTTTTAATAAAACTTAAATAAGAGTGCCATGTTTTAAAAATTCAGTGTAAAATGTAAATCCTCAAGAAGTCAAGCCAAGATGGTCAGAAAAGATCTACCTGAACAACCACTAGGAAAAATGGAACACAGAATTACAGAAATAGTCCAAGGAAGGCCATCCCAGAGTTTTTTTTGTTTTTTTTTTCCAGGCTCATCTCCTCTCAGCATTGTGTCCAGGCAGCATGCCTTTCTGCTTTGGGCTGCTGCATGGTTACCTAATCTGCTCAGGCTTGAAATCCGAAGCCATTATATCAACAGGTGTGAAACCGAGGAAGGTGAGGAGTGAAGGAAAGGATGCAAAAATCAAGCCACGTTAAAATTACAAAGATGAGAATGTAACTCAGTAATCAGTCGAAAGAGCTTTGGGAGCCGGCTGAAGGGTTTCGTTAGCTATTTAGGTTGAAATATTCAAAAAGAAGTTTTATGTGAGGTATTTTTTTTGAGCAATGAAGGATAGTTAATACAAAAACAGAAAAGTTGTTGGTGTAATTATATGTTTTACTTACATAAACATACTGGCACTTTTAGAAAGTCACACAACAGCAGAATTTCATAAAATAAACCAAAACATTCTGCTTCAATTTACAAGAATCATGTGAGAATGGCTTAAGTAACCAGGACAAAGACCATGCTTGATGAAAGTAAACATGTAAATGTTGTCTTTGCTAATAAATTCTGTGTATTTCAATGGTCAAAAAGTACAAAAGTATTTGAGGACAGGTGGCAAAAAACAGACTGATTATACCCACTAAGCGCACCACGGCACATTGCACATGGACAGAAAAGCGCTGAGACGAGCAGTGTTCCTCAACTGTAGGGGAGATCACTGAAACATGGTTCATGTCCTCATTTTTGTATAGAGGACAAACAAGGCCATGTCCATTGGACCCTGGCACCATTTTGTACCAACTGACGTGAGCCTTAAATATTTGAATCTGTAGTAATGCTGGCAGGTGGTTTTGGGCCTGTCAGAAGCGTAAAGGACCTATTAACTTGCAACTTTACATGATCTTCAACAACAGCTCATAGGTGGCATTAATGATGCCCCATGAGAGAAGAGATCGGTGGTAATTGAGGTGTGCCCCTCTGAAAAGCATGGCCAAGCTTCCGCCGCGTTCTCTCCACACCGTTGACAGCACCTCCCTGGTAGACCGGAACGCTCCGCCCACCTGAGACTGAGCCCTGGACTTTATTACATTTAATGGATAGAACATGATCCCCAGGCCTGCTCCCAACAAACCTCCACAAACAAAATCATTCACCAAGTTCCCCGTCTTGGTCGTGGCTTCTGGAAGCAGCTCTTTGATGGGTCCTCGGAGCCCAAAGAAGAGAACGTTGCTGGTGCCATTCCGGAGGAGTATGGGCACAAGGCCACGGTAGCACTCTCTAACACCATACTCTGACAAAAGCGTCCTGAACGTGTGGGCTGTGTTATTGAAGCGGCCGTGGTGCCGATGGTCTTGTAGGAGAGTCTGCACACGCTCAAACGGTGTCAGGGCTGCCTCAGCAGTTCCTGCCATAACTGCAGCAAAGCTTCGGGTGACCCACTCTGGAGTTCCGGTTCCTTTGGCCTGGTCTAATAAGACTCGAGAGAAGTCCTGGTACAGGCCAAACATCATCGCCACTGTAGTACTCTTCTGGAGCAGTGGGGGCAGCAGACCCCGATAGAGATTCCTCAACCCATCCCTCTGGAGCTGCTGTATTGCTTCAATGGCCCGCACACCGTGTAACTGCTGTCGGAACAGCACTTTCTGAATGGGAAATGTCACCATGACGTTGGTGAGAGCTGCGATAGATCCACACACGTAATGCTTGCTGTGATGATCACCCAGCAGGGGACTCTTAGCACCGGCAGGCAGCAGGGAAGGCCGGCCCTTGGTCAGGGAGTCTTGTGGCTGAGGTGTCCGGGCCGACTCAGAGGCCATGGTGCTAACAGCCATGGGATTCTCGTGCCTCAAAGGCTGTTCCTTCAGCATCACATCAGCGCTGGTGTATTCTGTGGGGGACAACCAGGAAAAGTTTCAATTAATTGTCGTAACGCCTTACTCACGATAACTACCGTGATTACTTCTTTTTTTCTTTTCACAACAGTGTCAATGTTGACTTAAGAATACGGCGTATTTAATACCCTATTTTTACAATTGTATACAAGAAACAAATAGTTTGTAGCCAGAATAGTTAATATAAAAATTTAAGAGTAAGGCAAAAACATTAAATTTGATTGTTGGTAAAAATAAAAGCAGTGAACATGTCAATCCTGGCAGGTTGAATAGTTTAACCTCAACCACCAGCCTAACTTGTAAAACCAGGCTGCACCTGCCGCCAAGTGATAAGAACTACTCAAACAGAGCAACAGGTGGCATGACTGTACTGAAGGAAAGTAAAACCAAGCTACATGAAATATTCTCACATTTTCATGTTCACAGAAAGGTCACCTGATCCAATATTATTGTCTTAATCACAAAAGTCAATGGTAACTAAATGACAAATATATTAAAACTAGGGCTAAAACTTGCTCACCATCACTTACAAACCGTCTATTCTGACATAGAAATGCATCCATGATTTAAATTAATCTGAGTGAATGATTTGGTTTTTTTTTTTCTAGTAATCCAGTACCCACGACTGCAACTTATTTGTGACGTCTCCAAACCCGGAAGTGTTTCCCCCCTACATGGTATATTAAAATAAAAAGGAACCATAGCATATTTAGAAGCTACCTAAATTTGCCGATCGGAGGAGTAGCCAGTAGCTTCTCTTATACAGCTGTGGTTGACCAAGGCTAAATCTTGGGAGGACATATTATATAATGCTTGTGTCGCGGTCATCTCTGCATGTGGTCCGACCGTCTGCAGGCTGATACAGACAGAAGGCCTGGTTTCGGCTGCACATTATACGAAACACACGATATATATACGGTAGCAATAGCTGACTTTCATCAAATCTCCGATGGGCTAGCATGCTTAGCCCATACGCGCACGCCCCACTGCGAGTTTGGAGCCAGGTTAGCGATTTCAACTGCCAGGGCCCTTAATACTGACTAACGGTATCCGTCATTTATAAGGGTAAATAAAGAAAGATCGCACACAACGAGAGGTTCCAGCATAGCTGTGTCCGGCATTTATTCCTTTACATGTTAAGAATTATGAGGAAGTGTCTATCTAAATAAGTCAAATCGGGCAAGCTGTCAACATATATGGTTGGACACTTTCTGGACAGCAACTGAATATCAAGATGCAAACAAAAATAGCTCTGATCAAGCAACCGCTGGATTAATATTTTTACCTGCACATCAGTCGCTGTCCTGACCTCAGACAGGCATGGAGGTTATATTCGGAGCGTGACTGAGACACAACTACAGGACAGTATCTGAGCCCGAGCAACAGAGAGAAGCAGATCTGCGCTGCCGACTCCTCAATAACGAAAGACGCTATTGGCTGTCCAAAAGGTCGCCAGAACTTGCTGAATGACGCTAAATAAAAGCTGGTCTGATAGAGCTTATTGCTTTAACTCCTTTTATCGTTGACGGGTCAAAGAAATGCCTCTTTGATCAAAGAAACGCGTCTTTGATCCTTTGATGTTTAGAATTGTTTGACGTCACAATTGTATGTTGTTCTCACGAGTGTGTACCTGTGGAGGGTCAGAAGCCTATTTCAATGTGACAATGAAAAAATTATGAAGTATTATGTTGGATAGAAATTTAAATAAGCCAGGTTGTTAGTGTTCCAGGCGGTTGGCTGTAGTTTGTAGACTGCGAATGCTCAACGCTGTGGCCAATGCATAAAATGTATACGAGAGCGATATATGACGCACAAGAGGGGGGTAACGCACCTATAGCTGGATGCCAACCGCCGTAAAACTAGAACAAGACGACGAAGAAGAAAAGCGATTTACGACATACGATCAGAGTTGCGTCACTGTCGTAACAGCCGTTTCAGTATGTCAGTAAATAAAGGTATAGCTGACGATAATTTACAACTTCGTAAAGCAAGTAGTGTTTAGCAATAAAAAAAGACTGATTAAATATCAGAAAATGAGTCAAGGAAGATCGAGAATAACGCTGCTAAAGGTGTGTCAGAGCTATCGCCTCATTGCTATGTGCTGCTAACCTAGCTGTATTTTGATGTTTTCTCACCTTCATTCTTCTATCACATCAAGCTGGATTTTTAAATCGCTATATTAATCTACTGAGAATTAGGCGTATGACATCTATACGGACTAAATAACGGCTTGGACGGTAAACGGTGTCGGATTGTGTCCTACGACATTAAAACACAATTCGTTTATAATGTCTGCGCAAAAAGACTGCGAGTTTTTGGTGAAGAGAGCCCGAGAGCTTGTCTCTGAAGACCCCTGTGCGGCTAAAGCGTGGCTCATAACTGCTAGAACCCTTTATCCTGCAGACTTCACCATACAGGTATGCACGAAATCGTATATTTAGTGCAGACCATATATACATGCACCCAAAATAATTCTTTCCTAAAATACAGATACATATTGGTCATTATTCAAATTCGTCTTTTTTTGCAGTATGAAATGTACATCATTGAACGCAATTCAGAGAGGACTGCTTCTGCAGGGAGGCTGTTGTACGACATGTGAGTTTAATACCTCGGTGGTACAGGTGTCATGGATACCATTTGCTTAAACTGCAGTTTCTCTCTTTCTCCTTTAGGTTTATAAATTTTCCAGATCAGCCTATTATTTGGCGAGAGATTAGCATTATCACAGCTGCCCTTCGCAGTGACTGTCAGGACAAACATGGACAGTTTTTGCGAGGTGAGAGGAATTTAGATGCCTTGTCAGTATATTGTCCATTACCCTTCACTGCAGCATCTTTTATGTGGGAGTTTTCAACATAATTAGTCCTACTAATGTTTAGTTTTGTCTATATTTATTTCCTGCAGCCCTTTTTGAAACACTTCCTGGTCATGTGCAGTGTGAGATGCTCCTGAAAGCCACCGAGCAATGTTTCAACACTCTCGAAAAGGCAGAGATGCTGCTCCTCCTTCTCAAGCGTTTTCCAGAATCAGTTGTTCAACACGGGGTAAGAGTGATACAATATTATAAATTTGACTGGAGAATTAAGAACAAAGTACAATATGAATGTTGTTGCTTTGTATATAGGTCAATCTAGGAGAAACATTGTTGGATGCTGAGGCATCAGAGAATGTGGAGACTCCAGTCAACTGCTTCAGAAAACTTTTTGGTGATTCAAACAAATGAAATTTTGCATCAATTACATTTATTAAAGCCTCTGAGCTTGGCACTTATTGTGTTTTTTATACTTTCAGTCTGTGATGTTCTTCCATTGGTCCTAAAAAATATGGACATGCGCTTGCCGACCAGCCTGATACAAAAGTATATGCTGAAAGCAGCCGAATTCTACATTGGTTATGTTACACGTGGGCCTTCATCTGATGTACAGATACATGGTAAAGCTGCATCCAGTTAAGAATCAGTTTCCATTTGTTTTTGTTTTACTGCCTGAATGGTGTCTTTCTCCTGATTTTGTTCCTTCAGCATCTCAAGAGGGTGGCTCATTAAAGTCAGCCAGCGTGTCACGTGGCGCCCAGCGTTACGTCATTGATGGCCTGTCAGAGAAATCTTCAGTTGTGCCTGAACCTTGGGAGAGGCTTTTGGATATTCTTGCTGTGGCTGGAGCACGTTGTGAATGGCAGGGAGACAAGGGGCAGAGGTACTTTATAATTTTCTAAAGGAACTTAAATGTCCCAATTGTGTCCTATACACAGAGCTTGGAACTTATATTTTTAGTGCTTACAAATGATACCTACTACTGTATCTTTTGTTTGGAGGTAAATATTTTGTCTGGTTATATAGTTAGTTTATGATACTTCTGTTCAGGAGTTACGTAGACATGCTCCAGCGTGTGAAGGAACTGTTTCGCTACCTTCCTGGTCTGGAGGGAGACACCAGGTCCCGCTGCTGCAGTCAAATTGTAATATGTGCTGCACTTGTCCTCTTCCGGAGTGCCTTCTTATATGTCTCAGCTGTACAACCTGCACTCTTTCAAGGTCAGCCTATTTAATAATTATTATTTTTTGTAAACTCCCAGACTGGTTGATTAAATGATCAAATGTTGTGTTCATGTCTGGCAGGTGTGAATGGTCTGAATTCTGGGCCATGGGTGCTTGTAGAGGATTTGAGCTCGGTGTATAATGACTTGGAGGTGGAAAGAGGAGCTGTCAAACATGCACATAAGAAACGCAAATTGACAGATGGCAGAGAGAAGACAATGGCGAGTCTAAATCAGAAATCATTTCAGCCTGAATGCAGTGAAGGAATAATTTGATATGTCTCTCTTTTTTTGTTCATGTTTACTTTTTTTTATCACTACTGTAGAGTTCAGATGATGAGGAAGGCTTGGGAAAAGGTCGAGGACGACACATTTTAGTGAACAAGACAGAGATGCCTACCTGGGCAGAGACTCACGAGGGCTTCCGCACAGCGAAGGAAAGTTGGACCCTCCTTCACTCCCATGATGGTCTAGAAACTGGTAAACAGCTCATCTGTTTAGTATTTTCTGATTTGCACATTGATAAAATAATAAACCCATGAAGATGATAAATAATTTCTTACAGTGCTGTTTTGTATTTTGTCTTGTCATTTTTATATTGTCTTAAAAAAAACGTTATCCTTTACATTATTGTGTATTGATAAATTGACTTGTGAAAAAAAAGTCTTAAAATTGACATTAATACTGACTGGACTGTTTTTATATTTTATTAATTTAATGTTTCATTTTTACAGAGTTCAAGAAAATCTGTGCCTCTTGGAAGACGGACAGCTGGTTATGGTTCCGAATATTTCTCACCGACATGATTATATATCAGGCAAGAACCATAATAAGTTAGTTTTTCTTTGTCACACTCTGTGCTTTTATAGAATAGAAGTAATTTATTTATCCCAGACATGGGAAATTACTTTGTTACAGCAGCAAGATTAAAATACTACAGCAAAATGTGCAAATAGAAAAAACTTGAAAGTACTAAACAGACATATCACAACATGAAGAGCTGAGAGTCTCAGTCAGACGGATTTTTTTTTATCTGTAGCTTTTTCCATAATTGCTATCCCTATGATTTAAACTAGAAAATCACTCGGAGGTCGCAGCCAAGCAGGTCATTTCCCTACATGTTGTGACTTACACCTGTGTTACAGTGTGTAAATATAAATATATACATATATATTCAGTAGTAATGGTTACATAACAGGCTACATAACATAGTTGCTTTATGGCCAAAGCCCCTTGGTATTGATCTTTGGAAGATCAAAATCCCTCCTTAAACTGGAACGTCACCAACAGTCAATCATCTGTTCCTTGGCCCATTATCAACATATCTTGAAAATTTTATTAAAATCTTTTCATAACTTTTTGAGTTATTTGCTAACAGTCAAATGCCAACTGTCACATAACCTCCTACCTTGGCGGAGGGGGTAGCACAGTGTGTTGCTTAACTGCACATTTTCAGATCCTGTTTTCAGTAAAATCATGTGCATTTGTGTCTGGCCTACTTCTGCAATTGTGTTTTTCGGTCAAGAAATTAGCCCGTTATGATGATTAGCCCGTGTATGATAAAAACAGCTTTGCTCTCTTCTGGTATTTACAAACTGCAGTTGAATTTAACAGAATGTTTTTGCAGTTTTGTAGAATTTCATCTGCATTCAGTGATTCCCTCACAGTTTACATTTAATTTAGATTATATCTGTTGTTATGTGACTGCTGCATATCTCCAGGGACAGTACCGGAAGGCCCTCTCCAGCCTGCACCAGATGGCTTCAATGCAGCATCCTCAGCCTGGGCAGCAGAGCCCCTCAGGTCAAGCCAGCCTGGAACATTACAGGGCTTTAATACAGCAGGCCTCCTGCCACTACGCACTGGGAGAGTACAGGGTACATACATATGCACAAACTGTTGTCATTGTAATTGTATAAATGGGAGGTGGGTTTCAGAAACAAAGATTAAAAATTTATATTTGCATTTTCGGTTTTACTGGAAAACTTTCTTGTAGAGTTTGACTCTTTATATGTGATGCATAAATCGGCCTGCAGGTGGTGCTGTGTTCAGTTTTCCAATACACAGTTGCAGTGAAAGCCACCACAGGCTGTTTATACTAAACAATTTTAAAAATGAGTGTCAGCCATTTTTCTTAACATTATACTCTTTGAAATTTACCAAAGGCTCCTCTGTTGTTGCCCATTCTAGCTAGATTCTGCCGTCTATTCTGTCTTCTGTTGTTGACTCCTCCTGGTTTGCATGTACATGTAAATCATGTTATATTATGTTCAAAGATTTGTCTAATAATCTGCCTTCTTTATACAATACCTCTGTCTGTTTTTAAGATGGCATGTGACAAACTGCTTGATGTTGTGGGTGGGCTGGTGCCCCCGAACCAAATCCCAACAAAGACCCTTGAGGATCAGGGCAGAATCAAGACCAAAGCAAGAAAAGGTGAAATTACTGTACGATGGTGTTCATTTATAAACGCATTTAGTGGTGTTAATCATAGTATTATAAACTGAATTATTTATTTATTTATTATAAGGTAATGAACTCAAGTTGCTTCCCTGCACCAGCAAGCATGTTCTGCCCTTCTGTCTTCAGCTAATGCTGGCCTGCTTCAAGGTACTTAAACTCAATATGTGTGATATTTTGCCTGTTGAGCTTGTATAACTGGCTTTCTGTCCTCCTAATTCTGTCCATTTAGCTCCGCGCCTTCACAGACAACCGTGACGACTTGTCCCTTGGCCATGTGGTGGTGCTTCTGCAGTATGACTGGCCACAGGGTGAAATGCTGTTTCTGAAGGCCATTGAAAAGATCTGCCAGCAAGGCAGTTTTCAGTATGAGAATTTCTTCAATTATGTCACCAGTATCCTTTGCTTTTCATCCCTAACGAACCATGGACGTAAAAGCGAGTTAGTAAATAAAATAATACAGATCACTTCCTTGTGCTCACTGTTAGTTTCCATGAACTCATGATTGCCGTCAGACATTGACATGCTGGAGGAGTTTGCCTATCTGCGCACTCCAGAAGGGGGAAGGATTCAGTTGGAGCTGCTGCCCAACCAGGGAATGTTGATCAAGTAAGCCCCACGCTTTCAGAAACGCCCCGATCGGCATGGTGACTTTGCACACTCCCGTTCTGTTGCTGTTTGTCAAGAGAACAGAGCTCTAAACTGATGATGCAGTAGACATGGCCTGTGGGGAACAGTGTTGTTAACGTGAAAATGCTGTTGAGAAAGAAGGGGTTTACAGTAAATGTAAAGCTTCTGTCAAACTCCGACATTCATGACTGTAGATAAGACATTTGAATGCACCCTCACTGACTGAGAGTTGTTGAATGTTGCTGTCCCTCAGGAATCCTAGCCCTGCCCTGGGGGTCGAGTTAAATACCCTCCTTCTACAAGGGGTGCAGACGATGGACAGGTACCCCAGGCCCCTCCTACCACAGTCCCATTTCTCCCCCATGCCAGTCACCCTTCCTTCATTCCCAACTTCAAGGCTTGCCATTCCCCAGTTTTGAGTTGGGCCTGTCATTCTACATTAAGAGTTAGTCGTTTGATTTCCTGTCGGCGTTTGTTTCTTTGAGCCACTGCTCGTCTGTCTGTGGTCATCACTGTTGTTGTTGTTGTATTCGAGGATTAAATAGACACTGTCAGATACCTTTTTTGCCTTTTCATAACACTTGAGCTCATTTCATTTGTGGACACGTTTTATGTGCTTGATGATGAGACTAAATTGTGTCATGGTGACTAGCTAAGTTTGTGAGGAAAGTTTAAATAAATTAAATTACAAGAATTGAATACATGTTTGACCACATGTAAGTTTGTGTTAATTTTATCGTATTTTTCCCGTCCTCAGACATCACACTGTGACTCGTGGAATCACCAAAGGAGTGAAGGAAGACTTCCGCCTGGCGATGGAAAGACAGGTGTCACGCTGTGGAGAGAACCTGCTAAGCGTGCTTCACCGTTTCTGCATCAACGAGAAAGTCATCATCATCCAGTCTCTTCCCTGACAGTCATTTTAAGACTTTGTGAACTTTTTGTACTTGATGTTTTGGGACGTTTCAGTTTCAGACCTTCTGGCCTCAGTGCAAGATAGACTCCGGTCTCTCTTATCATTATTTTCCTAGCTCTTAAACAAATGTTACCCTGAATGTGCCTCTCTTTTTATAGAGTTGGAGATGATGGTGATGAGAGATTTTTTTTGTTGTTCTGTACTCAAGCCTGAGTATAAACATGTTAGGTTATTAACTGTACTGTGACACGTGACACATATTGTTAAAAGTAAGTGCATTTTTTGATGTCCTTTGGTTTATTTTTTGTAAAATTACAAACTTCCTTCTTTAACATAAAATTGATGCAACATTTGTTTATTTTTCCACAAAAAGAGTCACTCCTCTATGTCCGAGACGGTTAGATGTGGCAGATCTGCCTGTAGAGCAGCCCTGAGGTTTGCCCAGAACAGTCTTTGCTTTGCCCTGTCCTGAGGCCATTCCAAGTATGTGTGTCTGGCCATCATGGACTTCAGCTGGTAGTACTTGGATGGGATCAGGTACTGAGGCACCGGCTCCAGCAGCACCAGCACAACGCTGTCCGAGCTGCGAGCTAGATGCTGGTGACTGGCGAAGTACAGCTCGTAGTGGCACCAGTTGCTCTTGACGAAGTGGGCTGAGAGCACAAATACGCAGCGTCTGCTCGTTTCCACGCAGGTCATGATGTTGTTGATGATGGTTCTTCCAGGCACAAAGTTTTTCTCATGGTGGCAGATTCGGAGTCCTCCTGCGGGGCCTTCGAGGTTGGGCAGAAGACGGTCGCGGACCCAGTCTGCATCTCTTTGGCTGTAAGACACAAAAGCGTGAAACTTTATACCCACCAAATCTTCGGGGCGGAGCTGTTGTCGTCTGGCTCTGTGTTTGGCTCGTGTCCATTGCCAGATCATGCCCATATACCACAGAATATCAAAATGACGACACAACATCAGGACCACAGTAATCACTACGACTGCTGGGCACAGGATAGTGGCAGCTAGCAAGCCAGTGTTGCAGGAAATCTCTGAGATCCAGATGTTGTTGAGGTTGGAATCTCTAACGGCCTCTGGGTAGCTGCAGTAGTAGCCCTGCGGCCACTGCAAGAACGTAACACCTGAACGATTCTTCTCAGATTCGAGGCCAAGCCGAATGAAGCCCCTCAGAGCACAGGTGCACGTGAAGGCGTTGCCGCTAACGTCCAGGATTTTCAGTCCGGGGCAACTTTTCAGCCTGTCCACAGATGGTGCGTGGAGAGAATTTGATCTGAGCAGAAGCTCTTGTAGCAGAGGGAAGTTGTCACACACTGGCAAGTCCAGCAGCCTGTTGGCGTTTAAGTTCAAGGACAAAAGTCTCTTTAATGTCAATGTGGATGATGAAACAGCAGAAATCTGGTTGTTCTGGAGGTCCAGTCTCTCAACACCCATAGGGAGACACTGAAATGCAGAGCTGGTCAAACTATTAGAAGACAGGCAAAGGCGGTTGATGTTCTGTGGCCAAACACATTCCCCTTGTCCGTCATACACCAGCAGGTTGAGGCTGAGGTCCACATCCTGCAGGGATTTCATGTATCGCATGCGTTCGCTGAGCGACTTGAGGCTCTTGAAGTTGTTTCCCGCCAGAGTCAATGTCCTCAAATTCCCTAGAGTCTTGCATTCAATGGTTATTAAGCCTTCCACTCTGGAAAAGATGGTGTCAGTCAGACTGCAGTGGGAGAAATTCAGATGCGTGACGTGACTCTGAGACTTTGGGCAAGTCATGTGTATGATGGCAGTCTCGGTGAGTGCTAAACTCTCCACCGGCATGTTGATGAAGAAGTTGTAGACCGCCTCCTGCGAAAACAAAAAACTCGTCACCACTGCTTTTCTCACTGTGACAGACTTCACTCGAGATGATTTTGCCACGGGCGTCTCCCTGTGAGGTAATCTGTGTAAGGTCACGTCAGAGAGACTCAGGTGGCTAACGGTGGTGTTCAGGGCTACGTTGATATACTGAGTAAAGTCAGGCCAGTTGATGGATACGTCGGTCAAATAAAGGTGAGACGTGTAGATTTTAGCTCTCTGGCTCAGCAGCTTACTCAGCTCTTGATATCCCTCAGACAACTTCAGCAGCTCCACTTCGGCAAAGAAGGACAGAGCATCGTTTATCAGATGGTGGGGGAACTCTTTGTTGAATTTGACTTGAAGTCTCCGTGCGTACACATCCTTCAGAGATCCTGGTTCATAAAGCAGTTTGCCCTCCAGGCGGAGGCTCAGCAGGCGCAGCTCCACGGCAGCAATATTCCTGAAATCACCCACGCTGATGATGTTCCCTCCCAGTGTTAATCTCTCCAGCTTCACCAGGGAGCTGAACTCCCTTGCGAGGGTCATTGTGAGAAACTTATTGTAGGCCAAATTCAGAACCACGAGGTTTCCTGCGTGCTGCAGGTACCGCTGATCCGTCAGGTTCTTCAGGTGGTTGTGTGACAGGTCCAGATCCTCCAGCAGCGACGTGCCGAGGAACGTCTCTGGATGGATATCTTCCAAACAGTTCCATGAAATGTTGAGGAATCTGAGGATGGGGGTGTTCCTGAAGTCTCCTCGTTGAAGCAGCTGTATGTGGTTGCGTGACAGATCGATAAACTCGACTTCCTTTGGAAGGTCTCCCGGGACCGAGGAGAGGTTTCTGGACGAGAGGTCAATATAGTTGCGGAGATATGAAACACTCGGCTGCAGCATCAGCATGGCTACTGTGCAGAAGGTGACGATCAAAGACCCCATTTTTGACCTAAATAAAAATAGAGGAAAAAAACGTGAAGATCAGGAAAATGGGGAAGGAGGGGTTTTGAAAGAAAGTATCTCCACAGCAATGTGAAATTGATCATTAAAATACTACTAAAATGTATGGATTTGAGTATTTTCTCAAAATATTTTCTCTATATTTCTATTTTCTCTGCTGTAAAAATGATTATTGACTCAAAATAATCATCTTCTGTTATAGCTTTATAGTCATGTTGCATTGAGTAAATATTAATTTTACAATGCAAAGTATTATCACGTAACTCTGAATGTTTAGATTTAAAAAAACAACAACAACAACAACAAGAACACACAGAATGTCTACACTGCTGACTGGCTGCACTAACCTGACTGTGTTTGTCACGGGCCTGTTGAATATTTCATGGTCCTTCAAATCTGAACCTTTTGACTGTGCATTGTTGAGTTGTTTCCAATCAAAATCAAAAAGAAAATATAGAGATCTTGATTGAAAGAGTCAGTGGCTCTGTATACGTCCAGGACCTGCGTCTGCAGTGTTACAGTAAATGACGCTGGGAAGAAGATGCGGAAATGAAAACAATCACACATGAAGTCATTTACATGTTGTTTTCACTTCCCTCTAATTTACTGTTAACATTTTTGACATGCTCATTGGTTTGAATAATAATGTCGTATTTCATATTGGTTTGAAAATATGACTTATGTGTCCCTCTATCATTTAAAATCTTACAAGGCCTTCTCAGATTCATTTGCTCATGTTTCTGCAGCGCACGCTGAGGTCAGCCTGAGTTGAAAAAGATCATTTCCTAAATGAATCAACTCCCACTGGAAGCTCGAGGCAACGCGTATCCTGGGCAACTACGCTGTTGTCCACACACACCACCTTTAATGAGGAAGGACCAGGAAGTGACTTTTTGATGAGCTGGTTCTGTCAAAAACAACACATGCACGTACTCTGGGCCGTATTAATCCTGTTTCGCTGTTGTTTCCCAGCGTCTTTGACTATTACTCATAGAAGAAGAGCAGCTAAATTGAATAAGGTGCAATAAGTCGATGTCTCTGTTTTCACCCAGCCCGTTTGATCCAATCTAGGAAGACCATTGCAAAGGTTCTTAGCAGCTTCTGGCGATAAAGTGGCTGTTTTTAAACTGCTTATTGTCTTGATTATATTTCTTGCTGAATAACCACAATATGTCACATCAGTTTTAACTTGAAACCCATTCACTGAAAGGGGAAAGTTGTTTTTCCTGCACAGCAAAACGTATCATTCCTTGTCTGTTGTCAGTGTGAACTTCTTTCTTAGATAATTGAGCTAAGATCAGAGTACAAGCTAATAATTGACACAAGAATGTTCCTGTATGTACGTGTGTGTGTGTGTGTGAGTGATAATAATGTTTTCCTGCATGTCATTCCTCAGTTTTATACATTTTTACAGGATTCGTAAATGAGAGGGCATTTTTATGGAGATAGAATAACTTACGAATTAAAACTTTGCATGACCTGGGTGTGTGTTGATATGAGTCAACCTTTGTATGTGTGAACATTATGTGACGGGGAGGGGCTGAGAGGGAGCACAAGCACACTGAGGGAGAGATAGTGCAAGTCTAACCAGGTTGTCAGCACTTCGAGACTCTTGAGGATGACCGTTGTCTTCAGCACCATCATGGAGCTTTGGGTTCATCTGGACGTCAACACCGTGTCAGTGGATCTCTGAAACAACCTCTTTGCCATGTTGACCCATTCTTCACCTCGCAGCCTCTTACTGTCCCTCCTGTTGGTGGCGTGCGGTAGCAACAAGGCGGCTTGTTCACTGGGGGAAGGCAGGAGGATCTGGCTGCAGCCCACACCAGATCAGCACTTCCTCCACGACAGGTTCCCTTCAGAGTTCCTTTGGGGTTCTGGGACATCTGCCTTCCAGACAGAGGGTGCCTGGGATCATGACGGCAAGGGTCCCTCCATCTGGGACCAGTTCATCCGCTCATCTAATGCAAATCTGCCAGAAGACAGTGCCAATGTGGCTAGTGACAGCTATGCTCGCTGGGAAGAAGATGTGGAAGCACTGGTGTATCTCGGCGTGAGATCGTACTCTTTCTCTCTCTCCTGGCCGAGGCTGTTTCCCGATGGTAACGCCAGAGGTCAGCCCAATACAGCCGCCGTCAGACATTACACTCAACTCATAGAGCGGCTGCTAAGCAAGAAAATAGAGCCGATTGTCACTCTCCATCACTGGGACCTGCCGCAGGTCTTACAGGAGCGCTACGGAGGCTGGAAAAATGCTACGCTGGTGGGATTGTTTGAGGAGTATGCAGCGTTTTGTTTCCGCACATTTGGGAGACGCGTTAGATACTGGCTGACAATGTATAATCCGTACCTCGTGGCTGTCCAAGGGTACGGCACCGGGGTTCACGCTCCTGGGGAAAAAGGGGGCGCAGCATCCTCCCTCATTGTGGCCCACAACCTGATCCAGGTAGGTTAAAAAAAAAAAAAAAAAAAAAGAGCCAACTGATGAAGAAATCATCTGTGAAGAAGCTCTAATGCTGACAGCAAACCGTGATGCTGTTTATTTGCTCTCCTCGCTGATTGGTCAGTCAGACATTATTTCAACAGCTTTATGATGAGTAATCATGGCACTTAGAGAGACACGGAGGTCAAGGTCCACCACATCAGCACTTCTGTGCAGGGGAAAACAGCGTGTGACAGGAAGTCATGCAATCACCACATTAATATTCACGTATTGTTCCACAGCCTGAAATGATTGATATTACACAGCAGAGAAAGTGTGACAGTATAAATCACTTTTTCCAGTGACCTCTGTGTTTCCTTTCTTTTTATTTTTATACTATATATTCCTACACAGTAAGTCTGCACGTACAATCCCATCACCGCACACCTTATTGTGATAAAATCGTGTTTACTGTGATTTCCAGGCACATGCTAAAGCGTGGCACATCTACGACGCCCACTTCCGCGCAGCTCAGAAGGGTGAAGTGTCCATTGTTCTGGGATCCCACTGGGTCGAGCCTCAAAGAGGGCAAAACACAGCTGACAACGTCGAGCTGTGCCAGCAGTCGATGGAGGCTGTCCTCGGTTGGTTCGCCAACCCCATCTTCGGGGATGGGGATTACCCAGCGTCTTTAAACAGACAACATGGATCCCTCATACCCACATTTTCCCCTGAGGAGAAGCTCCAAGTGAAGAACACTGCAGACTTTTTCGCTCTGTCCTTTGGGCCCAACAACTTGCGCCTCGGTCAGGGCTTGGACCGCGGGCAGACAGTGACCCCGGATCTGAGGCGCATACTGGGCTGGATAAAGCACCAGTATGGGGACCCGAGTATCCTGGTGGCTGAAGGAGGGTGGTTTTCTGAAGCCAGCGTGGGACAGGAGGACACTGTGTCCATTTACCAGATGAAGCTGTTTATCAACCAGGTTCTTCAAGGTAAGAACAGAGCAGCAGGAACGTGCAAGAAACGACCTAAAAATAAAACAACAGAAATGAAAAACATTTTGTTATTTTACAGCGATGAAGGTTGATGGTGTGAGGGTGTTTGGCTACTCTGCCTGGTCACTGGTGGACGGGTTTGAGTGGACTAACGGCTTCAAAGTGCGAAGAGGACTTTTTTATGTCGACTTTAGCCAAGCAAACCGAACCAGGAGCCCCAAGACCTCTGCTCAGTACTACAGGCATGTTGTCGCTAATGATGGTTTCCCCGATGATGACACCTCCCGTGAAGTTAAAGGTCGTTTCCCCTGTGAATTTCACTGGGGTGTTGCCGACTCCACTGTACAGGTGGGAGTACAGAGACAAAAGGAGACAATGAATTTATTTTGGAAAGTTTTTCTAACAGTGCTCTGTTCTGTCTGTGTCTTGTCTTATAGGTGCGCTTCTACCCTTTCTCGCCACAGTTCACTGACCCCCATTTGTACAGATGGAACCTGACAGGAGATGGGTCTTTGCGTCCAGTCCCAGGTGTGATGATGAGCACTAGACCGTCCCAGTGCACTGACTACTTGTCCATTCATCGTCACCTCGCCCTCTTTGCATCCACGGGGGCTTCTCACTATCGCTTTGCCCTAAACTGGTCACTAATTTTGCCCCAAGGAGACCTCTCTCAAGTGAACAATGAAGCTCTGAGGTACAAATACACAAACAAACAATAGCTTTATCAGGTGCTGTAACACTGTCTTGTAGCTTTTAGCTACATTTATGTGTAACAGGCTCTTCTTAAATGAGTTTTAAATCCTGTTGCAACATTTGAAGGTACTACCGCTGTGTCCTGATGGAGCTGAAGAAGCTGAACCTGGAGGCTATGGTTATTCTCTACTACCCCACACACAAAGCCAACCTGGGCTTACCTGGTGCTCTGCACGCCGCTGGGGGTTGGCTCAGTCACAGAACAGTGGAGGCCTTTCAGGTATACGCTGCTCTGTGCTACCAGCAGCTGGGGCCCTGGGTGTCATACTGGATCACCATTAATGAGCCAAACCGACTTGTAGATGTTTATTCCAGTAACCAAGATATTCATCAGGCAGCTCATAACCTCCTTTTGGCTCATGCAAAAGCCTGGAGGCTGTATCAAAGACAACACTACGGTCAGTGGGGAGCTCTGGTGTCACTCGCTTTACACGCCGACTGGGCCGTACCTGCCAACCCATTCCTCAGCTCTCATAAGGAAGCGGCGCACCGATTCCTTCTGTTTGAACTGGGTCGCTTTATAGACCCACTGCTGGGGACCAGATATGATTGGAAGAAGAGTTGGGGGGATTACCCACAAGAGCTGAGAGCATACATGAAGGAGATGCCTCAACTAACGGGCCTCCAGGGATCTTCTCTTCCTAACTTCACCGACGCTGAGAGGGAAGAACTGGCAGGTGCGCTGGGTTTTATCGCATTAAACCACTTTACCACCCGACTGGTTTCTCCGTATCCCACCACACAAGCTACCGTTCAGCAGAAGCAACCACCTGATCACAGGTGTCTGATCCTTTTGGATCCCACCTGGTCTTTGTCCAACATGGGACAGGCGCTTACACCCTGGGGCCTGCGCAAGATCCTGAACTGGGTGAGTCAGAGGTACGGAGGGGCTCTGCCCATCATTGTCACAGCCAGTGGGATCGATGACCAGGCAACTCCTGAAGACAAGCTAAGACAGGGCTTCCTCAAGAGCTATCTGCAAGAGGCTCTGAAAGGTGAGTCTCTCCATCTCAAAAATTTACAACACTGTTATAATGCTCTTAGTCTGAAAACTCCACTCCCCTAGATGTTGAAACAGCAGAGCTGTAGAGGTCAGACATGACTCGCTGCTATATTGCCCCCTATTATAAAGCCTGTCATGAACTAGATACCACCAGGATCATAAAAAGCAGAGGAAGGGTGAAAAAAACAGCAGCTGTGGTGATCTCAGTTTATACTTTGCCCTTTATGGCTGTTCACTTACTTTTGTTTGCTCAAAAATCCAAGCCCCCGACCGCCATTTGGGTTACCATAGAAATCTACAGCTCAGACAGTAACTGCTGTAATTTATGTACTTGTCTTAATGTGGTAAAAAAAATGTTAATCTCTAAATGTAGGTGATTTGCAGAACAAAGGGGGACTAACAATGAATCCTACATATAAAATGAGAATGAAGCATGAATGAGCATGCTTAAGCTCATATAGCTTTCTTTTTTCACAACGTAACTGACATGTTTATGAACAGAAATGATCTTGCAGTATGTTTCACTCATTTTGTCTCCAGCTCATCAGCTGGATGGAGTCAACCTCAGGGGTTTCTACTTCTGGAAGCTGCAAGATCGACATGTCCCCCAGTATGGCTTATTCACTTCAGTCCAGCACCAAAGCAAAACCAAAGATTCCGTTGGCGTCTACAGAGACATCATTGCTCAAGGCGGTTTCCCTGCTGACAACGCCACACATGCGTGCAGATCACCCGGCCTCCACGAGCCTTGCTCCATGTGCGAATGGATGTTCCAGAACAAAGCCCTGCTGGTGTTTGGAGGCTGCCTCCTGATAACAGCCATCATGCTGGCAGCTCTCGTCATCTTTGTCATTGTGACCAAGAGAAGACAGACTTATGGGAGGGTGCGGGGCATTCACAGGATGAACAGGAGGAGGAGAAGAGAGCCGGTTATTATCTGCTCATGTCCGCTCGTTAAACAATGACTCTAGAAGCTAACTGTAAAAGACAACTGCAAGGATCTATATATTTCATCTGTAAAAAAAGTTTATTCTTTTCATTTAATAGTGTGACATCTACAGGACTCTGTCGCCCTCTAGTGTCGCAATTTGTAAGTCTGCTGAAAGACCTGTAGTGCTTATTGTGATCACGACGGATAAATGCTCACCCCATGACTCCATCTTTATCCGTTTAATTCATTACTGTATATTTCTAGACCAACTGAGGATTCCCCTTAAAATATGCCATTTTCCTTTTAAATGTGTGCAATGTGAGGTGTATTCTAAAACAGTTGCTGACAGCCTTTATAACCTTTACTGGCGCCTGTTCACTTTATAGAGTTTCATGACTAAAATTAGTGGACTGATCGTGAAACTCTGCACCTTAGTCAGGGTTAAATCATCGATTTAAAAAAAAAATAATACATGTAATGAAACTGGTGATGCTGCACATATGTGTTTGCAAGAAAAATACACCTTTCTGTGCAATGAATACTAATCATCATTATCATCACTTTATGACAAAGAAATTAAGAATATGCTAACAGGGCTCAGGTTCCTTTAGTTCATTCAAGGCTGAATATTTTTTTTAAAATTAAAAGCCGCCCTTGTATGTTACAGTATGTGTGCTGATTTATATAATTTTTAATATGAAAAGCAGTAGGCCAGAATGTAAAACAATAATATGGCAGCATGGATATGATTTAAAATGAAAAGTATAATGGCTTAAAGTAAATAATAATAATAATAACAACAACAATAACAACAACACTATTATTATTATTATTATTATTATTATTATTATTATTATTAACCAACCAATGGGAAAACGTGTTCGTTTCATTCAGATCACATGATCACATCTCCCCAGACTGCATGCAGTTTAGTATTAAAATGTTTTCAGTTCCACCATTGTGTCACATATTTGAGATGAGAAACACACGTTGAACTTTTTAGCGATTTTATCCTCACATAGGTAACCGGGACGGACGGAACTCTCGGCGTGTGACGGTGCAGCTGCTATTTTTGTGGTTGTATCCAAAAAGTGACGAGATACTGTAGACAGAACAAGCTAGCATAGTCAGGTCGGACGGCGACGAGGCCCCAATTGGACGGGAACAAGGGGGAAAACATGGCTAACATCGCAGTTCAGAGGATAAAACGAGAATTTAAAGAGGTGCTCAAAAGTGAAGAGGTTGGTTGTTATATTTACTAGCTCTCTGTTTTTAATGCGAGTCTGTACGTGAATGACGTGTCGCTGCCTCAGCTGTCAGCTTTCTAATGAGTAAGCTGCTAGCGTTAGCTAACTTCACTGCATCAGACACGCTAATGCTCTCTCGCAAAAAAAAAAAAAAAAAAAAAAAAAAAAAGAAAATGGCCGTAAGGCTAAAGTTGAACCTCATGATGTTTCTTTTAATGACAATTACTTTATTTGTACAAGACAGCCTTGTTCAAAGGCATCGAGATCAAGTTGTTAATCTGTAGAAGCTCGCTTACCATGCTTGCTATGGCAACCAAGCTAGCTGTGTTAGCATACACATTGGGGTAACCCCATGTAGTATTGCTGTAGTTTGTTACCTCATTTCCCCCTCCTGGATATTCTACAATCGAAGATTATTTTAGAATACGTCTTATATATAAATCACAGAATATGTGCAACAAGTTGAGGTCAACTTTGGCTAATACTATAGGAGGGGGGTGTCGACTTCTGCTGAACAGGGAGTTTGGAGTTTGACAGCGAGCTAGTTTAACACTTTGTACACTGCCCGTTTGATCTAGTGATGAATGCTTATTTACCTTTTCACCTTTTCAGACGAGCAAAAACCAGATAAAGGTGGATTTGGTGGATGAGAACTTCACAGAACTTAAAGGGGAGATAGCTGGACCACCTGACACACCATATGAAGGTGATGGGCTCATCTGGAGTCACTGACTTGTAGTTCCAACATTAGTTTTAAGAGAATTCCACCTAGCTCAGTCTGAAATGAAGTTGACTAAAGACAGCTTCATCTAGATGAAGTGTCTTGGTGCACTTTTGTAAATCAGATTTTCCTCTTTAAAAATATTTGCAAATGCATCTGTCAGCATTGATTCAGCACTTACAGACTGCTGCTGCTTTCCTGCTTGTTATCAGGAGCCTCTTATTCTTTTGGCTTCAGACTGGGGTGGTTCTAGTGTGTGAAGGCACACATATATATTTTCCAGAATTCCGCCATTGTAATACCTTTTGTTCCTTTTCTTCCAGGAGGCAGATATCAACTAGAAATTAAAATTCCAGAGACGTATCCATTCAATCCCCCCAAGGTAGAAATGAATCTTTAGTTCTGCTCATCTTTGCTTTCCATTATTTTATATATCTTTTCTTCTGTATTTTCTGCCCTGTTCTAATCTGCAAAGGAGAATTTGTCATCCTGGTACAATTTTTTTCTCAGGTGCGATTCATAACGAAGATCTGGCATCCCAACATTAGCTCAGTCACAGGGGCCATATGTTTGGATATACTCAAAGACCAGTGGTAAGTGAAAGTGCGACAACATTCCTAGCTTTCATCCATCATCTGCTGTCGGTAAATGTGTTCTGAGTGACATTTTATCAGCTTCTGGTTAGTTGTTGTGATTATATATATTTATGTGTTACTCTAAGATATTTTTAAAGTACTTAAACTTTACCCATTATTGATTTATATCGTGGAAACCTTCGGGCAATAATTTTCTGCCTTTAACGCTCACCTGGGTGTTCCTTCAGGGCAGCAGCGATGACTCTGAGGACCGTTCTTCTGTCATTACAAGCCCTACTGGCAGCTGCGGAACCAGATGATCCACAAGATGCTGTGGTAGCTAACCAGGTGGGTCTGCTTGTGCCTCTGGGTTTATTGAATGCATTTATCAGACATTTTTTAGTTTAGGCCAGGCAGCGTGTCCACACATGAATGGTGTTTGTTGTCATCTGTTAGTGCGACTCATTTCTAGGCATCGCACACACACAAGTCAGTAAAAGCTGTTCAAATGGAAAATGTAGTCCTGGGAGTGTGTGCACGAATATTTTGGAGATTTGAAGCCAGAGTGAATAGCAACGCCATTTTTTAAATATCGTCTAGCATAAAACATTTAAATATGTCTATAGATCAGTGTTATTGTGAACATTCCAACCATCAGCGCCAATGTACTTTTTGTTATTCAGTGGGAAAAGATATAAGCCATAGAAAAAGTTAAAGGCTTAATATTTAATTAGTCCAGTCTCACCACGAGTCCTTATTCCCAGAGCACAGAGGAGAGCACCAGACTGGAAAATAACTGGTAAAATTAACATCAGCCAGTAGATATTAAAGCAAACATTGAATTGCATTAAAGAATTAAGGGACGGAGCTGAAACTGGGCACCAAGTAAGGCTTTGTTCTGCTTACGTATGAAGTGGAACACAAAATTGAATAGCTGATGCGCTTCTAAGATGAAATCTTCAAATGCTGTGCCGCATTGGTTTTTAATGATGTCTTTTTTTTTTATGCATTAAATTGGAAACTTGATGTGGAGACAGGAGGGCAGGATTAAGAGTCAAAGGTTTGTGTACTGCGAGGCAGGATTTCTGTCTAATCTGCTCCTTTAAACTTGATAATTGTACCCAGCACTGTTTTAGCTGAAGAGTTCAGCAAAGGTATTAAAGATTAAAGCTAAGGAATTATAATAGTTAATACACTGTTGCATCACGCTGCACAGCCATAGATTGTTATGCATTTGACAGAATCCTGCTGAGTATGGCAGTTTTTTTTTTTCAGCCGCAGCCTTGTTAAATCCTCTTTTCCTCTGTTCCTTGAAATCCCGGGCTGAACCTGGAATGACTTTGGTTCTACTGTTGCGTTTTCCACAGTACAAGCAGAACCCAGAGATGTTCAAACAGACAGCGAGGCTTTGGTCTCACGTCTACGCTGGCGCTCCTGTTTCCAGTCCGGAATACACACGCAAAATAGACAAACTCTGTGCCATGGGCTTTGAAAAAGTATGCACCTCCCTCTCTCTCTCTCTCTCTCTCTCTCTCTCTCTCTCTCTCTCTCTCTCTCTCTCTCTCTCTCTCTCTCTCTCTCTCTCTCTCTCTCTCTCTCTCTCTCTCTCTCTCTCTCTCTCAGAATGCTGTGGCTGTAATGTCCCTTCGTTTCTTCATGGCGTTTGTCTGCTCTTTCTAGAATGCAGTAATAGTGGCGTTGTCGTCCAAAAAATCCTGGGATGGACAGCAACAGAGCTATTGCTCAGTAATTGAATCTTCTACATCTTCATCTTGACCCCCCCCCACCCCCTAGTCTCTCTTTCTGTCCTTCCAAATTCACATTCACACCCCTCCTCTAAAGCCGTCAGCGTCTGCGCCCAGTCTCCACCCCACCGACCAACGCCCCCACTTCTGCTGTGTCACACTCCAATCCGTCGCTCTGTGAGCTCTAATCTCTGGTTTTTGACATTCATTCCACATTCCTCCCTGCTACAATCAGCAGTTCCGCCTAAATATCAGACCTAAGACCCCACCGGCCATGCCAGGCTCTCGGTTCCTCCCGGATGGAGGCAGCCGTCAGCGTCTTACCCTTGCCTATGCAGTGCATTTACTGTATTATTTTTTAATAGGATTATAACATTTTGGGAGGCTGTTTTGGAAATGTTTTATAACTTTTACACACTTTTGGGCTGTTTTGCTAAACAGGAATTGAGCCAAGTTAACATTGTTTTAGGTTGCCATCATTTAGAAACTGGTAAAAACAGTGAACCCTTTTTTTTTTTTTTTGGTATGTTTTTATTTCGATTCATTATTGAGCTTTTAAATAAGCTATGAAAACCATTTACCTATTTGCTTAAAATTTAGTGTGAATTAAGGTATGAGGAGGAAAATCTGATTTACTGAAAAGATGGAGTAGGACAAGGCTTAATCCCTGTTGTGGACTTCAGCTCCAAGTGTCACTTAGGTGCTCATGCAGTAGCCAAATCTATTTTCATGACCCATTTCCTCCTTTTCAACCATCCGATCTCAAACACCAGCGCTCGGTCTCCCACATCGGCTTGTTTCACCCGTCTGTCACCCATATTTCAGAGGAAATGTGGTTCAGGCCTCCTGCGAGATTATGTTTGGATGCTTGTTTTTAACCAGACAAAAAAAAAAGAATTATGGTCAGGTGTAACATAATCTGTCACAAGTCTGAAAGGAAATACTTAAAAAAAGGTTTAAAAAAAAATCCATCATCGTAAATACGCCAACAGATAAATATGTCAACAATTCATCTGTAAATAAAGATATTAAAGTCTGTGTAAATTAAACCAGGTTGTCCTCGATTTTGAATATACGCTGTATGTGTCCATGATCTGGCTCTCTGTGTCTGCCCTAAGTTCCTCCACACCAAACTCACTCGTCCACATCAGTTTGGAGTTTGGTGTGGGCTCGGCCATGTAGGAACAGGAAGGAAACCTCCCCAAGCTGCTCCCACGAAGTCCAGATTGTCCAAAACCTCAGGATGCTGAAGCATAGGAAGTCATTTTCAGTGAAAATAGGGCCAAGCCGGAACCCTGAAAACCAACCCCACACCGCTTGGCACGATGCAGTCACGCAAGCACCGTTCCCCTGGCAGCCTCCAAGTCCAGCGCTTCGCTCCAAGTGTGGTGACATCAGGCTTGGATGCGGCTGCTCCGCCATGGAAACCCACCAAGCTCTCTACGCACCGTCCCTGAGGCCATCTGAAGGCTGTAAGTTTGGGGGTCTCTATGAACTGTGCACAAAGTTGGTAATGTCCGTGTACTGTTCACCTCAGAGTTGCTGTTGCTAACAGTTTCCTGTTTGCTGTAATCCCACCAACAGGTGACCGTGGAATCACAGTATCGAAGGACCGTTAACATGTCTGCCCTTGGCCTCCAGCAGGTTAAATAGGCAGAACTTCGGCATATACAGAGACACGTGCACGGTGTGATTCCATGCACTGGGAATTTCCAGGAATACGCTCTGGACATTTTCAGTACACGGTGAGAACTGAAGGGGACGTTAATGACAGGCGTCCAGCTGAATTCATGTGTTAATTTTGACAAATGGCTCCTAAATAAAAGATGAAGTGCGAAACTGACTTGTATAACAAAGTTCCAGTTTCAGTCCCTGATGGTAGAAAAAGATTGGGTTGCCCTAAAAAATTAATATCTGAAAATGAGGATCAGATTTGATCCTTATTTAACTTGTTGGCCTGCTGATCATGAGCTGTGTGTGGAGGTGAGGTGTTTGTTCTGGATTTCAGCAGCAAGGAAGTGATGGGTGCTCCCGTTGAGAGTGAACATGCAGACAGATGGTCGGCTCAGTGGCGTGTTGTGCTGCTGTCAACCTCTCCAAAAGCACCGGCGATGGGAGCGCCTGCGTACTGCTCCAAAAACCGAGAAGGAGTGCTGCCGCTGATGTGCGTGTGATCATCAGAGCAGTGCATGAACAAAATGTAGATCCAGAACTGGGAATAATGGATGACTTACAAAAAAAACTCCATAAGAGACGGTAACTTGTTTGGATTTAGTTAGAAAACACTGAAAACACTGCAACATAGACAAAGACAGTAAGGATGTGAAAATAAGCTGTAAAGACCTAAAGTTTTAAGTGTGTGCAGGCGTGTGGACCAGTGTTGCCTGATCAGACCTCTTGCTATGTCAAATGAATCCCTCCATACTTTGCAGAAGGGGCCTCATTTCGGTGATTAGTTGTTTTCTTCTGGTTCTGATGGGGCCGCTCTGCAGCAGCCCACCTTCCTGCTGGCATTTGATTGACAGGTGAATAGCCGGTTAGGCGAGAATTCGTTGGCATCCTGTTACTCCCAGTCTGCTGCTGCCATGTGATATTGGGAGTTTTCTTCCCCGTGTCAGCGAGCAGACGCGCTGCCTCCCCTGCCAAGCGGTGAGAGGCGGACGGATGAAACGGAGAGCTGATCTCTGCACCTGAGTTCAAGTGGGGTTGAACGGGCGCCGTGCAGTCGGAACCTGCTGCTGATATCAACCTTTCCATTGCTTCTGAAAGCTACACAGAGACGCCCAAGATGATCCCAGTAATCTGCTTGGTGATGCTGCTTCCTGAAGGTGAGCTTTGTGTATTATTATCACGGAAATATAGCTCAGTTTTTCTGCCTCATAGAAGAAAACCTGGCATCTTTCACCCTAGTGGTTCACTCGGCTGAGGGTCGCTACGCCCAGAAGCTCCTGAATGATTTGATGGAGAATTATTCCAGCGCCCTGCGGCCTGTAGAAGACACGGACAGTGCTCTCAACGTCACCCTGCAGATCACCCTCTCTCAGATTAAAGACATGGTGAGTGTGCACTCTCGTCTCCTCTAAGCCACATAACTGATGGTGACCACACGTGTTTGAAGCTTGCACAGAACTTAAATGTGTGGTTGTGCTGTCAAGGTTTGGACCCAGGAACAGTTGTGTTGTGTGCTGTGTATGATTGACAGATGTCCTGCTGTTTGCAGCGGGCCTACTGTTACTCCCCTGGCTCAGTTTTCCAGTCCAGGCTCAGTGCTGCGTGTCCAGCGCTGCAGCAGTTAGTTTACGCGTGCGTATCTGAATCCTGCTGGATATAAAGTCTCACCGGCGTACCAGGTTTGTTAGTCAGGGCCAGACAATGATTAAGTGCACGCCCTGGGGTGTCCTGTTACCCAAAGAGTTTATGTTTTCTTCCGTTCTGTGCTAAGATGAAGCTCTGCCAGCGATACCAAAACCTCCCCCACCCACCTCTCTGCCCATTCACCTGATATTGGCAAACAGGTTGTGGGTTTCATGAGCTCATCTGAAGCGGTTCCTCCTTTGCAACGTTCATTGAGCGTTAATAAATGAGCTAGAGATCTCTCTTCTGATGCGTGCGTGACTGCGTGTCTGAAAGGACGAGAGGAACCAGGTGCTGATCGCCTACCTGTGGATCAGGCAGAGGTGGAATGATGCGTACCTGAAGTGGAATAAAGAGGACTACGATGGTCTGGAGGTGATCCACATCCCCAGCAGCCTGGTGTGGAGGCCCGACCTCGTCCTCTACAACAAGTACATGTACAGATAAAGTGTTAATCTTTAATGAAAATACACATCTGCTGTGATGAAGCTAATGCTAAACACACAGTTGTGAATTCCAAACTATTATCATATATAATGGTTTGAATAAAATAGGCTTTTTTTTTTTTTATACCACTGAGTTGATGCACTGACTTTATTGGTAACTTTTAATGAATTCTAACATCCACCAGGGCTGATGATGACTTCTCAGGGCCAATGGACACTAATGTTAAACTGCGTTACAATGGAGAGATCACATGGGACGCTCCAGCCATCACCAAGAGCTCCTGTGTGGTGGACGTCTCCTACTTCCCGTTTGACAGTCAAGAATGTAACCTGACCTTTGGTTCCTGGACCTACAACGGCAATCAGGTACTTAAGGCCTCTTGGGGATGCACTGGTGACTTGTTCTACTCACCAGTCTCCTTCCTCTTTAGGTTGACATTATTATGGGAATGGACAGCGGCGACCTATCAGACTTTGTGGAAAATGTGGAGTGGGAGTGCCGTGGAATGCCGGCAACCAAGAACGTCATCATGTACGGCTGCTGCTCTGACCCGTACCCGGACATCACCTACACCGTGCTGCTGCAGAGGCGTTCCTCCTTTTACATCTTCAACCTCCTCCTTCCCTGCTTCCTCATCTCCTTCCTGGCTCCTCTGGGTTTCTACCTGCCTGCAGACTCCGGGGAGAAGGTGTCCCTCGGGGTGACTGTTCTTCTGGCTCTCACTGTGTTCCAGCTGATGGTGGCTGAGAGCATGCCTCCATCAGAGAGCGTGCCGCTAATAGGTAAGAATGTTTGATTTTGGCAGCTTTGGAAATAAAAACAACACCCAATAGCTTGTTTTTAATCCATTTAAACCAGTGGTGTCAGCCACAGTTCCGAGTTTTCCGTTGGCCACCCTGGTTTAAATAGTTCATAGTTCCCTGATTAATGTCATATTTATTTATTACTTCAAACAGTACAACATGAAGGTTAAAAATAATCACTTTTGTAACCTCCAACGCAGGGAAATACTATATTGCCACCATGACCATGGTCACTGCTTCCACATCGCTCACCATCTTCATCATGAACATCCACTTCTGCGGTGCAGAAGCCAAACCAGTCCCCCACTGGGCAAAAGTCCTCATTATTGACTACATGTCCAAGATATTCTTTGTTTATGAGGTGGGAGAGAACTGCGCCTCCTCCTCCTCCTCCTCCTCCTCCTCCTCCTCATCTCACATCCCCCAGGAAGACGCCCACCAGAAACACCTCAGCTCCCATGTGAACGGGAAACCAGGGGGTCACAGATCTCAGATCTCCAGAGCCCCAGCTCAGCACCACATCACCAGAGAAGACATGAACCAACTTTCCAGGTACGAAGGCTCAAATGGGAAAATCCCAACAGGCGATCTCTGTAAGGTAGACCAAAACATGCTCTACTACCCCGAGGAGCCAATGTGTTCCTTCTCTTCAGAGGACAAAAATCCTCGTGGCCCCATGGTTACGTTTGGCCCGTGCGTGTTCTGTAGCTATGGCAGCAGCGTTGCTGCCGTGGACAACAAGCTGGTGCGCAATGTTGAATATATTGCAAACTGTTTCCGAGAGCAGAGGGCCACGTGCGCCAAAGTGGCAGAGTGGAAGAAGGTTGCTAAAGTGATGGACAGATTCTTCATGTGGCTCTTCTTCATCATGGTTTTCCTGATGAGCATCCTTGTCATTGGCAAGGCACAGTGATGAAGCAGAGCTGTTTATTCAGTCAGGACTCATATACAGAATCATGAAGTGTTTTATAAGGATTTACTAGCTAAACATATAGAAGATGTCCTTTTCTTTATGGGTTTAAATTGTTAACATTACATTGCTTTGGAAATAAAGTCTATTGTTATTAACGCTATAGTTTTTTTCTGTGTCATTGCTGTGCTGAGGTTGTGTGAGTGAGAACCACACGTTCACCAAATACATTTTTCTGCTCTTTCTGTTCACTGAGTTTGTTTGTAGCTCAGCCACGTGTCTGAGGATGAAAGGTAATATAGAGCATCAATTATGTAACACCGTGAGCCCCTCCCACCTCTGTGACATCCCAATACCATTAGCGTTGAAGTGTAGGCCATCAGGTTTGTTGGTGTATGAAGTCAAACCTGCATTATTATTGCTTTGCAACAATAATGCTTTTTTCCCCCCATATTTTTCATGCAGTGCCTTTTCCTGACCACAGAGGGCGCCTCTCTTCCATTATACCATTCTGGTGACGCTGAAGGAGAACAAGATGTACAATAAGTGAATAAAGGTAAAAAGTAAAAGAGGAATCACCATGGGTAACCATGTAGCCATGTGTGAACCGTGTAACCTAGACAGCAGCGAAGGGAAATACTTTAATATATCAGGAATATTAAAGTTCACAAACACCTTAATGATGAACATATATATTTACCATCTTGCACTGGAACCTTTTCTGTTGTTCCTGATCTTTTAGTGGAAGTGCACATTATTCTCTAAGATCAAAAACTCAAATAATAACACTAACTTAAATAATTAAAGCTTTCCCACAGGGGCGTTAAATATATATTTTAATATATTTATATAGTATTATGTAATCTTCTGGAATGGAGAGATATAGATTTCTTGAGCATGAATAATTATGAGTATCTATATTCCTTATCACTACTGTTACACTACTAAGATGATGCAGATTTGTGTATTCCTGTCCATCTTCACCCCCCACATTATCTACAGTGTTTCCTTTACACGAGCTGCATATATCATTGATTCAGTTTTAATGTGAAGAGTCCATATTCACAGTATGGTTCAAATTACGTTGTTCAATAAAACGTCCCATTTTTGAGGGTTTTCAATTTCACCAATGTAAAACGTGCAATAAAAGCTGCCTCGTTTAAATGTTTGGAGCAATATTAAATACGTACAAACACAACAAATAGATTCAACTGTTTATATAATTAATAAATGGTAGTTTATTCCATGTAGGATTACTCCATCCTTCAACATTAACAATGTGAATTGAATTATACTTTGTACAAGGACCATTTGAGCATTCAAAGATCAAAGGTCAAAGAAGCTTTGATTCAAAGCAAATTATTCCAACTGTTACGCTGAATTTTAACTACCCTCTATATCTGTAACTTCCACCAGTCAGCACCTATGGAAAGAGGTAAAAAATATCAGGTATGGTATTGAAAACAAAAAAACCACTTGATTCTCTTTTTCTCTGCATGACATGGTGTTATAAATAGTGTTTACTTCAGTGTGTAGTACGATGTATGGATGTAAACATAAGATCTAAAGTAGGGTTCTATCCTCTTGAGAAAGGGAAGAAGGGTAAACTCATGATATACCGTAAGATCTTTAATTGCCGCTGCCATGAGAGAGAGAGTGTGTGTTGTGTGTGTGTGTGCTCTTGCTCCATACTGAGTACCAAAATACTAATTCTATGAGCAAAGTGAAGAAGTTTTGGGAAGTGAGGACATTTTGGCTGGTCCTCACAACTTCAAAATGCCTGTTTGAGGGTTTAAAGTTGGGGTTAGAATTGGTTTTGGGTTAGTGTTAAGTTAAGGGTTAGGGTCAGGTGGTTAGTTGAAATGGGGTTAGTGTAAGAGGCTGGGTAATACATTATGCCTATGAAAGTCCTCACAGAGACAGAATACAAGGATCTAAGAGAGGGTGGGGGGGGGGGACCCTGAATATAGATGAGTTGTTTGGACACACACACACACACACACACACACACAAAGATGGGGTAAAGAGGGGGAGTGTGAACACGTATGAGTGTAAAGAGTGATGGGCGGGGTCTGGAATTAAGACTCTGAGGGACCAGAGCAGAGCCACAGTCAGAATGTTTGTGGAATTGTGTCGTTATTTTTTTATCTCCTCGGAGGAACATCATCAATCTGGGGAATGTAGAGAAGAACAGCTTCCCGTCTGACGCAGTCAAGCAGGCATACCATAACAAAAGTTAGTCAGTGCCACTTGGAAAACTTTTAAGTTTGGGATATAAATGCAGCATTTTGGACTGTAAAGGTACCCTTTTATTTTTATTCTTTTAGTTATTTCTACAGCTGCTGACAGTAATATATCATGGTTTGCCAACTTGCTGTTAGTCGAGCTTATTAAATCAAACTCATAAATGTAGGTGAAATGATTAGTTCATTATTAGTTTATTCTTTACTATAGTTATAACCAGAGACACGCAAAAATGAATCAGTTTTTTTTTTTTTCAAATAAAATACTGAACTTATAACAGTTTCAAAATAATGTATCAAAATAAAATACTGCTTTTTTGTATTTTCAAAATACTCAAACTGCAGGGGAGAGAATGACCCTGAGCCTGAGGGACGGAATGTCCAGGATTCTAGAAGTCCAGTATTGGACCGGAGTGTGAACAAAGATCACCCTTGGTAGCTTCTGTTAGTCTACTAAACAAAGACCGAGCTCACCACACATGCTGCCTTTCTGCAGCATTTCACCACAGACTGCTTAACAGGATGTAGCAGCTCAACAATCTATGTGTTTTAACACCCACACAGTCATTTAAATAACATCTTCTATATTAATGAGGTGTGTCATCACAGAAGAGGTGCAAAACGGAGGACAGAAAAAGCCCATATTGCTTATTTTATGGTTTTCTAGTGAGTCTTCACTCGGTGGCTTTCAGCACAACGAACTTTTTACACAGTTGAAAGAATATTGGAAATAACCTAGTGCATTAAACCAGTCTTTTTTTATCAAGTTGAATGTTCACTTTCAAATGGGTTTGATGATTTTATTATTTGTTTGCAGAAATGAGATGTTGCCAAATAAAACGAGGAGACTTCGCAAACGTCCTTCCAAGCAAACGAGAGCTGATACTCAGGCTGTGGTGAAGACCCACCCAGGTCCTCTGGAACAGTCATCCACCAGCACTACCTCTGCTTCTGTTGCTCATCCAGAACTTCGGGCCACGTCCCAAGGTCGCCTGGGATATCCAGACAGAATCTACCTGCTGGCGGCAGTCATTTTCCAGAATGTCCGCCCGGAGAAGTCTGCCTCTCGAATATATGTGAATTATGGCAGCAAGAGAAGGCTCCCGCTACCTGAGGTGAAGAGCGAAGAGCAACATACAGCTTATGAACTGGCCTTCAGTACACTTAAATGTAAGTGCAAACTGTTAATGATTGTAAAAATGTTTTAAGATTTTATCTATTTGCTTTAGTCTTTGCTAACAGTCTCGCACAACAAGAGTTAACAATATAAGATTTATAGTGGATATGTACACTGCTCAAAAACATGAACGAGAACACAAGTCACACACAGATGTTGATCTTCTTTATTGATGACACGGTGTCATTTAACGAGGACAAAATCCTGTGAAAATGAGAGAAATAAAGAGATCACAGGCTGATCCAAACTCTGAATTGCTTTAAGAATGTGGCTCAGGAGAGTGTAGGACACAGGGTCCCTTGGGGAACCTCAACTCAGACCTGGATTAAGAGGCTCAAGCAGCTCCTAGTCAGTGTGTGTGTGTGGGGCCGTGGTGGTGGTGGTGGATGCATCCATATGTCATGTCCCAGAGCTGCTTGATTGGATTCAGGACCAGTCAATCGTATTAGCGTCTGTATCATCCAGGAACTGCTGACCTGCTCCAGGCACACAAGGGTGGCCGGTGTCATCAGAAGAAAGTCAGGGCCCACAGGGGAGCATATGATCTGACAGTGTGAGGATCTCATCCTGCTCCAGCTGTCAGGGCACCTCTGGCTAACACCTGTGCAGCCCAGTCAGGATATGCCTCCCCAGATCACCACTTAACCCCTACCAAACCAGTCAGCCTGGGGGTTGTGGCAGGTAGCAGAATGGACCATCCCATATTGTGACATCTGGATAAGAAACAATTTACCAAAACTTTACTTCTGCTGTTGGGAAATTGGAATTTACTTCCATTGATCATGTGGTTTGTGAGACGAACACACACTGGTTCTGTGGTGCAGCCGCTGCAAATAAGTGTGAGTGGGAGTCGATCATAATCTCTGAGTAATCTCAACATAATCTCAACAGCCTGAGTTGTTGTGGTCAAATTGATTTGTAAATGACACACACACACACACACACACACACACACACACAAGGCGTTCGGCCTCTGAGTGAGATTCAGAATTGAGCTGAGGTCAGTTGTTAACCCAAGGAAGAAATGCTTTAGAGACCCAAATCCCAATGAGCTGGTATTGATCCTGCCATTGTAATTCTTATCTGCTTAAAACAGAAAAGTTGCTCACTAAGCTCCGTAACGGTGGCGGAGGACACAAACTTGGCTGTCAGCTAACTGTGACCGTCCGTCACCGACCGACCGTACGGTTTGGAATAAGAGTCGCTGATGAAGTTTTCTCAGCAAGTTCAATAATTTCTGGAGGACAGTGAAGGCAACATTTATCTCTTAATAACGTTAATAATAATAATAATAATAATAATAATAATAATAATAATAATAATGTGTTTTATTTATTTATTATTTATCCTATTCAACAACAGTTAAATCAGAAGACAGTAAAAGACATAAAAGTAGTGAAGGGACAGTGCAGGTCCACTGAGTCTGGATTTGAAGCCAGGGAGAGAGAGACAATGTTTGGATGGCTGGTGGCTCTTTGCTAATTGCTTGGACTCCAGAACTTTCAAAATTCATGTGCTTCCACCTCATAAGTGTCAAAGGCATCTTATCAACCACGGGAGACTTTCTGCTCTCCTCCGCTGCTTCTCTCTTTCTGACCATTGATCTCCTCCACAGCGTCTCTGTCTCAGTGTCCACATTGTCCAGCTGCATTATCAGACACGCCTGTGAGCCGACAGTGGCTGCTGTATTCTGTGTGTGTGTGTGTGTGTGTGTGTGTGTGTGTGTGTGTGCGTGCGTGCGTGCGTGTGCGTGCGTGCGTGCAGAGGGCTTTGGGACCCCTTTTTTGTTGGGCTGGATTTAGGGCTTGAGGAGAGAAGCTGCCTTTGCGTCCTTGGCCGTGATCCGAGCAGCCGTCACCAGTTTGCTACATGTTAAAATGGGCAGGGGGTGGTGTAAATGTATGATTGCTTCACCATTTACCTCAAGCAGAAGGGCCTCAATTCAGCTCTTTCTCCTTTATCAAAGATTTATTTGCCTTCTTGTCTTACCATGAATGATTGGGATGTCTGGAAAAAGGCTGCAAAGCACACGCTGTAAACAAAAAAACCTGCGATAACCAGCGCCCTCTGCAGGTTTTCCAGGTATTTCTTGGTGGATGCGTCAGACTATATTTTTTCTTCTAATTTTCAACAATCTAAACGTGTGTATTGCTAAGCTTTTGGGTCTTTAAACCCCTCTCAATTACATACTTTTTTTAATAAGTGAAGACAATACATCCTGCAGTAGAGTAATTAGCTGAAATCTACAGGATCTGTAGCCTTCTTTTTAAATTATTATGTAAAAAGAAGAAAAAAGATCATCTATTGTTCACAGATGAAAACTTAAAGGCTGGCGAAGAAATATTTGATGCCCTGATGATATTGCAGCCAGGGGAACAGTCCACATTTATTTGTTGGCCAGTTTAGCTGAGGAAGGTCCAGGAAAGATGAATTGCATTAATAAATTTCATTGCAAAAGAAATTCAAAAACCTCAGTGTGAATACTCTGGATCAAATAAAGGTTTATACATAAATATGTAGCATATTTTGGAAAAAGTAAAATAAAAACTTTTTTAGCACAGCCGAATCCGTTTAACTTAAAAAGTAAAGTTTGTAAATATATAATTTCGTGGGTGAGTAGGAGATGTTGGTGAGATTATGTGTGTCTAAAAATGTGTTAGCTCGCGAGCAGTGCCTTCAGGACCCTTCCTGCCTCTGTTTTCTTTTTCCTTTTTTGTAGATTCAGTTTCATCTTTAAGCACGAATTTGTCCGGGCCTCTGATAAATACATTAATATACATGGTTTGCTACTAAGACCTGTAATTGCTGGTGAAAATGAGGAAATGCTAATCTTGTTTTTTAAATGTATGCAATTGCACAGATCAAGGCTTCCTGGAGGCCATCATAACTGACAGCTTCGGAGTGGCTCCACCGATGGTAAGAGTGCTCAGTTTAGATGCTTTTTATCATGGAATTATTGTGTATCAGGATAATTTCACTGTTTCTTACAAAGGAGATACTTTTTTAGAGTTTCCTAAAGTCCTTTTGCTCACCACCAGTGCTTTGCTAGGTGCCTTCTAATATTCATGTCCTGAGGTTTAAATGGCACAGTCTTTGTTCTATTCACTAACCCTCAGGCACAGTAATAAGTGATTTATTGCAGCGAGGCGCACCTTTAATCAACTGAAACCTTATGCGCCTTTCCTTCCCCACCCCAGTCAGTGACAGTCCTTCCCATCAGAGCTGTACATCTAACTGCTGCTTTGCAGAAAGTGATGTTTTATTCTTTAACTTCAGGTTAAAAAAAACACATTAATGAGCGATGGAATGAAACTACTACTACCAGTTTGTCCTTGACTCACATGTCAATGTTACTATTGCTACTTAGGTAACGTTGTGGCTTTAGAAAAGCATGCAGAGCAATGATCCTCCAAGAATGTTCAGTAAAGAGGTATCCCCTGGAGAAGATCGGCATGTGGCTTTGGCCTACTTTAAGCACTCCACATAAATGTGACAAGAGAAGGAGCTGCACTCGCATTTTCCATAAAAGCCCCATAAAACACGTAGAAAAACTACCCTGTTCGGACAGAGCAGAGTCACAAAAACATTAGGTTTATGCACCAGCAGGGAACAAAGTTGCCACTGTCTGCAACTAGAAAGTTTTCCATGAAGGTGTTTGCAAGCCATCCCCTAACTTATACTGAACCGCAGCCTTGGCAAATATAACAATATGAATATTTGTTGTCTCTCGGCAGAAGGGTGCTGGTCTGCACCCCCACACCGAGACAATAAAGCCCAGACACAAGGACACTGCCTTTAGAAGTGCCTCTCCCCTCCCTTTCCCCTGCTGGCATCTATAAAGTTCAACCTTGATAGAGAAGGAGAGGGAGGTGGCTGAGAGAGTAGCAGCAGGCTGAAGGAGGCATATGGGGGCGTTAGGGGGCGGGGATGATAAATGAAGTTATAGAAAGACCCCAGGCAGTTTTGATCACAGTGGAATGAGAAAATGAAGCCCAAATCCCTTGGAGGATGGAAATGGTAATGGGACAATGTTCACGTAAGGCAAGCATATTAAGTACGCTGAGTTATGTAACATACAGTAGAATCGGGCTCATGTTGAATCTTTATTGCTATTAAGCAGCTAAACACACACTTGTTATTGCTGTATGAGAATAAGCCATAGAAATCTTGAACTAGTTGCGTTTCTTAAATTATTAGTATCAATAATACACAAGTGATTTTGAGGCAGCGAGACAGGAGGGGAAACTGGAGCGGTCTCTGGAAGGTGCTGATAATCCTGAAGGAGGAGCCAAGAGGTCACAGGTCGTCTGTCATCCACAATCCGCTTTCTAAATCATTCCTGATAAACCGCAATGCCTCAGTTTGAACTTCTAAATAAACAACCCATCTGCTGTTCACATGTGAGGACAGAAATATTTTAAGTGACGGTACTCTGTTTTTCTCATGTTCTAGTCAGATGACAACATGAGCCTTTTCGTCGTCATGCTTTATGACTTCCAGAACAGAAAGTTCCTCCCGAGGCATCGGCGGGAAAAGGTGGAGTCCATACCCGCAGTGGCCCTCGTGGAGAAAGTAATCCTTGGGTAAATCACTGGGAACTGGGAACGAAATGAAGAACAGCTTTGGTATTATTACCTGCAGTCATTCAACTTGCAGCAAGTGCAGTTTTTTCTTGTTTTCTTGTTTGTAGCTTTAAAACAAAACTGGCAGCGTCTGTGGCGCGCCACCGCATCAAACATCAGCTCATATCTGTCGAATGTTCCCTGCCGGAAACCGTGAAGATAAAGCAGGAGAGATCGGAGAGGCTTCCCATCTACGCGTGGGTGAACACGCTGAAGAGCAGGTAATCGTAGAGCTGCAGCAGGGGAACACACCGTGAGCACGTCCTCTAGTGTTCTCAAGCGTTCTAACTGGATTCTGCCCAACGTTTTATGAAGCGGGTGCCCTGCTGACATCCAATTAAACTACGGTGTGTGTCCGTGTGTGAGTGTGTTTTTACACATGCCCCAACAGCCTGATTGTGTTGGGTGTAAATCCCACCACCGTGGACAGATTTAATCAGCGGCCACCCCCAGCAGTCTCCAGGACTCTAAAGGTCACCTGCTGGGACTGCTGCTGCGTGCGCGTCAAGTGTGGGCATGTTTGAGCAGATTTTCTGCTAAAGGCAGAGAAAAGACGCATCGCAGGTCCACAATAAATGATCGTTGATGGCGTCAGTCTTCGGTTCCAGACCCTTCTCTTCCTCCTCCTTCCTCTCTGTTTCTAGTCCTGGAGAGATCCACCGTGTGCTGACGAGCGCCGGCTTCCGTCAGGTTAGATCCATCAAGCAGCTGGCGGACAGGACGTTCTGCTGGGACCGCCACTGCGGGGACACGCTGGTTTTCCCGGCCTGCTGCAGGAGTCAGCTGCACTCGACCGGACTGCTAAGTGACCGCAAACTTGCCATCCAGGTATGAAGGTGAACTGCTCTTTGTGAAACATCTAGCACACGCCACTCACCACCACTCACTGACTGCTTCTCTGGCCTGGACAGCAAACAACCATTTTAAATTCGGCTTCATTCAAATCGAGAATTTAATCCCAAGGCTTCTCTCAGCAGCACAGCAAATGTTCAAGCCTCCTTTGTTTCTTCACACTTTTCTTCTATTTTCTATTGTCCTTGGAATTCTGGCTGGTATTGTCTTTCCTGACAAACAAAAGCTGAAATTCAAGGAAGTGCTGCAGTTCTCCAGGGTGTGTATTCAGTAACATTTCCAGGGGGGACCTCACTGACTGAAGGACATGCCTGTTGTAATCTATCGGGACTCTTCCTCTGCTTCTCCTTTGTTCCCTCTTTTTTGCAACAGCCGCTCTAAACGCTGTCCTCCCGGCCTCAGCTCTTATTACTGAGTGCAGTGGAATCTTCTGAAGTCCTTTAACCCACAGCGTCTTTATTCAACGTGTCTGCAGGATAAGTCTTGCGGCCTGGGTCCTAACGCAGTGTTCTCCCTGCTGCCAGACGACGCTGACGTGCTTTTAGCCGGCCGTTTCTCCGGCCTTACCGTCTCCCACACTGCCGCCCTGATTGCAAAGAAAGGCAGCCCCTACAGCAGGCAGCAGCCCAGGGTCTACGTCTGTGTCAGCGACCATACAGATGCTCAGAGGGCGGAGCTGCAGCAGACGGTGACCGCCATGGGCTGTAAAAGTAGGCATGCAAGATGCGGATGTTTGCATGACAACAGCGTGTTTTCCACAGAAAGCAGCCCTGTCTCTTCTCTGTTCTGCTTTATCCTCCTCAGGCTCAAACAACATCAGACAATGTGATGACAAAAAGAAAAAAACAAAACAAAAACCAACCTGACAACATTTTTATGATTTCTGCAAATGCTCTGGGGCATGCTCGTTTTCTCCACACAGCCTCTAACAGGGTGTGTGTGTGTGTGTGTGTGTGTGCGCGCGTTTCTTCTCAGATGTGACATTGATACCGGAAGATTTCCAGTCTCTGGCTGGCAAGGACAAGCGACTTCAGGGGTTGCGTGTCATTCTTTTGAATCCTAAGTGTTCTCTGTCTGCAGTCAGCGACCCAGTGGAGATAATTCTGCAGGAAAACAGGGGTACACAGTCACGGTTCTTAGTGACGCACCAACAGTCTTAACCATATTTATGATATTCTCTACTTCATATCATTTGGAAAATGGTTCTTCTGTTCTTTCCCCAGACCCAGACCTGCTGCAGGACTTATCCCAGGGTTCCATTGGACCAATGAAACTGACAGCTTTGGTGCTCGAGCAAAGGAAGGCTGTCGATCATGCCTTGATGTGTGAGTGTGTATCCAGCTGCTGTCATGTTGACACCCCCCTGCAAAAGCTGTGTGCAAGCTCAGTCTGCAGCATGCAGCCTCTGTTTACCGTTCTGACACAATAAAACTCATACTCCCCTAATTATCTTATCTGGGATGCAATTAAACCGAAACCCTGGGAGATCATCTGAGTCCTAATTAGGAATGCAAACGTTGCCGCTTCGCCCAGCTGCAGTGCACCGCTGCATCTCTTGCATAGCTTAACAAGGGATTAGCGATTTTGCTTTGCACGGCGGAATTTGTGTTTGTGACATTGTCATTAACGGGTCAGATGGAGCCGCTTTTATTTTCAAATGAAAACCAGGTTGCCCAGTTAGACATCCACCAGTTGGCTCTCATAGTCTGGATATCTTCAGAGCAGATGAATGACTGTTTAAATACATGTGACTTAAGCCTTGCTGAACCGTATTGTTGTAACAAATAGTTAATATCCTGCAGGATTTCTTATTGTCCAAACTGTTCTCCGTCAGAGACGATACCACAGACCTGAGCAATGTTTCTGGATTTGAGACAGTTTTATTTGTTCAGAGTGAATTGTTTTTGCACAGATTGTGCTTGTTTTTACAGTCCCAAAGGTTTTGGCCGTGGTGTACTCCACCTATTCATCACACACAGAGGAGAATGAGGAGGTGGTGGAGGGAGCGCTGCAGACATTCAAGGCCAGTCTTGGGCAAGCTGGGGAACCAGAAGCAGTTAGCTTCAGGTGAGCTGCTCCATCCTCTGTGCTTTAGGACGCTGTATTTTTTTTGTTTGTCTATCTCGCTGTCTCGCTCCAGACAGGCTCAACGTCTCTGCTCATTTCAGGAGCAGGAAAAGTAGAATGAAAGGTGTCATTTTTTTTGTTCTTAAATGCAGTGAAAAATTTTCAAAGGCTGTCTTTGACTTAGAATTCTCTCTCTCATTTTCTTTGTGGGAACTTAAGACTTGTTTATTATTTATGATTGTTCTTGCTGACTTGACACCAGGCTGCATCTGGAGTACTAACATTGCTTCAGGCTACTGTGACTAAAACACGCCATCTTAACCAAAAGAACTGTTTTTATGCATATTTTTTTAATGTAATCTGGAGCCTACCTAAGTTTATTTTTAGCACTTTTATTGTTTTTTACTGTTTTTTTTCCAGTTTGAGTCGATCCCCATTCAGCATATTTAAGGAAGATGAAGGTCTGCAGAAAAAAGACATCTTCTTTATGTTGGAACCCTCTGAAGAGAGCAACGGTTGCTTCCTGGCTGTCCTCAAAAGAGAGGTAAGGCCCCAAAAACAGTCGTGTCCCTCATAAGAGCGAAAGCCCAGAGTTGGTAAACATACACTAGCAAACCTCATCAAATGTGCATAGCAGGCTTCCCAACATCCAAAATATACGGTTTTATGAAACGGCTTCTCAACCTCACGATGCCTCTGATGAGTTAATAAACCATCCTACCTCCTCCAGGGTTGACACCCCCCTCTCAGCCTGTAGTATCTGTTCCTCTGTTGCCATTTATCACGTTTTATACCTCCGTAGATAGGAATGAAAAGATAATCACATTACTGCAACCATGCCTCAAACATGGCTCCCCCCCCCAATAAACTCAACCAATCAAAAGTTATTGTTGCACTCTAAAAACACAATATAAAATAAGCAATTCTATGTGCTTCTTTACATTTCATACAGAAACCATTATAAACAATAAAAGAAGACTCCTGAATTATAGAGGACACCTTTAGGCACCTCTGTTATGGATGAATTTTTAGGGCAGGGATGTTGAAACTCAACCCAGGGTTGTAACCCAACCGGGTTTTCTGACCTACCGGGTGGAAAACTCCTTTCCACACTCTTGGGTGAAAGTCGCTTTCTGCCTGGAAGGACAGAAAACCTGGATTTCAGCCCTGGAGGACACCCCCCCCATCAGTATAGATGCACCTCCAGGGTATTCTCTGGCAGCCAAGTTTGGCAAAATGATGAGGGGAACTGGAGATTTACAGAAAATAGCATAGCTGCTTAGCGGAAATGGGGAGGAAGTGAAATTTACGGGGGAGTGTTGAGGGGGGGAGAGAGGAGAGCCTGATGAATAATTCACAGCCTCCTGTCTGGATGAGTTAGCATCAGCCAAGTTCAGGGAATGAGCTGCAGTAGAGCATGTTTACCTGTGTCCAGGACGTCAGCAGCACATGTGCGAACTCCAAACTCCTCATCAGAACTTTTTTTTACAGTTTGATGCTGCAGTTTTACACTATTATTTACTCAACAACTGTACTAAAGTAAAGAAACCAGCAATGAGCAATTCAGTTAAATCATACTGGTAGACCGGACAGCTCTAACGTTGGGAAATGTCTTTAATGGTCCCCTTAAATCTCCCACTGAAGTTGGATGTTGACTCTCTTAAGGCAAAATATCACCATCGATGTAGCATATGGAAATGTCTCCTTTCGGGATCTGTCATTAGACGCTTTTGTCAAGAGAGCGCCAACTGATGATAAAAGCAGACATGCTGCCTGTCCCCATGGCGTTGGCTGTGCTGGTGAATAATTGAGGCGTTGAGGGGAGCAGGAGACTGCTGTGTGGGCTGCTGCTGAGACAGCAGGTGACCCTGCAGCCAAGCAAGGACACAGCATGTCTGTGAGACGCCAGCTTGTCTAAGAGTGTGTTGATAAGCGGTGTTTGTCCGCACTTTGATGACATTATTTGGTTGAAACATGGTTTCTTTAACCCGTACTGTTTTAAAACTAATAAATTAGTTGTGTGTTGTGCTTCAACAGCCTGAGCCAGTGGTGAAAGAGACACCCCAGGAGGTGATTCTGAGGGCTTACGCCACTGGTTTACTGGATGGGATTGGATCCAACCATCTGAGTGAGACGATGCGGCAGCGGCACACCAGCATGTTAAAAAAGCAGCACCGTGTATTGGGTTCTGAGTCCGGACCTGTTGTCCCTACTCAGACTAAAACCCCCAAGACCAAGAGCCGCTGGGGTGTTACATGGGGACATCATCTCATGTCCCACACTAAGGCATCGCAAGGTGAGAATTCCAACGTCCTGGTTTATCAGGTCAGCCAAATTAAAAGCAGTGATACTAAATAACTTAAGACAGCATCAGCCAAGACTGGTTTGATTAGAACAGAACTATCTCACATCTGTCTCGTCTTCGTCTTGTTTTCTTCAGCTGTTTTTGTATTTTCATGTTCAAACCTTGTCCCTCTGTTCTGTCACTGTTTTCGTCCTTCAGCAAAAACCAAACAGCAGCAGACAGCAAAGACGTCCAAGGACGTTGCTCCCAAGGCAGCTGCTCCCCTCAGACAGAACACCAACGCCTCCTCGCCATCTTCTTCCAAACCGGACCGCAGCATCGTCAAGAAGAGAGTCTCCACCCTGCCTCCAGCAGCTTCCCCAGCTACAGACACGGCTCCGGCCGTCCGGCCTCATCTGCAACCCAAACAGGTGGTGCTGACCCTGCCTGTGGTTCATTTCAAACCCCTCAGGTTCCACTCCAGAGGAGGGAACCCCAATCCGAAGGAGCCCCCCTCCGTCGTCAACCCCCCCCAAAAGCGTGAATTTTAAGCAACCGCTTACAGCTCATAACAAATAAGTTAGAGTGCCAGCTCTTATTTAACAGCACATTCATCTGTTGAGCCAACGCAGAAAATGTTTACAGTGTTGACTGCCCAAAAACCTGTTTCTGATCTCGTCTTCTTGTTTGAGTCTCAGACACCTTAGTGGTCCATGAGTATAAACCCCTCATGTTACCAATAAAAAGCTTCATTCTGATCCTTTTCACTGTGAAAAGTTTGCATCGCTGTTTATATTGACTCTGAATGCTGACTCTGCATGCTCAAACAGTCCCTTTTCTAACTGCTTGCACAGCGGTTATTACTCATTAATACAGTCGTTACAGATCCTGTGGTTAACCTTGCACCTAACTGGCCTGCCTGGTTGGGCCAGTGTCACTTTGATGTCCCCGCACGATGAATGCTTATTACACAGACTTCCACTGACCTGAAAAGGATGTATTCAGGACCAGATGTATGCATTTTTTAGGTAATGCATTTTATTGTCACAACAGGTTACATTTATATGGTGTGAAGATGAGTGAAGAACAGAAATGACATGGTGTACAGCATCTTCCTCTTGCTTCTTTTGTGTCTTTTTTAGATCAGACTGCAATGACAGAGTTGAGTGCAGGTCGTGCCGCCGAGCGTTAGAAGCAGCACAAAGGTTTAGATATGTGGGGTTTTTTTTTTTTTTCTAAGTTTCATTGGTGCATGTGCATGATTGGTGCGGTCCACTCTGAGTGGGAGTGGATTTGCTGGATTTACTCAGCAAAGGGAACTAGTCTTAACCCTGGCGTGGAGTTGACTGTCTCCAAGCTGTCCGAGCGCTGGCGTTCAAACAGTCACTGGGGCTTCCCGTCTTTCTGGCACACATGTCTCAGATGTATGCATAAAGATTCCTGAGAAAATCGCAATGTTTGGAAAAGAAAGAAACAAAGAAGCTTGCGTGACCCTCATGAGCCAATTTAAAAATACATTACAAACCGACGCTGATCATTGGGCGCCCGTGGTGTTAGAGTAAAGAAAAAGTGACGATCCTTGACTATAACTCTACATAAAGGATGTAAAGAGTGTTCTCTTATCCATGTACATCGTGGAAAGAGGCCAGATTTGTGTTTTTTTATTTTGGGTTTTTTTTTTTGTGCCACTGTAAATCCAGTCATGGTCAAGTAGAGTTGACTTGTGCCGAGAGCATCTATTTCCTTCCTCCCCACCAAAAAGCATCAAATTAAAACTCCCATTAAGGACTCATGCAGAAATCAAACCTATGCCCCTCTGTTTCTATCCACAGTGCCTCATGTGACCTAGACACTCTCTTCTACGTACAATCATTTACATACGTCTCCTTGTTACAATCACTTCAGTCATCCTCGTGAGGTTTTTCTCTGTACAAACATCTACTGTATGGTCTTTGTGGGGGTGCTTGATTTCAGCATGTACCCACATGGAATGTTCCCACTGAGCTGAGACCTGACAAAACCCGAGCACCCAGAGTTCCATCTAAAATCAGATCTTTTTTTTTTTTTTTTTTTTTTTTCTTCTACCTCATTTTGGTAGAATACTTGATCCAGGCCAGTGCAGCAGACACGTGGCTTCCACTTCGCCTTCAGTGACACTTTTTAAAATTCTTCTTATTATCAGGGAAACTGGACCAGTCCCAGTCTTCATCTGCAGTGGTGCTTAACATATATGTACATCCTTGGTTACCATGGCTGCTTCTGACTGCGTGTTGTCGTGGCGATAGTGTGGGTGTGCCATCCAGACTGCTCCGCTTGACGGTCACATCACTGCTGCTGGAGTTCCGGCGGCTGCTTCTTGGTTTTCAGGGTGTCTATGAGAGACTGGACGCCGCGCTTCACGCTGCTGGTCACACGGCGGGTCACGGAGTCGGGAGACGGAGGCGAGGAGGAGCCGGCGCGCTGGGAGGGCGGCCGCGCGACCAGACACTTTTGATACCGCAGCTGAGGAAGGAGAACTCAAGGTTAGTTTTCTTTGGTTTTTAAGGAGGAAATAGGTTATGAATTGTACAAATAATAAAACAGACATGGGGAAAAAGGTCATTTTCTGTTTATGGCTTTTTGTACTTTAAATGCCTTTTTCAATGTTTTTCATCAGCAGCTGAAAGCATGGCTCAGCATCAGACATAATGTAAAACCACAACGTGTCACTGCAAACTAGCGTTTGGTTAGCATTTCCTCTTCCAGTTCCTTCCATTTCTATCTGAACTCACCACACATGCCGTTTGTACAGCCTCAGACACACTGCCGGCATTTGGATCGCACCAGAACACATGGCACTGGAAATGCTGGTTCCCAGTGTCCATAATAAAGGCGAATGTGTGCGCGTCCCGTCCCACACCCATGAAGGACAAGAAACGGACGCGACACTCTATGACCACCTCTTCTTCTTCTTCCTGCTGAGACAGCCGGGGGGTCAGATTGCTGTATTTGATTTTCATCTCTAACCGACGAGCATTGTTTATTTGTGTGTAAAAATATCCCCTTGCCTTTTCTTTGATGACGGCCAGAGTGGTGTCCGCAATGCTTAGAATGACAGGCGTCCAGTCCTCCTTTCCAGTGGAGGACAGGAGGCTTTCTATTGCTCCATTGATGATGTCCATACCTGAGGACACACAAGAAGATGGAGCAGTGAGAAGATGACGTGTCTCAGGATGCACAGATGGGCTTCAGCGTCCGGAGACGTACCGATGGGCCGAGAGACGGTCGTCATACCGAGATACAGCACATGAAACTTCTGCACCAGCTCAGTCTTTGGCATGGGAAACTCTGCGGAGAGAACAGACGCTTATCATCACCACACATCCCCTGCAGGACCTTTATCAGGGTCTCGAAAACAAAAACATTTCCTTAGATGATTATCATAAATGAGGATAATAAGCAGGAAGTGTTGTTATTTTAGGGCAGGTGGAATATATTGAAAGGGGTGCAGCATCTTTGCATGAAAGGAAGCTCTGCCTGCGTGAACGACGGCCTACAGGCAGAAAGAGAACGCCATACCTGACAAAGGACGGTGATCAAAGAGGATCTATCACGTGCGATTCAACAAAGCGTGATGTTTTTTTCCTTCTTGACACGAACACACCCACCGCACATGAAACCACTGCCAGCCTGTGATGTTTTCAGTCCAGGTGAAGGTAAAACACTCAAAATCCTGGTTGTCAGTAGTTAATGTTGACAGTTTCTCTCACAAAATAAAACGCTCATCCGTAAATGACACAAGGCTGGTAAAATATATGTATAACGCAAACAAGTCATGATTCTTCTGGTATTGTAGAATCCTAACTTCAAGCCTGAGCTGTCATCTCTAGCCTCAGCTCAGCTCAGAAAGATGTAAAATGCAAATCTTGGAGTGTTTTTGAAGCAAAGCGCCATCCCAACTGGAACTGCATCCACCTCTGACGCCTCTGAAATGCCGAAGGTGGCCCTGACACGATTTCCAGCTTGTCTTCAAGCCAAACCAGCCTCTTCTCTCATTTTTAATTTGATCAGATTCAGCTCATTTCGCACCGGTCTGCATCTTAATTACTGAGCGTCATCAATTCCCCAGTAATTACTTCATGCAGAGTCGTGATCGAGCCACGCGGATCAATAGGAGATAATGTATGCTGCCTGGGATCGCCTCACCAGGGCAGCTGGTCTTTTCTGCACTTGCAGACCTCTGAAAACACTAGTCACATGACCGTTGACGATGACAGCAGGAACCTTGGCGTTGGAATGCATGGTCCCAGCCGTCTAGGTCCATGCGGGATTGGGCACTGGTTCTGCTGGTAACGGTGTAAATGGACTCTCCCGTGTACTTGAAAGGAATCACCTCTCACCGGACACCAGCTGAAACACTTTGGTAGCTTTAAAAAGATGTGAGGGGTGTTTCATCAATGGATTCTTTGATCCAGGAGTTAGGATGGGTTTGGGGAGCCTCAAAGAAACTCTGATTGTGTTTTAATGAGTGTGAGTGTCTGTGTAAGTTATAGTTCTTCCACATTAACATGCAAGAGGTGGTTTTCATTCCCTCACACGCAGACAGAAGCTGAGGACAGAGAAGGATGCATGTTTTCTTTCCTCTTATAATTACTTGGCACTGAGAGGAACAAATGAGGATGATGATTCTGATACTTAGTCAAAGGGGAATTGGTGAGCAGAGAATTACTGAACGCATCTGCATCTGTAATTGAAAAGACTGGCTCTCTCTTAAAGCCCTGCTCAGATGTTCATCACATTTGTGGCCTTTTTTGTGCTCTTTTATTCTAAACGCTAACATTCCAGAAACAGATTAAACTGGATTCAAGCGTTTTAAGATCACTTATGGATTTTAGTTTTCGTCTTAAAAAGTGTGGGATTGGATTTTACGTATTGAATCAATAGCTGCAGCAGTTTAATGAGAGTTTGTGTCTTCTCATGATGCAACTTAAAAACTATTAAAGTTAATGTTCATGTTTCACATGAGGAATTTTGCCACATAAGAAAGTACATCAGCGGAGAGCATATATGTACTAATAATCAAAGAGCGCGTGTGTGTGCTTACCTTGTAGGGGTACGTCTGAGCTGGCCTGGGTGGAGCTGCAGGCTGCAGCCTTGGCACTTTTCCTCTCAGCCATAATCTAAACGGGGACAGGGTGACGCAGTCTGAATAACAATTTCTTCCAACAACAATAAGAATTATATCTCCAACAATGCTTCAGAACTTTCTGCATTAAACGATGTCACTTCACGTAATAAACTTTTAATCGCCGCATACAAAGCGTGAAACGAGTAAAATTCAAAGAAAAGCAATATAACAAGGATGATGAAGGACAGTGAGAGTTGGAGTGGAAATGGTTGGTTGTTGCTATGCTACAGCAGTGATTTCAGTCATTTTGAATGGTGTACGTGGCCCTGACACTGAGCTGCTGCACTCTTGCTGCTACAGATACTAAATTAATTGCATAATTAATCAATGTCAGGCTGCATCATGCAGAAATGCATGAATTTCTCTCCTCTCACACACATAGAAAGTGGGTACGCTCAATACAAGGCACACTTGCAACACGCGTTTATCTCATCATCATCATCACATTTAGATCTCACTGCTTTTTTTTCTTTTATGAAGAGGAGGTGACGCCGATGGGACTGACCTTGGAGCAGATTTCGTGGAGACTTGTGGCGATGGCAGCGGCGGGAGTATCACAACGGAACACGTGGCACTTGAGCACCCGCGTGTTTTTGTCCCTCGCCACGTAGGCAAAATCCCTGCGACACAGAAACCAGTCAAGTGTGGGCATCTGAACTGGGAACGAAAGTAAGAAGTGAACACAGGGTCAGCCTTAAAGTGACCAAACAAGCTTCCCAAATGTGCATCGCCAACACCGCTGGGATAAATCTGGCACGCTTGATCTGTTCTAACAGCCAAGTCGGTCTTGACTGTCTGTCCTTGTTTCCCTTCGCTGCGACTGTCCTCTTCGACGTCCATGCCACAACTTGGACGGTGGACAGATTGCTTCACGCGTTCCTTCATGGAACATCTGCTCTTCCATGAGAAGGAGACTATTTCCCCTGCAGCTGTGGTAGGTGTGTGCAAAACTGTGAAGTAATGCACATTTTTGACAAACTGCTCCCGTACTCTTTGAGTAACAAACTCAAAAAGATCAAAAGAGAGAGAAAAATATTCCACATTTCTCCATTTTACGTCACACCGTGGGCCTGTTTACCTCTTTTCTAGATCCTTTTTTTGCTGGGCTTGAAAGAAGCTCACCTATTTCTTGTGAAATTGCTGCTTCTATTTGCGTCACTTTAAGGCTGTGGTGCTTCGGTGGCTCGTTGGAGCAATTCCTTGTGCACCTCTTAAGGTTTATTTGATGAACAGATTACTCTGATGCACAGACGCGGCGTAGCACCTGACTTGATTGCTCTCTGGTCATTTCTCACAGGAAATGACACCGCCGCGATGCCGACGTGTGGAGAAACACAAGCGTGGCGAGATGGAGACGCTACACACATGCATGGAGCTGCCTCCACAGAGGAGAGAGGACAGAGAGTTGCTGTGCACACAAACACTGCACGGGCCAGAATCAGCACACACTCGGATAGAAATATGACTAACACAGCTGGCATTCATCACATGGGACTTTGGTGTTTATGGCTCTATTATCCAGCTCGTCTCCTGCCCTTAATTGTGTGCTCACACACTTTGGGTCGATAATGCTCCTGCAGCTTGTGGCCAGAAATGAGCAACGGGTGGCGTGTTTATGTGCGCGCGCGGTATAGTGTACGCAGCGAGCTTGGCTCGGGGCTATTTGAGGGCTGTGTCACCTCAGCAGCGCGAGCGGCCTTGCCTTCGACAACTGGCTCTTTTGTGATTTCTTTACACTCACTGGAGGACCAAACAGCATGAAACAGTGCGACTCTTCATTGGGGATCACAGCCGGTGGCGATTTCGGCTGAGTGATTCAGGCATTCGGTAGAGCAGCCGTGACTCTGGGCAACGCAGCGCTGCTGAGGCGACGCCTGAGGTGACACGTGTGGTCGCAGGCGAGGGCCAGGCCGGAGGACCTCACACGCTGACCGGAAACGATGGAGAAGCGGATCACGGCTGAGCACGGCAACCAGGAGCAATTACCTTTCTCTGGGTCCCAGGAAGCAGGAGGAAGTGAGAGGAGGGCAGAAGGGGAGAATTAATTAGTTTCAGGGAAAAGAAAAATTCAAAGTTTTATGGCAAGAGGAATATTGGTGAGGAAGAGACACAGCAGGATGTTGCCACTGTTTTCCTGTGGTACTCTGTGTGTGTGTGTTTTCATTCAGTGTCTTAGTGTTTCACTGCATATAAAGCAAGCGTGCGCACACACACAAACACACACAACTTTTCTCTTGTAAAAAAGCAGAACAGAACGATTCATATCAACACTGAGACTCTTCAGCGAAGTCGTTGGCATTCAAAGAGAAAAGGAATAAATTCAACATTGACAGCATTTGTTGATCTACTTAGTCAAAAACAGCTCACACCTGTGTGTGCGTGTGTGTGTCTGTGTGTGTGCGGAGTAACAGTTGGCAGCATATTTCAAACAGGAATGTTCACGGCAAGACCTTCAGAGCTGCTGCTTGCACAAGTTGCTTTCCACACACACACACACACACACACACACACACACTCTTGCTATACTAACTCATATAAAACCCAGTGCTCACTGCATAAAAGCCAACTGTATACAGCAGAAAAATGCTTCTTTCTCTCTTCATTTATGCTTTTTTGCCTTTCCCTTCCTCATCTGTCATCTCACTTTGCTCCATTTAAAATGAGAATTCCTCTCAGAGACACTTTCGTTTGTGCTAGTTCTATTAAACTGCAGTTAGCGCTTGGTTGAAAAAGAAGAAACAGAAATGGGAACTTTTAACTGGCAGCGCATTAATTGCGATACCCGTGAGCACGAAATCACAACATGCGCCACATGCGACTAATTATTCTTCATCTAATTTTGAAAAGTCATTTTAAAACGGCGCCTGGGGCTCCTGGACGCTGGGGAGGTTCCAGGATTCGTGTGAATTGGTCTGATGTTGCCAGGTCTAGTCAGATATTATGTTCCTGTCCTGAAGATACTTTGAAAATATGAAACTGTAAAACTCGTCTAACAGCCTAATGTGATTCGACTTGCTGAGTATGGTGTGAAGGAGTCCTTCGCCTCTGGTGTTCAAGAGTAGATGATCGTCCTTGTTATTTTTTCTGACTTAAAGAGGCCAGAGTGGAGGGAGATAAAGGCTCGTGTAGGAATGGACAAGCTGACCAAACCCAGAGCAGGATGACACCAGATTCCTGGTCATCCGCATGGTTTGCTCTTCCACCAATCAGCGTTCTTCAGCCCTGCCCCTGAGCAATCTAGGAAATCAGGGCTGTCCTACCCTCTTTGTTTTTTTTTTTCCCTAGATAATTTCAGCGAAAAAAAAAAAAAAAAAAAAGATCAAAGTTATTGCGATGGAAAAGGGGCTAAAGACTTCAGAGATGAGGTATGTGACAGACACGTGAGGAGAGAGAGACGGGGGAGAAAATGTCAGCGCGGGAAGTGATGAAGACTAAAAGAAAATGGTGGGAGTAAAGAGGAGAGGAATGGAAAGACGGTGCAAGTCTCAGTGGGGGCCGGATGGTGGAGGAAGCTGAGGAGAGGGTAAAAACAAGATGAAAGCAACCAAAGCGGGGAGATGAGTAAGACTCCCACCATTCTTGTTTTCTTTTTAAAATTCCTTCTCGCTGCGCTCCACATTTATTTCAGGAGCTGAATGCAGGTTGACTGACTCACTACTACCGATCCGTTTGATCCCGGCCGCTGCCAGGCTTGCTCTTCTGTTGGGGACGCGCACATGAAATCAGGTCATGCGTGCAGATGTATGGTGATCCGACTGAAACAGAGACGAGTCAGTTGTCATCAGCACTACCAGCTTGGAGTGAAGCGAAGGAAAACCCACCCGTGCATGATTACATCCTCTTTCAGGTCAGTCTGAAGGCAGAAAATAAATAAATAAATCCACATTTGGTTCCTCCAAGAATCCCTCAAAACAATAACCGCTAAGATGAAAAGATGCTCTAAGTCTTTATCTCCACAAAACCCAAATGCTAATCTTTCTAGCATCCATTAATTAATCCAGATTTGTAGACCTGTAATAATAGCCTAGGCCTCGGCAATATATTCATGTGTAAAACTGCGCTGCTGTGAGGTTGCACGTAGTGTTCAAAGACTTTCCATTAAAGCATCTGCTGCAGACATCTCTGTTTTTAAGAAGGTTTTAGATGTTAAAACAACCGACTTGAAACTTCCAGGTTTCTTTGTAGGTAAAGATGAGGAACAGCTGGTGTCTTTTCTGTTGTCATATAGCCCATTTATCTCAACGTTTAATGTAAAAAGGAGAATCAGGCATCTGAGTTTCGTGTAAACTTGTGGTTTGGTCTTACAAGTGAAAATGAGCCAAGTCTTATGGCAACGTAAACATATTAAATATGCAAAACACACTTGTGTTTCTTAGTTCACACGTTGCTGGAAACTGTTCTGTTAGTAATATGTTAATTCAGGGTAGTTCTGAGCAATCTTCACATTTTCGGGTGAAAACAGTGTGATCAAAGTGTTCTGAAAAGCACGTTAAGAGAAGCTTCTACAGCGATTCACCGTTCTCTCGCTGCTGTTCGGTGGAGACTCCAGGACCCTCCGAACCATCTGTCACACGCTCGCGCCCGTTTGTCAGACGCTCTAGTCGCACAAACATCAGACGGTTTTTACTGGCTGTCTGGGTACCGGCAGCTATTATGCTAATGTGCTTACAGCTGCTAATCACCTAACGCTAATTAGAAATGTCTGAGGCGGAAGTTCTCCTGTCAGCAAAAAAAACCAAAAAAAAAACAGGGCAACCCACGCTCTGTTTGTGTGTGTGTGTGTGTGCGTGTGTATGGGCAGGATGCTTTCCACTACTGCCATTTGTTTACCGTCTCTCCTACACTATTGTGCTGGTATGAAGAATTAAAAGATTAAATCATTTATCCAGGCTTTTAATTCAACAATACACAGAAGCGAATAGATTTTCTTTCGGATTAAAGTATTACTGTTTTACACCTGCAGCCCATTAAGATCAGATTTATTTAGGGTTTTTCATTCTATTTCATTAGTTTGTTTAATCAGAGCATTAAATTGCATTTTCTCTTGTTATACCTGATCAGAATGCCAGAGGTGCTGGAGTCAATGATGGAGGACCACGCCCTGGACAGGTCAGTGGGCCATCACTGGACACACACACGCCTAGAAACAACTTAGAATCTTCAATTAAACTAAAATAGGTGTTTTAGGACTATAGGCGGAACTTAGAGTAAAACTTTCGTTGCCAATCATCATGACTTGTGAGGTGTTCAAGGACGCTTTGAGAAGGTGGGATTTCTGCTTGTCGTGATCCCTTTTCCTGATTTGAACCCTTACCCATCTCTACACCTGTTTGTCTACTTTCCTGGGAATTCTAAATATAAAGCTAAATATCTTGCTTCTTTTTATGAGCTCTGGATTTTTGGTCCAACTCTCCTCTCAAGCACAAATGTAACTGTGCAGAGGAAGAGAAAGCGTCTGCATCAAACTACTCACAGCAGGCCTGTGTAGTTTCTTGGGTAGGCAGGTCAGGACTTCTGAAAAAGAAACTTCTGCTCTAACACCGTCTAAATAAAGAAACGGAAATACAGCTGAGAAGGAAAAAGTATTTGAACGATACCTTCCAGCAAAAAAAGTGTTATTCCACTGTTCCCAGTGCAGAACCTTTCTGGACTTGTTTGTCACATCACGAGTGTAGCTGCTGTTAGATTGATGTTACAGGAAATTACTGTGAAACACACACCGCCTGTGTACCCAACACACACACACAAATGCACAACAACGATGTCCCAGAAGGTTTTCTCTCTGTTTGTTGATCGGTACTTATTTGTCACAATGAGGAGGCTTTTTTTTTTTTAAAGTGTGAGTTCTGTGGGCTTTAATTATCACCTCTCCTCACTTGGAGCACAGCTGAAGTGGCAGCAACAGTAAAAACTGTGAGTAGTGAGTGAAAGTTAGTCCTGTAGGTGTCAAGCAGTAAAAACAGGGGGCGCTAGAGAACTGAGAGTGCTTTTCAACTTGATTGGACAGTCAAGGCCTCCTGATGCAGATCGGAGACTATCGCTCATCTTCTTTAGTCGAATGCAGCCGAAAAAAGTGCTTCCGAAGTGGCGGCGGGATATTTGAGTGAAACCCTCTGCGACCTGGTGAATTAGTCATGGCCTACAGCCATTAGGCCTAATGTAGACTGTCTGAACGCAATTACCTCTCCGCTCTATAAAGTTGTTTACAGCACCAAGATGAGCAACGAAATGAGCACCCAGGGCCAGCGGGCATAACGAGGAGGAGGAGGTGGAGGGTCTGCCTGTGTCTCTGGCGCCATATTACATACACACTACATCTCCATGCATGCCAGCAGGAACATCTAAGCATCCCCATCACCCCATGAGATGAAGACCAAAATGGGAATAAGACCTTGCTGTATTGAAAAGCCAGATCTGCAAGGCTGATGGTGTCAGTTCCTCCCAAACATGGATGATGGAAGTACATGTTCATGCAGCTTTGTGACCCAATTCCAAGCAGCGAGAGAAGGAAGGAGGGGCGTGGAGCCGAGGAGGCACACAGTGCCCACGTGTCAACAGCTGCTGCATTTCATAAGATATTGAAGAGCACAGATAGGCGGGTGGAGGGGTGGTGGAGACAGAGTGTGCGAGCGGAGGAATGTGGCAAAGTGGAACCCTGGGAGGGTGAGGAGAAGAGGAACAACGTCCCGTAGTTCTCCGGCACTCTTGATCATTTCTACATCCTGCTGGTGTGTGTGTGGCGCTGAGACAAAGCTTCAGTGAGGTGCCACTTCAGCAGGACGCCGCCATTCGTGTGTGTGTGTGTGTGTGTGGGAGAATGCGGGCGTGTGGTGTCGGGATGTGCCGAGCTCTCCTGGCGGTAGCGCTTGGATCGCGTATGCATGTAACCTAATTAGCCAAATGTGCCATAAATCACAAGATTTCAGGCTGTAATTAAGATCCGCCCCCCTCATTCTGCAGTGGAAATGTAGATTGTTTTCTCTTTGACTAAGTTACGCAAAAAAGGCACATTTTCAAGGGTTGATAAATGAAATTGATCCTGTATGTTTTTTTTTTTTTTTTAAATCTAGAAAAGCCGAATTACAGGATACCACAAATCAGATGTGTTATTTCTGGGGAAAAAAAGCACTTCACACACCACCGAAGCTCCACAGCTGAACGGTTTTTCTGAAAATACGGAGGGTCTTCAACCTGAGCCCAATCAATACTTAAATTATAAGAATTGATCAGACACCTTCAATGACCATTTGCTAAAATCCTTCCAAGGGGACTCCACAGATGTCGGCTCATCAGTTTTCAGCTTATTTACTTATCGGTATTGTGTTTACCATTAGCAGCCAATTGAGACAATCAATCCTGGTAGGAAACTAAAACTGAACCTGTGCTACTGGAGTTATTAGCAAAAGTGGATAGTTCCCCATAAAAGTGGTACCTCAGCATGAACAATCCAGGTTTAGATGTTTAAAGGCCATCTGCAGTCAGGAGACGGATGCGCTACAGGCAGACACTGATTGCACCAGACCGCTCCTCCTGTACGATCAGCAAAAAGTCATAATCACATCACGCCGCTGCCCACCACAGCCGCGGCCTGGTGAGGGTTTTACCGGGAGGGGATTTATTGGCTGGCAGGGGATCCATAGAAGGAAGTGGAGGAGTAATCCGTCAGGAGGAGAGGGATCAGGTGAGGCCAACAATGCTAATGTTAGTGTGTGTAAGAGAGAGGCTTCAGAGAATGTTCAGGGCTTTTTTAATGTTTTAGTCAATCTTCTCACCCTTGATGGTGTTTCTGCGTGTGATCCCAAAGTGCTTCACGGACACAACCCCTGCATCAATGACCCTTCGAGGGTTCCCCGGGCGGCTGCGTGGACATAATCCCAGACACGAGCTGCCTGGGCGTGTCTGGAGCGGTGGGAGTGATAGATTGTAAAAAGAGTGAAGGAGGTGATGTGGAGGAGCGATGACCTGCAGCGAGGGGAGAGGGGGGGCCGTTACAGGGCGGTCATCAATCTCCGCGACTCATATCGAGTGGCTCTAGGTGTCGGGGGCCGGTGCCAGTGCGTCCCTGTGGGCTGTGCAGGGGGGACCTTGCATGATAATTAAGGTTGCAGGTGCAGTAATATCATAAAAGAGGCTGTGGTTATACTGCGAGTCAGTGGTCAGGACGGGAGCGATGTGCACATGAGAACTCGCTTCAACTGACATAAATGGAGGTGATCGCTTGTGCATGTTCAGCATTGAAATATTCATGATAGTGGAGGCTTGCGTGCCGTTGCTTGCCCGTCTCTTTCTACTCTTATTTTTCTCTATAAAGCCGACCTGGAGGGAGTCGGTAAACAGGGGCCACAGGCTGTAGCCAGTCAGAGTACAGCTCACGTTTAAATCGGAGAAACAGCCTCATTAGTTGTAGGAGTCGGTAAAATGAAATGACATTTACCCGGTTCAAACACAGAAAAAAAGCATTATAAAAGTATCCTGAAAGAGTTTCTGTTGGTAAAAGGCCGGTAGAAAGAACTTGAAGACTGGGCTACATGCAGCAGCTAAAGAGTTTTAAGGCCTTTGCATCACAATGGCCCTTTCCTCCCTGCAGCAGCACCTCACCTACAGTATTCATGGACAACCCCCGGCCGCTTCCTCTGTGTTAAAGTTGAAGCCCTTCAACCTGGGACGAGCAGCCATTTCTGTCACCTGTGAACGGCAACATTCCTGCTGTGACATCAAATCATTCAATCAAATCAGCGCCACAGCCGTCATTTCTCAGGTGAACTCTGGCCGTTCAGCTTGGGTTCGCTCTCTTTACCTCGTCTAACCTCGGCTGTGGGAGGCACGAGTCACTAGCAGCGATCTTTACGGATGTTTTTTGCTGTTCAGATCACACACAAGTGCAATACCGCGCAGCTCCACACAGCTGTAACACATACACACACATACACACACGCACACTGAACAATCCCTGCAGCATATTCTCACTCTTTAATCCTGTTTTTCTCAATCCCCTCTTTGCTTAGTTCATCCCTCCTTTCTTTGCACTCTGTGCTTTTTCCTTCTTATCTAGTTCCCTGAACATCTCGCTCATGCCTTCATCACTTCGGCTGCCTACATCCACACACCTGACTGCAAGCCAGAGAGAGAGAGAGAGAGAGAGAGAGAGACAGAAAGTGTAGGCAGAGAAGTAAATAAGTGTAGAAATAAAGGCACTGCTGATGAATGAAAGTGGGTCTTAGAGCTGCGGCCACTCCACAAACAGCGATTAGAGAGAGAGGGAGATGTGGACAGAGGCAGCAATCCAGCGCCGTAGTAAGAGATGAGGGAAGTCGAGGGCTCGATTGCGAGAGCGAGAGGAGTGAATGAATAATACTCACGCTGGCCGACATGCTCGCCTGGTCACGGACAACTGCCCCTCTGCCTTGTTAGCCCCAGCGCCGCGGTGACATTGCCACAGCTCCTCTGCTGCTGCACATGGAGGTGAAGCTCTTCTCGTCTCTTTTTTCCTCCCTTCAATAATCCTCTGGGGTTCCTTCCCCCTTCCCCCCCTCGCTCTGCAATACCTTTTTCTCTCCCTATCTCTCTCTCTGGATGGCTTCCTTTGCTCCAGAGTCTCTTGCAAACTCCCTGCGTGTCCTCTTTACTACAAAAAAGGAATCACAGACCGCATCTTCATCACGGACTCTCTATCACTCTGCGCTCTCTCTCTCTAGATCACTGCCAGTCTTTTTGTCCCTGTGGCGCCCGTTTGCGTATCTCCTCAGTTGCAGCCAGCGTTTGCCTCCTCCTCTTCAGTCTTCTGCAGACTCCCAGTTCAAGTGCAGCGGTGGGACGGACACAGCGAGGCTGAAGGAGGCTGAGGCTGTGCAGCCACTGGCACAGGAGGGAGGCAGAAAGAGCGCTGGAGACAAAGAGTAGAAATAGCACAAGAGCGGGAGGACGGAGAAGTCGCAGACACACCCACTCATTCAAGCACACACACACACACACACACAGAAAGAAAGAAAGAGAGGACGAGAGGAGGCTCACACACGCACGCACTCTCCGGTGTTCAGAGCCGGCCGGGACCTGCTGAGTGCTCCATTTTTAGCTTCATGACTTCATCCCCAACTTGTAAAAAACACAAAGACTCATTCACATTGAATCAAACTGATGGAGAGAGAGAGTGAGACAGAGAGAGAGCGAGAGAGAGAGAATTCGGGGGATGACAAGCCGCAGAGACAAGTGATGAAGAGAGAGTGATAGAACACTGAGGGCTCTAATTCACCTATTTCACCTCCTCCTTTTTTTGATTTAAAGTGTGGCGCTCACTTTTAATGTTTGAGTTGAGTAATTATTGAGGAAAACCTGCCACTGCTCAGACCTCTGCTAAACCTGCCAGACTGCGGTGGTCTCTACCATGGACTGTCCATGGGTGGACGCACTTTAACACTTGTGTGATTTTTACATTCTCTGCTCGTTAATCCCTTTTACAGAGTCGTCTTTTCTGCAGTTTAAGCGACATAGTGTTCTGTCCTTATGGGCGCCTGAACAGATGTAAAACCCATCCATCCCTCCATCCATCCATTTTCTGTACCTGCTTTATCCACACTTGGGTCGCAGGGGTCTGCTGGAGCCTATCCCAGCTGTCAAGGGGCGAGAGGCAGGGGACACCCTGGATAGGTCGCCAGCCTATCGCAGGGCTAACACAAACACAGACAACCATTCACACTCACACCTATGGTCCCATAAACGCATAAAATGACAGTAGGCTCGCTATCCTAGCGCTAAAAAGGCAGAAACCAGTGTACAACAGTACAAAATACACAGACACAGCACGCTGTCCGAGACATGTAAATATTTCATGCTGAGGGATTAATAATTCTTGAAGATCTGAAGTCCAAAAAAGGGACAGACAGGTGAACTGTCCTGGATGCAGAGAATGTAATTATAGGGCCCTCTAGTGGTAAGAGTACACTACAGAACCCCACCCTCTGTTCATGTCTGTGCTCCTCACAGTGCACACGAACACACGCAAGCAGAGCTCAGAACATCAAATACAGTGAGCGAGATAGACCACGCGCTTTATGCATTGCTACAGTGAAAACTTTCTCCTCAGACACACACAATGTCTCACACACAGCAAAAGCAGCAGCAGTATCAACATAAAGATAGTTTTGTTGTTGAAAGAGGATTAAAAAGGAGGATGAGAGAACCAGTGATTGTAAGTGATTGTAAGAGGAGGAGGATGGCAGTATGAGCCGGTGATGTGAGCTGAAACCACTTCAACAGCTGCTATTCTAAACTCCCATCTTCACCCAGTCACTGAACAGCTAGTTCCACATGTCAGGACCAGGCACTGCAAACTCTACCACTTGGCTCATTTGTATGGACATCATTAGGCACTGGGAATTCCACACGTCCCTCGAGTGTGTGTGTGTGAGACTGTGTGTGTGTGTGTGTAAGACCTTGTCAAACAATCCTACAATATTAAATATTTGTTTCCAGCTGTGCGGGCTGTGTTTGCTGTGGTTGTTACTGAAAGCCTGGAGGACCTATATCGATGTAGGCTTAGGCTTCCCCCATCGGGCAGCTGTGCTCCACAGTGAAAGGTTAGGACCATGTTAAATTATTAAATGACTGAAGGCCCCACAGGTCCTCCATCTGGAGTGAAAATAGCAATGAATATAATTATATAGGTTTGAATGAATATGTTGGAAATCTGCTTGGAATAGTAATGAGGCTGATGAATATTTAAAGCTCTTTAATGAATCCACATTTCTGTCTCTGTGTATCTGTGGTTCTGCAGCCTGGTTAATGATTGTGTGTTTGCATCTCATTTCGCAAATCAACACACACGTCACATGACTGAGACGCTCTGATCCAGCAGTAATAAAGGTTTCATAATTACGTCTGCAGCATCACCGACCTGTCGTGGTCTCGGCCAACACCCCACACACGGATGCTGCTGATGGGCTGCGAGTGGAGCAGGCTGTGATCTTCTGGGTCAATCAGGTTCAACATGCGATCCTGAAGCACTAGCAGCATCCCTTTACCCTGTGAGAAAGAGTTTACTGCATTCACAAGCTGACGAGGACAGAGATGAAGACAATAACTGGACACCTCTGGTGGTTGAATGCCTTAAGCTTTCAAATTCTAACAACTAAAACTTAATTGACCTTTTAGAATGGGGTGCACCTACACCTGAACTGCCACACTGACCTCTCCCCAGACTCCAGCCGAGTCTCGGATGTCTCTCCTGCAGTAGGACAGCTGTCTGATGCAGTGGTGGACAGCCACACTGCTCCTGCCCTCACACAGGTCCTGCTCTGCCATCTCCATCCAACCCAGGGATCGAACTGGAAATGACTAAATCAAAGACATTTTTTAATGTTCCTTTGGTCTGTAACTCTTCCCCGTCATTAAAATGTACAGGCTCAAAAGATCCTCCTGAGACCCGGCCCATTCATTTATGTCCTTTATAATGGACATTTTGTTCACCTGTTTTTTTCTTAAGTATTTTGAGTTACCCTTCCAAGCCCTATAGTATTCTTTAGGGGACATCCTGGGCTTTCCAGTGATGTGTCATGTGATGGGTTTGCACGCTGGGAACTGTTTTTTACTCATCATGATGGCTGCAATAAAAAATATATTTAAAAAAATTAAAATTGTAAGGTGTTTTTTTAGGCCCAAATAAATAGGCAATCACAAAAAAACAGAAATTGTAACACTTTTTTCCCTTCTCAGGAGAAAGATGCATATATATCGCCCCCTGGTGGTGCATACATACGTAAATCCCTCTCAGCGTTCAGTTAAGGATATTTTGGAATATTTATCCCGATCTGCAACTATATGTTCATTTTCCTCATTTTGTTTTAAGTACTGTATTTAGTTCTACAAAAATGTTGAGTCCTACTACACCTATATATTTTGTACAATACGTAGGCTATAATACACCTAAATGGTCAGTTTAGAATATAACCACTGGGTGGCGCAGCAACACAGACAGAATAAAAAGGTTCATTCGGTCATTTTTTTCCCCACTTTTTCACTTTTTTTTTTCCAGATTTTTACTTTTGTTTACTCTAGAACATACAGGGATATGTATACTTGAGGAATATGTGCATTAGTGCATTGCAGTGGTAAGTTAGGTTACAAAAATAGCTTGTAACTACATAAGCAGTACCTGCACACTCAGCCAGATTTTGTTGTCTTTGTTTGTTGCAGCAAGTTTTCCTTCACTGCTGCCTGTCATCTGTGACTAAATATGATGCCAGTTAATCAAACATAACTGGGATATATTTAATGCTCTATTAAAAATTTGCTTTTGTTTACTTGTTTTAGTACCGTCTTTCCATGGTAAATGTTTATGGCCACATTAGACTGTCAGTATTTATAGCTTTATCAATGAATGAATGAATATGTTGATATGTTTACTAAAATCCATCTGTTTTAATGATTGCATTTCTTAACGTTTTGCTTTAAATTATCATCTTTATCATTGCCATTCATTAATATGGACAATAAAATAGTTGCATGTGCATGTCTGACCCTCATACTTTCACTGTATTTAACAGATGACTGCTTTTAATCACCACTATAAACACCCTATACATACAGTAAACAGAATATGGTATTATATAATCACTGTAGCTTACAATTGCCTCTGGATCACAGAAAGTATTGTCCAGGTCCACTGTCTCTAGCTGGGCTGGGGGGCTGCAGAAAAATCACACATTAGAAAAGTCATAATACTGTAGAAATGTATCTTACCGCTATGCACGCTTGGACCACTAGGCGGCACCATTTGACCGTAGGGATGACTAAGCCTATGGACCGAAGTGGTGTGCCACCCAAAGAAATGTGGAGGGGGCGACTCCACAGATGTAATATGACACAATTTAGGTTTACAAACAACAATTATGCTGGGAACTTTTCTACTTTAATGATGTGATACGATGGGCACAAATTAGACAAACTTTGTGGGTAGAATGAGAAGAATAAAGCCCTGTATGGCAGAGAGTACTTGAGTTTCAGTGAAGCGTAGCGAAGCGTAGCCCCCTCAAAGGCCTTCAGACTGGGATCTGGATAGACTGGGTAGTCCTTCAGCTATTGGAGATGAACACAGAGAGGGAGCTAAAGTAATGGACACAGCTGAAAGGAGGAGTGGCACACAGAAACCCACCTTTGCAGCACACGTGCTGATGTTCAGATTGGGTCCAGAGGGTGGGATGTCATTGAAGAGGGTAGCGGTGGAAGAGGAGGATGGGTAAGAGTCGGAGGGTGAGGGGACGGGCTCGACGGAGCTGTCGGATATCAGACTGCTGGGCCGCTGTGGGGAGCACAGTTTTTGTGGCGTTTTAGTGATCAAATGGATGCAGAGCAGAGAAACTAAGCTGACCTTTTCCTCAGATAACTTACTGGTTAACCACAGCAAATCTTCATCACAACAGTAAAAACGCCACTATAACCAGTTTAGTCTAAATAAAGACATGGGTCCTCTCACCTCAGCAGACGGCTGAGCGCAGTCCTCCCTTTTCTCACACAGGTCGTGCCCAGCCCCCGCCTCAGCGTTGGGAGAGGCATGTTGGTTGCCTGGGGCAACGGGTCGGTGGTACTGTGTAGTGCCGGTGGGGACGTGCCAGAAATAGACCTCTGATGAGTCTGAGATCTGCTGCCAGCCTGGAGGCAGATCCCCGTCCCCCCACACATCTGCTGATGGGTGAGAGTGATACACAAACAAGTGTGTGTGTGTGTGTGTCACAAAAACACAATCAGCCACCTTCAAACACCCGCCTCGCTCATTAAGCCCGGTCTACTTTCTCTCCTCCTCTTTCCGGCTGTTATCTGCAGCGTCCGACCCTTCTGTCCTCCCTCGCCACTCTGCAGCATCAGGCGGCTCACAGGGGTCTTAAAGCTGGAGCTGCTTTCTTAAGAGCAGCTTTTTAGGACATTTCCAGATTACACATTCGGTTAGAGCTGCAGACGAGGAGGAGGGTGGAGAGGAAGAGTGACGATTCAGCGTTTGACCATATTTGGAGCAGATAGCCTGGCGCGTACCTGCCTCTTGTGGAGTCTGGGGAGAGGGAGTCTCATGTGACAAGGTGGTCCAGCTGGAGTCCTCGTCTTCTGACTGACTGAGCGGAGTCATGTCCATCTTCAAACTCACTTCAGGAAGCCCGGGTTCTTTTCCAGGTTCTGGCAGCGAGGCTGGCGGTCTGCTCCTCTCCGCAGCCCGGGCTGGTTTCGGAGAAGACAGGTACTGCTGTAGGAACTGGTTCTCGTTGTTCGGGTGCAGCTCCACCTTGATCACCCGAGGCTGGGAGCTGCGAGGGGGCTTCGTGGGACTGCGCGGACTGGACTGACCATTGGAGCAGAGATCCTCTCTGACCTGGACCGGAGCCTGATTCTGGTTGTCTGGGAGCCATTCTGGACTATTGGTGGATGAGGAGGAGGGTGAAGACAGAGGAGCTTCCATCACCACCGGCAACAGGGGCTGCCTTGATCGCCGTGTCAAGTTGTCTTCCTCTTCCTCTGTCATCACCGGTTCCACCTCCTCTTCTTCCTGGGGAGTCTGCTTGATGCTCTGCTTCTCCTCCTTCTCAGCCTCCCTCTCCTTGATGGGACTGGCCTGCTCCTTCTCTGGGGGAGTCTCTTGGTTCTTCTCTTTCCTGTCCTCCTTGTTCCCCCAGCTGAGGTCCAGATCCCAGGCCTTCTCGTGGTACTCCAAGAAGCTCTTGGTTCTTCGGCGAAATGGAGGCAACTGCGAATTGTCTTTCTCTGATTCGGGCCAGTCAGAAGCAGAGTTATTGATGCGGTCGTTGTGAAGTTTGCTCTCTGTGTTGGCTCTGCTCAGCTCCAGCTGCTGGCTCTCTGCTCTCCTTTGCATGTTTGCTCCATTTTTGGCTAACTTGGGGTTGGTTGTGTTAAACAGGGAGGAAGAGCAAGTGGACGAGTAGAGGGCTGAACTGGAGGAAGACTTGGTGGGAAGGCCCCTCCCTCTGGTTCCAGATTGGTTCTTGTAGGACAGGTTTTCGCTTATCCCCATGGCGCTCCTCACACTGGTCATCGTGTGCCTCTGACGGCTCTTTGGCAGCGTGGCTGAACTTCCAGTCTCCATGGCCTCTTTGATGACATCTCGTCCGAGAAGCTGGTTGTATGATGAGCGCAGGCTGAGGGAGGTGGGAGGGGTGGCGGTCGCGCTACCACGATTGGACAGACCCACATTGGAAGGGGAGGAGCCAGAGCGGGACAGAGGAGGCGTTTCTACTGACATCATAGCTGTGTGAGAGTGTGTGTGTGTGTGTGTGTGTGTGTGTGTGTGTGTGTGGGGGGGGTGATGGAGCTGGTGAGAGAAGAGGCACAGAGTCAGAAGTCATTAGCAACAGGTTTTTTTTTTTAATCTGTTTCAATGTTTCTATCATCGTCACAAAAGAGTGACATCATTAAGCTGAGACATCCAGCAATCATTAACATAAAGCTCTCTCTCTCTCTGGTTGCAGCACAGCAAGTTTTTTTTATCAGGGAGTTTATTGATACGCTAATGGTGCAGGTTATTCTCCAGAGACGAAGCATCAAAAGAGAACAATCTTTTCATCAAAGGTGGGAAGAAGGAATGAATTTCTGTGATATTGAGAATGAGTCAGACCCTCTGTGTACTCATCCAGGACTGACATTCAAAGCCGGTTGGTGAGCCTGTCTGTTGGGAGGAAAAAGCAGCCAGTTCCTGCAAACTAGCTCACTGGTTCTCTTTTATCTGGGAGCGGATCAGCCCTGCAGTGCTGGATACAGACAGATGGGTAGCAACAGAGTCCGGGGGTAGAAAATCATTCCCACAGGTGCAGTCAGCATCTGCTACTTATTTATTTTTCAATTATCAGCTTTGGTTAAATCAATGCGTGAAATCAAAAAGCCAACACTGAGACACACCCAAGTCAAGGAAGCATAAAAATCCCCTTCTCACCAATCACACGCATGCAAAAACACCTTAGACAACGCTGCAGTCATCACCAGTCTTTTCCTAAAAACACAGAAACAATAGTCACAGCAGATTCTGATTCACGATAGTATCTTGAGAAAGGGCAGAGGAAGGGGTTTTTGACGAGGGTAGAAACTCTGGACAGTGCACATTGTTCGTGCGGGGCCTCCATAGCCTCCCCTCTCCTCGGGTGGCTGTCTTGTTTTCCTGTCACTGAGTCAGACAACCACAACGAGCTGTTTGTGCTGAATTAGCACTCATGCTACAGATGGCTACAGTCAACACATAGAACCTAACTGCAGAAAAACAACTCATCAGAAAACATACAGCTACACTCTACTATACTAGGCTATGCTACACCAAACTAGTCTACTGTGGCATTGCATAGCATAGAATACTGCAGTAAAGCCTATCATAAAATTACACATGAACATCCTAACAGTATAGTACAGTACAATGGAGTGCAGTTTAGCATAACATACTATAAGATATTGCAGTATTGTATAAAAAACTAGACTGTACTATAATGCACTGAACAACCGACACTGTACTCTTTCCATTATGTGATGCTATGCTAAATTAAGCTGCACTGTACTATACTACATTACATTATGCTATGCTGTGCCATACTTGTTACGCTTTGCTACACCATACTAGAATATAATATACCATACTCTATACTATATATTTCTGTGTAATTTAATCTATACTTCAATGTGTTTTGTTATAATGCTTCATCAGAATAGTATAAAGAACAAATTCTACATTCTTAAACCAGCGGCCAGTAATAAAAACAGCCTCTGCAGTTGCTCGACCTCCATTAGTTAACAAACAGCCAGATTGAGGGGGTGAGGAGAGGAACAAAACGGACAGAGGTAGAGGAGAAGAGAGTTATTAGAGGGAGAGTGTGAGGAGGATGACACAGCAGTCTGCAGGACAGTGAGCTTCAGCATCAGCCCCTCAACACATCAGCATCGTTACAGGCTGGTTTCAGTCTGATCTCCAGCAGCTCAGGCTGTACACCAGATGTGGGTGGAGACTGTTTTATTGTGACTTGCATTAATGATCTCCAGCCTAAAAACTAATAAAACTTCTGTTGCGTTGATGCCTTAAACAATAACCCTGCAGAATAAAGCAAGTCATATCGCTCCTGAGAAAGTAGAAATGAGTAGAAAACTTGATGCAGAAAATTCTACACTTCTTCTGTTAACTTGTCTATACTGACTGAGTCTGGGTGGATCCCTCGGCTGGCATGAAGAGAGATTTAAAACAAAGATCTTTTAAGATCAATGCTATTCATGGACAGATCAGACACCTCAAGGGTTGGTTTCTGCACAGCCAGGCGTCTGTGATCAAACCTGAGCTGCAGGTTCTGTTCACAGATGCAACAGCTGAGGGGGGGGGGGGGGAGAGATTCAACTTGAAAAAGTCGATGATGTCATGGGTGGAGTACTCTAGCCCAGCATCTCGCTGCCACCTTCATAAACTCTCAGTGGTGCGTCATACTTGGTCTTTAATCCTCCACATTTGTGCAGACACACGGCTGTGGCGGAGTAATCAGGTCAAAAGCTGACACGTGAGACGCAGCACATCTTAAACAACCAGTGCCCACCACCACCACCACCATCACCACCCCCGCCGCACTGCGAGGGGAGCGCATCCCATCGACAGCGTCTATTTACGTCCACTCACCTCTCTTCGGTCCGCGGCCGGGCTTCTGTTTCCCACGACACGCACGCACACGGAAAGACGATCAGGCTCGACGGTTGTTTTCAAGCGCCAGTCCGCCCAGTTGCTTCAGCCGGGCCGCCCGTATGGGGATCACATCACAGCAACTGCCCTCCCAGCCCGGCTAGGCGCTAGCTGTGACGGCCAGGCTGCACTTTCTCTCTGCGCCAGAGGATCCCGGAACGCTGTCGAGCGATCAGGCTGGCCGACCAATCAGAAAGGCGGACGCAGGACGCACGCTTGAGACGCAGCCACGGTACCGGAGAGATTTTGCTGCTCAGGTAATGAAATCACACATCATCGGCGTGTGACGTCATCCCAGCACGTGGAAAACGTGATCAGATATGAAACAAAACCTAATAAAGGATTTAGAATCTTTGCAAGGTTCTCCAGAATTCGTTCTTGAATGTATTTAAATAAAATTATAAAATTAAAAAGGTGACGTCATTAAATATATATAAATATATTTTTTAATTTTATTATACATGTGCATTTAACGTCTCTCTCCCAGTGCATCATAAGTCACATTGGCATATTATTAGTTTATGAAGAACTTTCCCAGAACAATGCTCATAATCTCACTATACAAATATCTGTCACCTCTACACTCAATAGTGGCTAAAGGATCCATACGCTCACATTTAGTCTTAGACTCCTATGAAATGCTCAACCATCCAAAGGCACCAATAACTCTACAGAGAAACAGTAGTTTCCAATTTGTATCCAAAACCATTTAGACAAGTCTTAATATAAATACAGCCACACTTAAGCTTAACAGACAATAAAAGACTTATTTACAATCATTTTTAGCCGTTTCGGCAGGTGAATTCTACTGGCTCATCCTAACCCAACGGTCCACTGGCAGTTTCCTCCCTCTGTATTAAGGGGAAGAAGTGAAGAAGACAGAGACGGGACGCAAAGGCTGCCGGTGCTCCAGGAGTGAGGCAGGAGGGGAAGGGTAAAAGCTGAGGGGGTGAGGCAGGAACAGAGCGGCTGTTGGAGATGGGTGCCAGCAAAACATGGAGCTGAACTGATGGAGCGCAGCATGGTATGTTTAGCTGGAGAAAAGAAGGTGAAACCTATATTAATCATGGTTACTACAAACTGTGACATTACTGACAGAAGCATATAACCACCCTTACAATTTTTGGCATTTGGAGGCATCAGCAGCTGCTGGGCGTGCTTGTTGCCTGCTTGGGCAGCTCGTTTGTAGTATTCTGTGGCGGTTCTCACATTCCTCTGCACACCGAGGCCACTCTCATAACACTGACCCAGGAAGAGCAGAGCAGCATCATCCTGCAAGCACACACAACAATAAAAAAAGATTCAGAGATAGAGCCTACAAAGGGAGATTACATATGGTTCACTATATCGTATTAGTAGTAATACAATGTGTGTGGTGAAGATTAAAATCTAGACCACTCACTCCACTGTCTGCTGCCATCGTCAGGTAGTGGACGGACTTGCTCTCGTCTCTGACGGGCTCCTGTGAGTAGACGGAGGCCAGACAGACCTGAGCCTGCAGAGTGAGAGAAACCGCAGATGAAGAAACCGTACCCCAGCAGGAATTGCATTAAAGAAATTGTTTATAAAACAGTAAACAATCTTCATCTCAAAATTTGTATCCACCCCCATTTCCAGTGCAAAAGAAAAACAATGGTTTTCAGTCAATTTATTTGTTCCTCTCTAATTGAAACAATGAGTTCAATTTTACTCTAACTGGAGGTCTTATCAAGAACATGAAATGAAGAAATTAATATTTTATGCATCAGCACCAGGGCTGGAGGTCAAACATCACTACTAAGTGCAGACTGTTTTGCAGCATCATTATGATGCCTGTGAGCAGTGCTGGTCATGGTTTGTCATCATTTATACCTCAATGAGTCCTGCTTTGGCTGCCTGTTCTAGGAAACCAATGGCTGTGTTCAGCTCTTCCGCACTCGGTTGCCCCCTGCTGGAAAGAAGCAGCTTTGCATGGCGGTACTGCGCCTGCCCGTGGCCCCCAACTGCTGCTTGCCAATAGTGATGCAGAGCCTTTACAATGAAACGTGAGAATAAAATAAAAAAAAAAAAAAAAGACAAATAATGACAAAAACACACGCGCACTTTCAGGATTCCATACAAAATACTCACCTTTTCTCTGTCCTTGTGCACTCCTCGGCCTTTCTCATAGCACACCCCCACGTTAAACTGGGCCTTGTTGTAACCCTGCTCAGCTGCAGCTTTAAAACAGATAAAAGCCTCCTCGTAGTTCCCACTTTTAGCACTTTCTAGGCCTGTGGACAGGGTAGATGGAGGAAACAAATAGTATTACTGTGCTTGTTTTATCCAAGTGAAAGACTCAAATGAGAACTAAATGCAACATCATTGTGTGATCACTGTTGTCACTTTTTTTTATTACCAATGATGTTCAGAATAACTGGGACACTGGTGTCTCCCACTTGTTTAAGGTTGAGCGCAGCTCCTTCAAGCTTCTCCTCATTGGACATTGTGTTCTAAAGTTGAAGAGAGGTGAAGTCATAAGTATTTAAAGAAAATACAGAACAACTTTAAAACTTAAAAATGATGCAGGCATTCACCTGATCAGCGACACCTACTGTCTCAGCGTTGACCTGGTTGCTATCATTCTGAAGAGGAAGTGATGCTGACAGATACAACTCATCTGTGAGTAAGGAGACAAACAGATTATTGCTCTGGAACATCCAAGTACAGCGGGACAGGGACTGGACAAACCTGGTACAGATGAATCCTGGATCAAGAGTGGCCTGTCTGGGTCAGAGGCCAGTGGATTTGGTTCACTGCTCCTGTGAAGACTGGCATCATCTGTGCTGCTACTACTGCTATTTACACCACCGCTGCTGCTCTGTGCTTGCAACTCATCTCTTTTGGGGCCTGCTGGAGCCCCTTGCAGACACAGCACAGTCCTTCTTCCAGGCAGCACATTGTCTTTAAACACTAAAGAATCCAAAGATGGCAGCAAAGTCAGGATTCTTACCACACAACATTACAAAAGACAAAATGATAGACATCGCTTAACATGCTTGTTACTGTGCTGCGCATGCTGTGTGCTGCGCATGCTATAAGGACTCACAGATCTTCAGCAAGATTCGGTAGCCACACTTGTGCAGAGTGGACTGGGTTAGTGCTCCAGGGGTTAGACTGGGTTCTGTGCCTGAAGTGAACTGAGAATGGATCCTTCTGCAGATCTGCATGAAGAGAACAGCAGCAGCCCCCTGCAGGAAAACATCGCCTTCACTGTTATTAATGAACTGTGACCATGAGATGAGCATAAGTTTGGATAGTACCAAAGTGCTGTATGCATCTGGGATGGCCAGTAAGCTGCAGGTTTTCTTAATACACATCTAAGCCTGACAGCCACTCAGGCAGATATTAACCCTTAAAGAACGTTTGCATGGGATTTTCAGTCAAATTAGGAAAAACATTGTGATTTCCTAGTGAGATCAACAGAAGACCTACCCAGCCAACTGCATCCATAGCTGTGTAGCGTGGAAACTCAGCCTGGCCAAAGTCAAAGGTTTTCTGCTTCCTTCTCCTCTCTCCATCTTCCTCTCTTTGAGAACTGAAAGAAAAGAAAGGAGAAATAAAATACCCCTGGTTTAGTTTTCAGCCTTGTGGCATCACAGAAATAACAAAGCTACATGGACATCTGTTATCCTTTTTAACCTTGCAGCCCATGCTGCTAAATGATGCAACAAAGTGAAAAATTGGCAACAGACAGACAGGTACAAAGACAGAATAGGTTCAAAGAAGGGTGACAGACACAAAAAGGAAGAGGGATGAAGGTAGTCACAGAGGCATGACCTCAGTCATTTTCATCAGCTGATTATTTTGTGCAATCCAGGGCCGCAGTAGTGCTGAGAAAAGTGAGGTACTCAAAACTTTCCTTTCATTTTCTTATAAGTTTCTAGGATTTTGTCAAATAAAGCCGTAAGGATGAGCCACAGATAAAAATACGCACCTGCTATCAGACCCATGTCTAGAGGTGGAGAGGACCGCTGAGCTGTTGATGACTTCGTCCTCCACATGGCGGTTCTGTGGCAGTCGCAGTTGGGTGGTACCATGGCACCGCTGCAGAACTAAGCAGAGGGAAAAACAATCCAGTTTGAATTACCTCGAACCTATTACCTATTTTATTTAGAGAAAATGACTGATTTTCTTAGCTGTTAATAGAAGCTTTTGATACTGGGGTCCAAAGGAAAAAGGGTTGCTTTTCACGGCTAGTAGCATTCTGCCTTGAAACGCACCCGCTCGCGGGGATAGAAGAGAAGGATATCGGTTACTTAAACGCTTTAAAACTCTTCTCAGAGTGTAAATAACCGATGGTCTTCTCAACACATAAGTCCTAATACGTAAATGATAACGAAGAACGCAAACCAACATATTTATCACGGTAAGAAGAAGAGGTGCATTTCACAACACCGGTTTAGACCAAAATAACCCGAAACTGGAGACGGTAAACTTAGCTTACTTTCTATAAATAGACGTCACGTCCTAGCTAACAATTTTATTTTAGTTATAAACACAAATTTTCATGTAGTCTTACTGAAATTATTCATAGTTTAATATGAACAACAACAACACACTGGGTAGTAAAAAGGGGAGTTTCTCCCACGACATTGTCAATCCTCTCACCTCTGCCGACAAATCCTTGAACTCGCCACATGTTTCGTCTTTACAGCAGTTTCAAGGACACAAAAACCTCCTAAATAACATGCTTGAGCCCTGAGGGTCGTTCGGTCCGTAAATAAAAGCAGAAAGCTGGACAGTAGAGCAGCTTCACGCCACCAGCAGTAAATGACACCTCTCACGAGATCTGAACGACGAGCCAAACCGGAAGCGGAGGAGGTAACTCAACCAAGAAGTCCTTGTATTGTTAGGGCGTCCTCGTGCGGTTTGATGGACGAATGACACAAGACAAGGGCGTGCTTTTGTGTTCAAATTGTGTTAATTTCATACAGTCCTGACTATTATTTTCGGGTCCCCAAAACACCTTTTCAGTGCTTTTCAAAGTGAATAAATAATATTGTGTTTATTTAATAGGTAGGTTATGCTCGTTTAATTCTGGCAAGAATAGAGCAAAGACATTTATCAGTCTATACAAAATGAGTCAATGTGATGTCCCAATCTGAGCATAGTTTAGTTATATTAGTTGCAATATTGTACAAAAAATATTGTTTACTGTACTGTACAGCACCACAGTATATATACTGACTGCAGAAACAGTTTAGTTTGATTTTCCTTTTTTTATCGGAAAAGAAATAATAGGAAATGCTGTAAATGGCAAAAATATGGCACTGACTAGTTTCCATGGTGACACACTCACAGTGTTTTTCATTTTTAAACCCCCCGAAGCAAATAAATTTTGCCTGCAGTGATTTAAAATGCTAGCAAGATAACACTCTCTGAATCGCCCTGGGCCAAATTTGTCTGGGCAATATGAAAAACACAGTCAGGTCCCTCCGGATGTGATCAACTGAATAATTTGTTTCTACCCATGTTGCACTCTGCACTCTGCATCTCATGTTTGTGGAAGTAAACGCAGGGATACAACCTAATAAGTCCTGGGCAATTTATGAATTCACATTTGCTCCTACTGTCACACTGACTGGCTGCTTGTTCACAAATGAGGGGGTGGAAACAGCCGAGTGTGGTATCATTATGAACGGTTCTGATCTCTAAAAGTAATAAAAAAAAAAAAAAAAAAAAAAAGCAAGCTCCTTAATTCAAGTACTCTGCAATTTAGTGATACTTGTACTCCATATCAGCATTTTTATTCGGTGTGCCTTTGCACTTTGCACAGTTGCTGTAGTAACTGGTGAAACATGTTAAAAGATAGACTGTAATATTATGAATTTAAATAAAATTATATTTAAATATTACAGTACAGTATAATATTATAGCAATAAATAAAACAACTATAATAATGGTATTTTTAACTGTGGTATTCCTGTTTTATTCCTGTTGAGTGTAAAATCTTAATTTTTTTAAAAGAACTATCATAGCCCCTTATGTAGAAGTCACTATGAAACATAGCCCTCCACCCTCTGCCTCCTGTTAGCCCCTGCAACTGCTGGAATCTCAAACCTTTGTACTTCCCATTCGGAGGAAGAGGAGGGAGGGCATACATGGACGTGTAGGGGAGCCAAACTGGTTTGTTTTGTTAGCTGTGTCTGCTGGCGTGAAGATGGCTGTTCAGCATTTTCAGAATGTCTGCGTGAGAGATGTGGGCCGCGTTTTATCGCAGGCCTTCACTGAATCTGAAGACACTGACCTAGAGATTACAGGTGATCCGTTGGGATCAGAGTGGATCCCTGATTCTATTTGTCTTACCAAAGCCCTGCTCAGATAAAGAAAACATTGCCTGTGTTGAAGAAAAGGTTCTACTCACATCTTTGATGTGAGGCCAAAACAGAGAGAGAGAGAGAGAGAGAGAGTGAGCGAGAGAGAGAGAGAGAGAGAGAGAGAGAGAGAGAGAGAGTGAAGGGGGTGGGAAATTTAAAGAAAGGCCCTGGGGGTGAGAGAGGGGGGTCTCACACTCTCCCCTTTTCTCTGTTTGCTAGCTGTCTTGGTCACACTCATGCACACTTCCTCACACCCATACACACACATACACACACAGACTGACGAGGGCTCAGTCCTGCTATGGCCACCACCGCCACATCCGAGGAGAGCGCTCAGGCCGTGGCCGCCGTAGCACTGCAGCAGCCTGACACGGAGAGTAGCATAGGACCCGGCTCAGCAGCAAGACCTGAGCCCAGCGAGGCCCGGCAGAGCGACAGAGAAGAAAAAGAGGATGAGGAGGATGAAGAAGGGGGACCAGGCCAAGAGAGCGTGCAAGAGCAGAGCTTGGACCCCGAGTGGGTGGAGGAGAGGTTCAGGATAGACAGGAAGAAACTGGAGGGCATGTTGTATGGTGAGTGAGCAGAGAGACACCCGAACCAGCTGATTTTAAACCGTTCTTTCTATAAAGATGCTGTTTTCAGTAATACAACAAACCATTAATGTGGTTTTCCACTATCATCTGCAAAACAGCCATGCTGGAAATAAATTAAATATTCTTCAATTAATTCTGTTTTTCTGCTCTGAGCAAAAGCATCAGTGCCATGAAGTAAGCAAAACGTAAGCTTCATCAATAAGGCATCTTACTTAAGATAACAACAAATAAAGATCAGTTAAATGAGCGCAGCCACACACTCATAAACCTGGATAGACAACATAATTACATTTGCAATCCACAAACGTAATTGTCATTTATTGGTCCTCGCAAAAACCAAACATCTTTATATTTCTGCTGTGGAAAATAAGGAAACCAAACTTTTCTCTGCTGGGATGTTAATGCATGAACTTGATAGTGTTCCATTTGAAACACACCTTGGAGATTCTTTTTCTGTTTAGCCCAGGAAAAGTAAGACAGATTCTCCCAGAAACTTTTATGAATTTTATATTTTGCAGCAATCTCCTCACTATCAGTATCTTCACAATCCCCTGAACTCCTGATGCTGCTCAACCTGATTTACGACCTGCGCTGATACTTTTAGAAATATCCTTTCTATTAACAAAAGTTGTGGGAACCGGGAATGGGGGGCTCCTTTCATTATCGCTGCTTTGCAGTATTACGATAAGCACCTCCCCCGTGATGCAGGAGACGCTCTTCCTGCTTCAGATGCTTGTCTGTTTGTCCTCGCTCATCCTCCTGGTGGAACGGACTGCGTGTCTTCAGCTCTGAAAAATGACTCATTCCAATGTGTGAGCAGGTGTCACTTTGCCCCCGACGCTGTTTAAACAGCCTCAACCAGGTTGTAAATATTGTTTTCATCTCTTCGGGTGATAATCTGCCAGTCTGAACTGGAGGAGTGTAAAATTTGACTTTTTTTCTCTGCTGCTGTTATTTTATTGTATTCTTTAGTTTGGGGGTCACGTGGGAGGTCTTATGCGTCAGTAAATGCCATTGACGTGATCCACCGTTTCTAGGCTCATTTGTCCCCCCCCCACCACCACCACCTTTCTTTCTCCACCCCACACTGTTTTCTCCTCATTCCTCAGCTTTGGCCAGCGTATCTCTTGGTGACGAGGGAGGTAGAGGGCGTTCCAGGGTCCCCCCACCACGCACCCTGTAAATGTCAACGCGAAGTGATGGCCTTTTAAAATTGTTTATGTTCCCGACGACTCTTTTGTCCCGGTTGGCAAATTTCAGCCCAGTCAACATTTGAACGCTGACCTTCCACACATGGCCGATATCCACCAGCTGCGCTGTGAACAGATGAACATCGGTCCAACCGATTCACAATTGTGCTAGTTTGAAACGTGCCTTTTCGTCTGTCTTCCAGCTCCGAATCTTGGCAACAGCGAGACAGGAGAGAAGTTCTTTAAGAGGGTGAGCAGAAACCCACTTTTCAAAGTGAATCAGATCATTGGTGCATAAACCTAATCGAAGTGCAGCTTCCTGTTGGCCAAAACAACTCTTTCCCGTCCGCAGCGTCCAGCCCATTGCTAGTTTTATGGCGGCAATAATTGCAGTCTTTGAAATGCAAATGAGTCTTTGTGTTGTTGGTGTCGAAGCGGTGCGTTGTGTACGTGGCATACAATGACACCGCTGTTTCTCCTATTGTCCGCGCCCTTGCAGGTGATGAGAGAAACTAACACTCAGGTGAAATGGCCATCCAAACTGAAGATTGGAGCCAAGTCAAAGAAAGGTGACGGGCCCTTGTCACGTGTAATAGCTGTGGCTGCCGAGAAATATGCTCAAATGTACGTTCAATTTCCACATAGATCCACATGTGAAAGTGGAGGGGAGGAGAGAGAGTGTCGTGGAAGCCAAAAAAAAGATACTTGAAGTTCTGGAAACAAAGGTGAGCTTTCTTGCACGCAGTTTCTCTCAACAATTATGTAGCACAAAGAAACACTGACTTTTCAATCTTCGTGTACGATGAAATAAGTTTTTTCACCGTGTTTCTGTATTCGCATGTCAGCTTAAAAAATCATCCCAGCTTTTGTGCTCCTTCCAGGTAAACAAGGTGACTCTGAAGATGGATGTGGCCTATACAGAGCACTCACATGTGATCGGGAAGGGTGGTGGGAACATCAAAAAGGTGATGGAGGTCACGTCTTGCCACATTCATTTCCCCGACTCCAACCGCCACAATGCTGCCGGAGAGAAAAGCAACCAGGTGACTCTGCTGGTTTGGTTTTGTAGCCATTTTTTTTTTATTTTTTATTTTTAATTTTTTTTTTGTTTCTTTGGTAATGGAGAACCTGAGAACAACCATATTTTACTGCATTACCAGGTCTCCATTGCTGGACCCATTGAAGCAGTAGAAGATGCCAGGAGGAGGATTAGAGTAAGTGGTCAAACCATAATCTGAGCGAAACCTGCAATTTTATTCCTCTCACATTTAAAGTTTCCCCTACTGTGACTGTACAGGGATCAACAGGCAGATTAATAATAATATTAATATTATTAATGTTATTAATATTAATAATAATATGGTCTGAACATGGGTGACGGGTGTATTTGTCGAAAAGCTGTTGTCCCACATCATTTTCCAACATTACAGCTTCTTTCTTTACATCTTTGTCCCAGGACCTGCAGCCTTTATCCTTGACCTTTGACCTCCCGGTCAGCATGGTGCCCCAGACCCTTCCGGATGCAGGGTCACCGCTTATCCAACAGGTCGTGCAGACTTTGGGGGTCAATGTGAGCTTCAGGGCTGTGCCCCCTCATCCACAGGCACAGCCGTCCTTCTATGAAAGCTGCTGTACCGTCTGGGGCCTGCAGGGCAACGCCACCGCCGTGAAGGTTAGCAGCTAAACGGTATTCATTTAACAAGACAGAAGAGTTTAAAGAGCCTAGTTGACATATATCATACAAATACCATCTGGCAGAAGGCAACTTGCATCCTGATGGACCTGCTGCTGGGGTCAGAGGTCACAGTAAGCACCCAGCTGGACGTTACCTCCCAGCAGCATCTCTTCCTGATGGGGCAGAATGGAGCTCACTTTCTGAGTGTCATGCACCAGACCCAGACCCAAATCATCCTACCGGACCTGAGTGCGCCTCAGAGTCCGCCCTCCCTCCTCATCCAGGGCAGCCCTGACGGAGTGTGTCTGGCTCGCCAGCAACTCATGGTACACTTTTCTTTAGGAAGAACTGGGACTATTATGGGTACTGCGAGGAGTTGATGATTTTTTTATCGTACTTTTTGTGATTTTCACATCTAGGACTGCCTGCCTGTGTGTCTGATGTTTGATATGCGTGAAGATAGCGACGCCGATCCTTGTAAACTGGCTCAGATGATGCAAAACCTGGGAGTCTTCATAAGCGTAAAGCCAAAAGTCAAGCAAACCAGCAAGGTACAGTTTTAACAGATCTCACTAAAGTTTTTCTGTTGGTAGAATCATTTCGTTGGAAGAAAATGCAAGTTTTGGTTACGACTAGTTCGACCCTTAACCTCTGATTAGAATATGATTTCAGAAATTGTCATCTTTTGTGTTGCTCATTAAAATTAAACTCCCCTGGATCTTTAACAGTCAGTGGTGGTGAAAGGTCTGGAAAGAAACATCTCCTGCCTTTACGAGGCTCGCCGGCAGCTACTGGGGTTGGATGCTTGTGACTCTGCCAAGGTAACCCAAATGACCCCTGACCCTGCGTTAGCCAGCAGTGGGCCATCTAATTACTGGTTCAACATTTTGCTGCAGCAGCTTCGACTGTCTGAGCAGGGTGAGAGTGCACATTTATCTGTCCTAATCTGGCTGCAAGCTAAATATTTCAAATTTGTTCTTTCTTGGTATTATTTCTATTTTTTGTTTTAGTTCTAGAAGGTGATAAATGTTTCTCTGTAATCTCATGATCAGGTTCTCATCCTGCTCCGGCTGCAGAGGTGCAGAACTGTGCTAAACCCCGCCCCTCACCTCCACCTGGGCTCACCACTCCTCCTGATGAGGGAAAGATAGGACTGAAGGGTACAGACAGCCGACTACTAGAAAAGGTTTATCCTATTTTTTAAAAACTCTGATCTGGTCAGAAATAGATCCAATCTGGTCAAGGCTTTACGGAGAGCAAAAAATGACTTTCTTTTCAGATCCTCGAAGCCGAGGATGTCCCGGGCCAATCAGAAGAGAAGCTTTCCAAATTAAATGCGACGTCGACATCCTCATCTGAAGTGTGTGACGCAGCCAAATGCATCAACAGGATGGGGATAATGACTCGGCGAGGGAGTCTTCAGGGTCCAGAAATGCCCAAACCGTTCCTCCAGGGCAGACGGCACTCAACCGGGCAAGTGCTAACATACAGGTGAGCCATCACCTGAGCAAAAGCTAACCTAGAATGTCCTGCTAGAAACACATTCAGGCCCAGGGTATAATCATACAGTTCCAGCTGCAGTCAACATCCTCAATCTGACAGATTGATGAACGCAGAAATGGAGGACAGAAGAAACGAGAAGAGGAGCAGTCTGAGGAGGGACGCACTGCTGGGCCCCAATCTGCTGAGCTCTGAGGTGAGGAGAACCAGGAGCTGCACAAAAGACACGCACTGCAGGACACAAACCCATTCATGCACAGTACGCCAAGCAAAGACATTTGTTTGATTTTGAATCCCTGAAAGACACATGAAAAACATCACATTCGAGAACAATTGCCAGCAGATCAGATGTTTCCATAAGAACCAAAAAGGAGGAGGAAGAAGACAGGAATTAGAAAACCCAGCAGAAATTTTTTTTATTTGCTAGGTCATGTTTTATTTTCTCATGTTGCTGTTGTTTCCCTTCTCATTCTCCACCCCCTTTTCTCCACAGGTTGAGCATTTAACCAGTTTACCACACATCAGCATAACATGTTCCATCCCTGCTGTTTGTTCTCAGAAATTAATATAAGGAAATGAAATAATTTTCATGCATCTTGTACCTTTTCTATTTCCTGTGTAGGATTACGACTATGAGAAAAAGAAACTGTTGGCAACCAGAGGTCGGTGTCTTTAAATATTTTATAATTCCTCCTACTTTGCTGCATTTCCACGAGCTGCTACAGCAACAACTGACACTTAATTTAAACAGGACCGACATGCAAACACAGTAAAACGGAATTCTGAGAGGACGTTGTTTTGCTCATGAAAAAACCCATTCTGGAATTCTAACCTGAATACAAATTGAGGCCAAACGGTAAATGGGTCATCTAAATCAATAATTCAAGAACTTAAAAAAACAAAACAAAACAAAGTGAACAAGGTTATGCAACAGTGCTGCTAAACATGTTTTAATGTCACATGATGAGATAGCCTGTCTAGTTTATTCAAGCACATAATAGAGGGAGCACATTGAGTTACTGGAGGGGAAACATTTCAGTGTTGCTCACTGCCAGCAGAACTGATGAAGGGGACCTGATGAGCTGCGCTGTGCCAGAGATATAATAGAGCAGCGCTGACACTCCCACTTTATTCACACGGGGCAGGTGCACCATGCATACAACACACACATTGACACACTCATTGACACAAATACACAGAGACGACCTCATCCATCATTCTGCAGCGTGAGAGATACTGGATCAGCAGCCAAATGGTGCAAAATTCCCCCAGTGTTGCTTTTATGGGATTATGAATGAGCAGTTTGAATGGGCCATCTGCAACACAGTCATTAAGACGCCCATATGCTGCTGTACGAATGAGACGCTTACTGACAGACACAACCACACACAACCGCACAAACCCGCAACCCACCTGTAGTGTTCCCACTGGCACTGCGCTCCTGGGAACGCTTTTTTTTTTTTTTTTTTTAAATCACACATTCACACATGCATCCCTTCCCAGTATGTCGGGGTTAGCCGTTTACCACGTGAGCATCTGTTTCTGTCTCAGGCTCAGATATTAGTACGTTATTGAGGCTGGCGAGGAGATGGAGATGGCGATTCAGTGCTTGGACTCTGAAATGTTTGGCCAGTTTGAGGAATAAAACGCTGAAGAATAAATGTGTTTTTAATGTGCGATGATGCATGTTTTTTTTAAACCACTAATGGCTCAAATGTCCACATACTGTTGCTGACCGACTCCTGACGTGTGTCACGTCAGCCATGCAGAGGAAGCCTGTAGTCACCGAGGTTCGGACGCCCACTGACACCTGGAGCGGTCTTGGTTTCTCCAAGTCCATGCCAGCCGAGGCCGCCAAAGAACTGCGCAATATCAGCCGACGCTGCTACAAACCCTACCTGAGCACCATTAGTAGCCAGCAGAACCAGGTACCGACAAATCAGTCCAGTAAACGCAGAAATATGACATGTATTCAGATCTTCCTTTGTGACACAAGCAGATGTTAAAATGTTAACACTGGTGATGCCATCATGTCTTCTCTCTGCTACCCCCCACCACCAGTCATGGGCTGCACAGTCAGCAAAGGTCCCCAATGGCAGCGACTCTGAGAACTGGAGAGAGCGGCGTGGATCTGCATCTTCATCCGTGCCTGTCTCTTCCTCCTCCTCTTCCTCTAGCTCCTCCCCATCCTCCCCAGCGTCCACCTTCTCCTCGTCCACCTCCTCCTTCTTCCCTGCATTCTTCTCGTCGGTGAACAGAAGCAGAGATGACAGACCCTGTAAGTCTCACCCGTGTGCATCTGCTGACCCACAACAGACGGCTTTGAACAACTTCCTGGTTTTATCTCCTAGGCGAGGGCTTCCTGAGTAACAGCGGCTACTTTGAAGGCTTTTGCTCATCCAGGAGGGCGTCAACCTGCAGTCAGCACAGCCTGTCCCCTCAGATTACAGATGACCTGCCTGAGCTGCTCAGCCAACTTGGCCTCATTAAATACATCGACATATTTGAGCAGCAAGAGGTGATTATCAACTCTCTCAGTGTTCAGCTCTGTTAATGTGTGTGAATGATGCATCAGCTGTCTGCACTCATCCAGATCGACTACCAAACTTTCCTCACCCTCTCCGATGAGGATCTGAAGGAGGTGGGGGTCTTCACTTTCGGTGCCAGGCGCAAGATGTTACTGGCAATTGCAGGTAAGATTTGAATTTCCCCTGACTCAGGTCTGAATTTCCATCTGTCTGCATTGGGAGGCATCCAGCCTCTCTTGTGAAAGAGACAAAAGCATTTTATCTTCCTTTCAGAGCTGAACAAAAGCAAAAGGAGGCTGTCAGACACACCAGCGGTGAAGCCCGGCTACCTGGAGGGTGGCGCCAGTGGACGACTACCGCGAATCATGGATGTAGATGCTGCCCAGAGTAACCAGTGGTAGATAGTGCACCAAGCGACTCTCAACTCTAGCAAAATGGAGCTTTTGTTCACAACAATGCCGTTTTGATGGTCTGATGTGCTTGTTTTATAAATTAAAAAGTGCCTTTGAGCGACAGTCAAAACCCCAAAGTTTTTATAGACAAGGAGGCCTTGTCTTTCAAACCTCTGATTTAAAACAAGCTATAGAAGACAAAAAAATGGAGCTTTCTGGTCCTTTCTGGTCCTTTTTGATCAACGCAAACTTACTGTTTTGCATTGATCAAGCCACTTTTAACCACAATGATTATGCAACTGCTCATAAATGAAATTATACTGTAATCCAACAATGAGTAAAAAAAATGACTAAAATATGAAGAATTATCCATCCATGGTGTGTTTTAATTATTGCTTCTAGCAGAACATGAATGGAAAAAGAACTGATTGGTTACACATTCAGGGGAAACACAGTTAAATGATAGACAAATTAAACCCCGACATCATCCAGGCAGATTTCAGCAGGATTTCTCATTAAAATTACATGTAACTGCTTAAGTAACTCGATTTCATGATAAAAGCTAGATTATGGCACTTTTACAGTATGCAGAATAAGTGGGCGCAAAATTCAGACCACTAGAGGGCACTAGATCCACACACTACGCTTGGAAACTTACTTATATTTGCATTATAAATAAAGGATCTTATTTATGGAAAAACAGTGACAGAGGCATGAGAATTCTTGGAAGAATGTGTGAATTTGGATTTAAACAGTAGCAGCAGTCCGATAAGGACTGAGGATAAGGTAAAAAAAAAATGTGGAAATCTAAATGCGTTCCATGGTGCAAGGGTAATGTAACATGTTTACTTATTGCCATTCAGTCTCACCTGACTGCTCGCTTATAGGCTCCAGTTTAATTTATCATCTGTTGCCAGAAATGAAGCCACTGGAACCATTTCTGTGTTGTTTCTTGTTTAATTTATTCACCCGGTGTACACCCAGCGATGTGGGGAAGGGGGGGTGGGGGGTCAGGTAACGGATAATGAACACCAACAGAGCTGCCCTTCCTTAAATTTGCTTACTGAGCCAAATAAATAAATAAATAAAATTCCCATTCTAAAATTGGACCCCACTACAGCCTTTGAAGGTCTCCGATCCATTCAGACGCTCAAAATGCTGGCTGGCCCAATGGCAGCTGAGCATGAAAGAGAAGTGGAAGTGGATGTGGTGGGCTGTGGCAGATTAGAGAGATGATCCCTGCTTATTACAATGTCTCTGCCAATTACACAGACTGGCTTTAGACCAGTGATCCTCAAATGTGCTGCCTGGATTCTGGAGCACTGCTGGATTCTTTTTTCCCGCCATGGCAGGTAGTTAATTGCAGCCTCCCCATGGCTGAGGGACTGAAACCCTGGGGACTTTGGAGAAGCACTCTCAGCTGGAGAGTCAGTCTCTTCACATGGCCCAGTTACACTGGAGACATGCAGAGTGAAGCATGTGAGCAGGCTTCGCTCGCAGCCTGGTCTGTTTTCCAAGTTTTCTCGAAGTTGCAGCCAGAGTTGATCTGTCACAGCCCCAATATTCATTTGCTGCTCATATACCAGCTGACTGAGTGATCCCACTGCTGAAATCATCTGTCCTCATCTTTTTAGTTCCTCATAGTTTATCATTCTAGTTTTAATAGTTTCTAACTTTACTGTCTAACGCCACTCTCAGTGGACACAGCCCATAAATCAGATATAGTAAGAGTGAAGCATTTTACGATTACTAAAGTTGAAAATAAATTGGATGTGCCCCTAAATCAGTTAAAAAGAAAATGATCAGAAGACCCAGAACAGGAAGTGCCTGACAAAAAGGATCAATTTATTGTTAAAACTAAAGAAATGAAATGGGAGAGCAGATGACCCGGAGGAGCCAAACACGAGCGTGCGTCTGACTGAGCTGAAGATGGCGTCGGCCTCCAGGAGAGTGAGTGGGAGAAGGCAGAGGAACAGGAACAGTAACGAGCGAAGGCTGGCGGGCAGTTCATGATCCTCATAGTGGTGCAGGGTAAATGTCGAAATTAATGATGTGGGAACGCTTTTAACAGAGAGACAGAAGAGCGACCGGGATAACAGAGGAAAATGCACTTTGGCTTTTGTTGTTTGTCAGCGGTAAGTGGCGTGGTGACATCATGCAGCTCATTTAAATCTGAAGAGATGCGATAATATATTGATTTGTTCAAGCAGATTTCACATGAAAAATTAGGTTGGTTACCGAAAACTCTTTTGCAGATTATTTCCTGCCGCAGTATTGAATAAAGCTGACACAAGAGAGGAAATAACATGAAAAATGTATTAACTTCGCAGCTTTTGGTGATGTTGCTGCGGAACTGGGTCATTACAGACTCGGTTGCTTGTGGTCTGATTTGATGCACGCAGCTCAAACCTTTGTGTGCTTGTGCTGAACACGCCGTTCCAAAACCAGAAGATCCAGTTATCCTTTTGGCCTCTGATTGTTGCCACGGTGTCTTTTCAAAGTGCTGAGCGAGCTGTTTCCAGCCAGCGGGGTCAGCTGTCCCATTAGCCGGTGATATTACGAAAACAGCCATTAAGACTTTATGGCCTTCTTTTGGCAAGGCTGTCTTTGAGTGCCCTCGCCGAGGCGGGAATGTTTCCTCAGCTAGCATTTATGTCCTTTTCTAACAAGAGGGGTTGATTCTCAAGGTTCGGAAAAGGTCAGACCTGACGGAGGGCTTTGGTTGCTGGACCACAGAGAAGCTTGTGGAAAATTAAACTAAAAGGAATCAGGGCGGAGGAGAGATGTTTCTACGTCAGCGTGACTCGGCTGGAGTGGCACCGGCAACACACAACACACACGGACACGCCTGTAAGGTTCAAAAGACACCCAGAGTGTCACTTTACTTAATTTTTCAAAGTTACAAATAAAAGTTCACTTAGTTGACATGGTGAAGATTTCATATTTAAACCACTGAACATATCCACGGTCGGAGGCGGAGCGCAGCCTCTACTTTGCTTGCCCGACTGCATTTGTCCCTCCCAGCTCAGGAGCAGCATCTTCTGGCTGAACCTCAAGAACTTTGGTGGAACCTCCGGACTTCTGAGTGAACACAGATTTGGACGCGTTTCTGCGGACCTCCTGCTATGTAAAACAGCTTCCTGCCTCCTGAGATTGGGAGGAGAACCAAACAGACAGCATCAACATGGCACACATCAGCAGCCAAATAGGCATCACATTCCGTTTGAGATGCATAGAGCGAGACCCGGCCAGGTTAACCTCTCTTTTACAGAAACACGATGAGAAACATGCAACAACAACGACAATACATCATTAACCTCATTGCTTCCTGGGCTTCCTGGGACATTCAAGATCGACAATTTAATAATTTACAGTCCTCCTGGAGAGAGGGAGCATCTTAGAGCCTGCGGACATGTTGTGAAAACCTATCTGAAGGCCAGAGCGGGCCCGGCGATGGAACACGGAACATGAAAATCCGATCGGAGTGCGCAGAATACGACCCGAAATCTTCCTGGAGAAAACATATCTACATCCAGTACATCAGCTAATCTGTCTGACCAGATGTTCTGAAATGGACATAGAGACACGGGGGAGAGAGAAAGGAAGAAACGGAGAGAAAACCGAGACGATAGGAGTAAAGAGAAAATAGAGCTGTAAGTTACAGTTGAGCAGGTTAAAGATCGAAGGCTTGAAGAATGGCAGAGGGAGAAATTGGACGGTGTGAGCAGAATTCTAGGAGTCTTGACAGTTGTTGGAATCTAATAAACTCTCTCTGTCAGAGGAAAAGGGGGAGACACTTGAAAAGCAAAAGGTTGGACGAAGTTCACCGGAGAAGAAAGATTGGGGCAGGGACAGGGATTACAAAAGAAGAACCGCTGCCAAGGTAACTGGAGGAGGAAACGTTGGAATGGCTTCAGATCTGTGCTAAGTTATCGGAGATTCCCGGTCGGCTGACGGCAGATTGGAATGGGAGCGGAGCTACCAAGTGTAGCCAGTCTCGTCATCCTTATCGTCTTCCTCATCCTCGTCATCCTCGATGGTTCCCCGGGGGTGAATCCGACCCCTTCTCTTCTTCTGCCTGCTCCGCACACTCTGCAAGGGCCCCTCTTCCTGGTCGTCGAGGAGAATGACTCCGCCTCCGCTGCCAAAATCCCCCGATGTCTCCTGGTCCTCATCTGGAGGGTGAAATAAGAGGAAAATGATCAGTGAATGTATAAACCACTTCAAAGAGAACACTTGAGGCAAGAGAAAACAGTAGAACAAGACAGAAGGCTTTTCTGTTTTTCTAAAGACACAGTTATTTGTTGTGGTCAGGATCAACTTTTACCAGTCCTATCAGTTGCTTTAAAATCGATTACTGCTGTAAACAAAGCCCATTATCTCATGCACACGATACTAAACCAGAAGTTAAAGTTCTGCTAAAATTCAGTGTAAAACAGATTATCACACTGTGTTACAAATGTGCTCTCGCTAAGTGGCACTCAAAATGCTAAAATCCATTTGTTCTTCTGTTTTGGCCATTGTAAAGTTGCTCTCCGACGCCACAATAAGTGGGCCTAATAATAGCTGTATATTCTCACTATGCTCTTGATTTATTTGGGTCTGAGTTGCGCAGCTTTGAGGATACTGTCACCGCTCATTAGCAACAGCATTTGAGGTAATGTAGTCAACAATTTGCACAATGTTTTTACAAAGAGCATAAGTATGCTGTGTTGCAAAAATAGACATGCTAATTTATTAGCTCCATCAAGGGTCTCTCACACACACACACACACACAGCTGTATATATGTACAGCAGACATATGTTTAAAATAGTAAACCCGTATATTTTTTCTCCATCACGCTTTTGTGATGAATTTCACTGATCTGCTTCATGCACACCCACATGCATGAACCTGTTAGACCATAGAGCGAGAGAGCTGGCAGAGGGAGAGACAACGGAGAGAAAACAAAGAGATACCTCATCAATATTGGAAGCTGCAATTACTGGCTTTGGACTGGGATGACATTTGAGTGAGCTGTAATCTGTGACTGTGAGCTGGATGTGTGATTGGTAATCAGTGTGTGTGCCAGGATTCCTGCTTGTTAATTATTCTCATTTTTCCTCAGTCCAATCACACGGACATTGATTCACTGCAAAGTGCTTCTATTGGCTTTTGAACGATCCCCTCTGTATTTGTAAAGCTGCTTGTTTATGCTATATCCTTTTTGAGATGTATCTTCTCTGATACCTGTGCAGGCAGATCAGGAGATTAAAAAAAGTGTGATAGATTTCACCACTGTACATGACTCTGGTGTTTAATCAAAGATGCATGAGCCAAATATCAGATGCAGATATTATCTGATTATCTTCAGTAGCACTAAAGGAAGCAGGCCATTTTCATGTCAAATCTAGTTCCTAAACACATAATTAGTGAAAAACAAAGACCATGCAGAAAGTTCTAAGGCAGGGTGTCAAACCGATTCCACAAAGGGCCGTGTGGCTGCAGGTTTTTGTTCCAACCAAGCAACAGCACACCTGACTGAAGTCATTTAATCAACTAATTTGAGTCTCCAGACAGCTGATTGGTCAAACTCTGTGTGCTTGATTGGTTGGAACAAAAACCTGCAGCCACACGGCCCTTTGTGGAATTAGTTTGACACCCCTGTTCTAAGGCTAAAAACAAAGCTCTCCCAGTATTTAAGTAAGAAGCAACTGTGCTAATCAGCCCTGGGATCATAAAAACGTTGTGTTTGATGATTCTTAGCGTTGCTGGCGTTGTGGGAAAGGTTGCTTTTGTGTAAGGTAAACCCCTACATGTTCACGTAGTTACATGTACAGTATATTCAATTCCATTACAAACAGTAGAATGACCTTTAATCATGCTAATATGTATTCGACGAGCCTCAATGCTGTCATTACACCAGGTGAAGCAGCAGATTAAAGGTGGTCTACTGTCTCTCTGCAACACTTTGTGCATGTTTTGGTGAGTGTGGAGGTCCTACCGCAGTTTGGATTCCCTTGTTTTCTGGAGCCGGCGATCTCATTGCCATATTTGTCCACACACCAGCACTGGCCGGTGCTGCTGTGGCACTGGGTCGGCTTGAAGTAGCCTTCGTCAGTACAACGAGGGACGTAAGAGCCTGAAAACGGACAAAGCTTAAGATGAGAACGCGTCAAGAGCTTTAAACAGAACAAATTCAAGGCTGAGAGGGATCTCGTCTGGGTCCCCATAGTTCACCGCTCAGAGGGAGATCAATTACCGCTGTGTAAGTGGCGAGACGGAAAGCATACGTTCGCGAAGGGGAGTCACTTTACACACCGAGTACACACATACACACAGACGTAAACAGCCGAGCACACGCCTTGTTCCACCTTCACCTGACAAAACGTTTGTCAACTTTTTGGAGCAACCCGCCCGCCGGATCAGATCGGCGGCCAAAATGCCAGTGTGCGTTTCATTTTGTTTCTTGGACTGGTTGAAACGGTTAGACGGAAACTCAAGAGAGGCCGGGCGGGTGTCAGTCACTCACACTCACCTATGAGAGTCTTTCTTTGACTCTGAGTCTGGATCCTGGTCTTCTCAGTCTGACAGGGCAGTCCTGAAGCAGAGAGCATACAGAGTGTGTTTCAGTGCTTTGCTTTCTCCATTACTGACAGATTTCTTTTTTATTTTCTTTTCCCAGAAGCCCTTCATTGAGCAAAACCAAATTCACTCTGAACAACGACCTCGGTGACCTCCTCCGCTCACCCTCGGATTTCTGGAAGCAGTAGCACCACTCGTTGTTGGACAGCTTTCCATCCTTGAAGGAGTCGCAGGAGTTGAAGAGGGGCTTCATGCACATCTCGTACTTGTCCAGGTACAGGGCGCTCAGCTCTGATTGGTCCAGGAGCAGGTCAAAGTTCATGTCCAGTTTATTGAACATCCAACCCAGCGAGTCCTTGCAGATGGGCAGGATGCTCGTGTCGAAATCTAGAGGAAAGAAAGTTCCAGCGATAAAACAAATAAAGCTGGGTGCTTTCTAGCATGGCCTGGTCATGTTTATATTTAGCTCTCTAGCAGCAGGGCTGCTGTCAACATCACTGCCAACACCCCCACCAAAGACCCGCACACACTCACACACACACTCACGCGCGCACACACACACACACACACACACAGACACACACACAGACACACACACACACACACACACACACACTCAATGGGCGTATACTCACGTCCAGTGGTGGAGTCAAAGTTGTCAGAAGATTTGAGGTCTCTGTTTGCGTCAAGGTGAAGAACTCTGAACCAGTCCTTCAATCTGGCCGCCAGACTGTGGAGTTCTGAGTCTGTGCAGCCTACACGCACATGCACACACACACACACACACACACAATTAACCAAGTTTCAAAGTTTCCTTTGAAATCCCACAGCTCAACACATCTCTCCGCGTTTTTGTGTCCATGTCTTCATGTTCATGTTTTTCTGACCAAGGGAAAACACAGAAATCAGACCAGCCGCTGCCATGATTCTCCTCTCATCACTGCTCCCCAGCGAGCGCTGACAGTTCATTCCGTGGTTCCCCTAATTAAAAGTAAAAGCCAGCCTCCGTGGCTGCCGATCAACTCCGCGGCCCCACAGAGACCTTCAGCGGTGCTTCTGCCGCCGAAGCCTCATCTGTCTTGCTCTCACTCGCTTTTCATCCACAGTATTTCCAGTTTCTGACTGACACCGTCCTCGATTCTATTTCGGGGGCTGATGAAGGGCGAGGGCCTCTCTCCAGCCCTCGCAGCGCTCCTGAGGCACCTTTGACACTGCTGCTACTATAAAACATGGGTTTGTTGAGGACCCCAGAGAGCAACGTAATTCACACTGTTACTTATGTGCAAATGCAGCGTTAGGCAGCGTTAGGCAGAGAGGAAGTTAAAATTATCTGTAATGTTTTTGTTTCCCAAAAACACATATAACGCAATCTGGCCTCTCGCAAAGCCGTAATCAACATTCCTGTCCCATCAGATCTCTCGGCAGAGGCCATTCTTCTCTTCCAGCTCTTCTCTGCAGTGATGGAAACACGACACCCGCGTAGACACGCTCATTTCCCTGCCTGTTCCAGAGCGATGTTATTACATGCTCTGAGGTAAAGGATGTGGACGTGGAAAGAGATCTGCATTCCAAATGACAACGCAGTCTGCTGAGCTCTGTGTTTTTCTGCTGGGATGTTGATGGAAAAGTAGTGACGAAGGCGTGAATCTCACCGACGGAGAGAATAAAACAGCCTGCCTTCGAAGCAAGCTTTATTCTTACGTGCAATATGACTATTTCACTCGCTTTTGTAGACTTGTTTTCCCTCAAGGATGTCCACACACACTGTTTATGCTGGAGCACTTAGGACCGCTCATTATAGCTTTGGCTATAAAAGAGAGAAAACTCCAGGTAACAGACTGGACACATCCGTCCAGGCTGGACGTGACAACGACCCTGGAGAAATGAGGTTCTTGTACTTGCTACATACTGAGTACCCAAATACTCATTCTACTGGCAAAATGGGGACACTTTTGGGGAATGAGGACATTTTGGCTGGTCTTCACAACTTCAAAGGCCTGTTTGAGGGTTAAGTCAGGGTTAGAGTCCGGGTTAGTGGGTTAGTTGGGATGGTTAGGGTTAGGGTAAAGGGCTGGGTAATACATTATGCCTGTGAAAGTCCTCACAAAAATAGAAGTATAAAGATGTGTATGTGCATTCTAACCCTTGAGGAGCAGACAGATGAAATTTCTGAAAGCTCTTCAACAGTCTGGAGGACAGAGAGATGGAGAGAATCTAAACTTTCTCAATGACAAGGAGCTTTTGCTCTTCTCAGGCTGCATTTGCAGGATTATGCAAGATCTCCTGCAGTGTTTTCATACTCAGTGGGAGGATGGGACCGAGAATAATGCTGCCAGTAGACTGAGGCTAATTATGCGATGTTTAAAAATGCAGAAGAGTTATATTCCTCTCATTATGAGACATTAAAGGGCAGCGGGTAAAACCACTGTTTCATCCCACTGATCAATGATTCACTTTCGGAGAAAGCATTTTTTAACAAGTATTTTCTACATCATCACACTGACACTAACTGGGTGATATAAAACAAGATCAGCTCCCCAGTAGAAACTGCAGCATCGGTTAAATGGAACCAAATCTGAGCTGAACAAAACAACTGTATTGTGCTTATTCTGTTCTTTCCCTGGTCTGATGGAGCACTCTTTACTGCAGGAGGCATCGCATTAATAACACAACCCAGACGCCTTCGCTCCATTAATTATACAAGTTGGACAAACATGTAAGTAAATTATTACATCTGCCACAAGAAGGTTATGGTAATGCTACTTGGGCTACATCCAGATTTGTTTTTTTTATGTCCAAGATGTGAGAGTCTTTCATAGTTAAGTGCAGTAGTAGATAATATACAGTTGATATGTAACATCCTCACCCTAACCCTGACTTCAGTTTATATACATCCAAACATTCAGTATCCATGTGGCAGGGTGGTTTAGAGTTACTGCTGGAAGGTGCTGGGACAAGGTGTTGGTTTCTGCAGAACCTGGTGACTTCATAGTCAGCGGGATTAGGCAGAAGGAGAGGAACTCATCAGGACAAAGAGGATGGATAATCATCACTCTGTTCTGTCCTCTTCCCTCTGATTGACATGGGAAATGGCTTCATTTGGCTTTATTCTGAAATAATAATCTGCCTTTTCTTTGTTTATTGTTGTTTCTCCAATCTCTCTTCCTCCTCTGGAGAGGTTTTCAGAAAAAAAGCTGTGTCTTCAGATTCCTAAAGAGTTCCAGCATCTTAATAACGTTGACTTTGCCCTGAGTGGCCTAGTGTCACCATGGTCAAGTCTCTAGATATTTGCACTTTGGCCCACGCCGTGTCTCCACAGATCCTCCTCGCCTCCCTCTCCTCATTGTGACCCAAATAATTTCAGACAAACATGCCACGGATGCAGTCTGGGCCACTTTTTTGGGAGGGGGGGAAATACTGAAAGCTGGAGATATAAACATTCACATCTGAAGAACATGACGCAGGGAGCCTCATCTGCTGCTCCCTCTGTTGCTACAGCAAGGTCAGGCAGACCCGAAGATGTCAGACGCCTTTTCAGGGGCAGTTAAAAAGATAACTGTGAGCGTCCTGCTTGGACTGATTTTGGGCTAAGAAGGGACTGGCTGTCAGATTGAAATCTGATTGAGTTTCCCTGATTCGCTTTCTTAAAAAGAGGGCCAAAAGGCTCCCATCACTGGGACTAAGCTCAAAAGACATTCCTTTCTTCGCTGTCATAATTCACGGCTTTAATGATGATCTCTGACGGACATCTTCTGGCTTTTTGATCTCATGGCAGCGTCTGACAATAGCAGACCCGCCCCTGGAGAGCCGCACTGCCATCAGAGGCACCACCAGTTTGTCTAGGGTCTCCTTTCATTCAGGCTTTACTCAGGACCTCCTTGTCCTCTTCAGGCCTCAATTTCTGAGCCGATTATCTTTTCCCCTTTTTCACCACTTTGCTGAGAAAACAGGTCCACTCCGTTGTTTCACAGACGTGACATAGGTCAACCTCCTTTGAGGCCACTTTTAAAGAATTGCTGGATTCTGTGAAATAAGCCACAGCTCCTTAAAACAAGAGCAGTTTCTTAAATTAAGTCCAGAACAAAAAGTTATTTAAGGTTTCAAAGACATTCATCACCCTCACTCTAGACAACTAAAAAAAAGGAACTAATCAACCAACAGGCTGATAAGTTCATTATGAGTTATATGACAAAAAAGCAGAGCTAATAAATAAACAGATGATGTCATCTTCAATGTGTTTTAGTCAAACAAATATGCTTATAATTCAATTTGATGTCATGCTCTTTGAAGCTCAACAAAATGGGATTTAATTAATTTTGATGAAAATCACAGCAATTTGCCGGGGATGTTAAGCATTAAATTATATAAAATCTGACACCGAATCTTTGACTGTGGTTTTCGTATGAAAGGGCCAGCAGCTTTGTTACCCTGGCAACTACCTCTTGCATTAGAATTATGATAGACTGAATGTCTGTTCGGTGTAATTGCCCATGCAGCTTTTCACAAACATCAACAACTTTTGCTGTCATGATCTGAGGATTATCTGCAATTCAGTCCGGTGAGTCCGGTACAAAAGGATGTGGCACAATAACGTGCACATTGTTTTAAAAGAGATAGCTGCGTCTAACGTCCCCTGTCGCTTCTGCTGTGATGCTCTGGTGTGTTTGAAAATAGCTGTTCAACGTTCAGTTTTAATTAACAAGTTTGTCCTTCTCGACTAATAACACAGCTTTATTTCCAGTCAACTCCTCTAAAGTTCCATTTGAGGAGAACTTCCCTGTGGCAATGCATCCTCCAGACTGTGACACATAAGTCAAACGCTCTTGGTAAGTCGGGCTTTGAATCCTCCTTTATCATGTATGAATGATTAATGAAGTTTGTCACACAGCAGGAGCGGCTCTAAATCCAGCCAGAAGGGTCGCGCTCACCTTGAGACTTCAGGAGGGAGGTCTGATGTGATCGAAATGAAAGGCATACGGGAGGAACGGGAGGCGGCGGAGTGACGCGACACCTCTTAACAAGGTAACAAGCGAGAAAAGAAAGGAGCAGAGACAGCCAGGTAGGAGATATGAGGAAGAAAGGTCAGATTCATTAAAAAGATACAAGGGTATGTTTGATTTTCCTCTGCCCGGGGCTATCAGCGCTGCAGAACAATCTCAGTGGTGGCAAGTTAAGGTGAGCCCCGATAATGATCAGTGATTCTCCGTCTGCATGCACGGGGAGGCAGGTTGAGATGGAGGTGAGACAAGCGCAGGGAGGCGGGAAGTGGTCGCGCTCCGGCCTGAAGAGAGAGGTTTTTCTGCAGAACACCCATGCGTTTTTAAGATCCGTCGCTAGAAGGACTGGGGTTCTGGGTTTTAATGGGGTTTAAACTCCGAGCATTAACATTAAGCTCGTTAAGTGTAGATTAGGGGATGACAGGTAGCACTCAAACAAACCCAGCGGATTTATCGTTGTCCTCACCCAGAGTTTCCGAGGAGACATAGAGAGAGGGGTGACTAATAACATTAACCACTGTATTCTGCTCAGTGTGGACAAATGATTCCATTTCCAGAGTGGATGACAAGAGCATCAGCCTCTAAAGGAGAGAAGGAAGGAAGGGCTGGAAGCCCTTAAATTTTACGCTCAGTCAGTGGTTTTATGGTACAAAGCAGTTAATTAAGTCTAAACTGGTTTGAAAAAGTAGATATTTAACCAGACATCAGTGTGATGAGGAGACATCCGGGTCAGTTCAGCAAAGATCTACCAACCAGGAAAAACCACTAAAGAATGAATCCATGAATTTGGATATATTTATTCAGACTTAATAAATGAGACATTCACTTCGGACTTTCATTTCAGCTGTCTGTCTGAGCTAGGATATAAAGGTTACCCTTTCCTGTTTGAAAAATAACCTTTACTGGTGTTAAGAGAATTCTTGTAAACAGCCTGGTGCCCGACCATGACACCCACACTGGGAGGCTTCGCAGCACCACGAGGGCCGGTTTTCACAAGGTGTACACTCAATAAGTGCGTGAACAAATGGTTATAGTAGAAAACGTTGTATTTATTTTGTTTTCACAGCAAGGAACACAAGCATTGCGTTAATTCCGCCTTGAAGAATCCCAGTGTGACTGGCATGCACCGTGAAAACACAGAGAGAAAACACAAGGATGCAAGGACAACACAATCTATCAACGTGTGCGGCCTCCGCGGAGCTGAGACAGAGGCACTGCGAGTCATTTCGTTTAGCAGGGGAATTCAGCCGATTCAGCCTCTCAGAGCGCCTTTTGTTGTATCTCTGTTTGGCAGCGGCTGGGAGAAAATTAAAGATTATTGTTGAGAGCGAGTCTCGTCAAAAACACCCAGTACAGGTATTTACACTTCATCACCTGCAGGTTTCCTTTGTAAAAGTGATCATCCTCAGCGCTCCCGCAGAGACAAAAGAAAAGTGTCTGCGTGTTTGGTTCTGCTGAAAAACATTCGACCACTGTGGATTTTTCAAAGCCCAGGTGCACTGGTACTGTATCTACACCCATCAGGCACATCATTATGACCACCTGCCAAACACTGTGCTAGCACCCTTTTGCTTAGAGCTTTTGTTAGTTAACACTTAAAAATGCACGTACAGATTGTCTATAGGAAAGACAACCTCGCTCTGCTGTCAAACAACCATGGAAAGCTACTGCAAAGGGCAGAGAATGAGCGAAGAAAACTATTTACCAGACTGACATGAATATTCCAACACAGAGGGGAGAACACCACCAAATTTTTGCAAATTTTGGGCTGTTACCATGGGAACCCAATCTGACACACACACACACACACGTGTTAATCACACGTCTGCATCCATCTGTTTCCCAGTGCAACACACACATACACATACATTTGTGTACACAGATAGGCTGGATTCATACCTGCTACTTCCTTGTGCACAAACATTTGGACCTCGTTTCTGGCTGATGATGAGGACAGGCTGTGCTGAAAGCAAACCTGATTCTGGAGATAAAAGCTACAGTCTTGCTGATGGAAGCAGAGGCAGGGAAAGTTTAGGGAAAGTTAAGTAGGAGAAACAGCGCACCAAGAGCGGCGACTGTCAAACAGAGACATTTTTTCCCCAGACAACTGATCAACTATTCTGAGAACCAAACATGGAAATAATTAGCCGGTTCCACCATCCCTCTTTCTCCCTGCCACCCTTCCACCTTTCGCTCCTCAGCCCGTACATATGTGTTTGTGCCAGCGCAGGAAGTATACAAGATTCCAGGAATGTCAAAAACAAACAAACAAAAACACCATATTTTAGACTCAGGTACAGCCAAACTGAATAAAGATGCTCTGCATCACATCTGTGAGGAAGAGATAATATCGCGTAAAGCCACCAATCCTCTCTGCAACAGATCCATAGGCCAGCTTTGGAGATAAAGAACCTGTGTAGTGAAGAATTTATAAGAAAAAAATGCTATTATATTGATTTTAAAAATTGAAATCAATATGCATATATATGATCTATTATTGTAATTATAACATAATTATAATATTCACTCATATCTAAAATCTTTCAGGATGACTGATGTTACTGCATTTTACTCATTAACCAATCAATTCAACTCTTAAGAGTATTTATAAATGATTGTTACGTTGTCCCGATTGTGCAAATTCATGACATCAGTGCAGCACTATCTGGACACAGCAGAGGTTCAGAATCGTTTACGGAATGCCCAAATAATCGATAGCTCAACCGTTTGGACAGATAAATTAAAACCAGAGTAAAACTATCTCCTAAATCCTCCACCCAGCAGAGAGGAAGCCCATAACGATAACAATTCATCCTTTTCTCTACCGCTTTCCTTATGATTGCATTTCTCCTCCAGAATTCCTACATCCATTCACCCAAATCCCATTTCCGTGACAAACAATGACACACACACTCACTCCGTCACCGCTCCCTGTAGCTGTCAGGAAACTGGCAGCAGTGTGTGTGTGTGTTTGTGTGTGTGTGTGTGTGTGTGTGTGTGTGTGGGTTGGGGGAGGATAAAATGAGGACACGGAGAGAGGTAGCATTTAAGGAATGAAAGCACAGGGAGAATTGGTGGTGAATTTGAGGCATTACCTCTGAAAAGGCCAAAAAAACTAAAATCCCGATAGAATTCGGTTAGGTCGTCCAACCCCAACTCTTTCCATTTGTCTGTAAAGAGAACGGGAATACTCACCAGCCTGCTCAGCTTTGTGGGCTGCAGTTCGGAGCTCCTGACCAGGTGAACAAGGACACAGCCCTTCGCATTTCACTGAGATGGACTTTCCTGAAATGCAGCTCTGGAACTCCAACTTACACTGCAAAAAAACCCAAAAAACAAATGGACATCACACATTAGCACCGCACTGTGCCACATAGAGCATCAGACTTCAGTTTAATTGTAAATCTTATCTCTGAATTATAAAGCATCCCTAACAATCTGGCAACCCAGATTTGAACACTAGACTGATCATGTGGGGAAGAACGTCTGTTTGGGGTTTGCTCGTTTATCTTGGAGTAACCAGAGGCTGTGCCCGTTAGAGTCAGAGATGAACAGCCACAGTCTAGTATCTGCTGCTGTACAAATGTAATGCAGTGCAAAAGGCGGGATTGACTGACTGTTTCTCAATGTAATTTAACAGGGCGCTTCTCATTTCAGGTAAGTACGGCCTGAGAAATTGTTACTACTTGGAGGAAAATCCAATTACAAGATCCTTCCCGGAAACATAATGAAAACTGAAATGAGTTATGTAAATTCTGTTTGCTGGATAGTGACAATGCTATGTTTTTGTGGGGGGGGATGACGGTGCATAAACATCAATCATGCCACACGCGAGCATGATCTCCTTCCCAGCAGTTTATTTCCTCGGCTCTAATTCAAATCAATCACTTTCTTCCCGTCACCGCTTTGATGGTGCCGCTAATGTCGCTTAATGACATTTGTTGACAGTGGAACGGAGCTCTGTTCTGGTCCCAGCATATCGAATTAGGGATTAGAACGCGGAAGCTCAACGATGAACGACCTAGCCGAGTCACTGTCGGCAGGCCGAGAGGCCCCATGAATCTTTATGTCCAGTCCTCTGGTGGGGTTAATGTGGTTTTGATGAAACAGTGTTTTAACACCTGACTTGGTGGAGTAAAAACAGAGGGGAGGAGAGGAGAGGATGATTTAAGAGGGGCTGGGAGTAATGGACTTAGAGGACTGAAGCCTCTCAGGAGAATCGAGTACTGTCCTCTTAATAGGATATCGAGTGCGTGCGTGTGTGCAAGTGTGTGTGAGGTTCGAATGAGATAGGCATGTAATGTAATAAAACATGAATAAGCTTGAGACTACTGATCACTTTAAGTTGGACCGCAGGGAGCCATCGCAAATCCAAACCCCCCAACTAAATTAGTGTTGTTCCTCATTCACCAGAGCCAGGCTGGTCATCAGAGAGCCAGAAGCCATTATTCCCTTCCATGAATCCTTTTCCCCCTGTTCTATTATGACATTATTGTGAGTATTTTTCTGCACAATTTAACCTCCATTTAAAAAGCTTCCTGGACTTTAACATTATACAGGAAAATACATACAGGATTTCCCATCAACAACAACGACACAGCGACGACAACAACCAAAATACAAAGCAGCGCAGAAGCAAATGTACTTTCTTTGAACCTTCAAAAATGGCAAACCGAAACAAAGAGCTGTCGGCGTCTTTCCGCAGACGTCAGACGGGGGCGTCAAACAAGCGTGCCGCTGTGACACTGCGTGGTTTGGTGGGCGCTACAGGACGTAATGAAGCCAGAAAAGACCCGTCTCACCCACTGCCTTTCTGGAACAGGTACAATTAAAAAAAAGTCACACAAAAGCACCTTTTATTCTAATAAAAACTGATCACAACCAGACACAAAATGACGCCACACCGTCGCTCCTTCCATAGCGGTGGCAGTATTATTTATCGTTACTTTTGTAGCACGTGGACACTTCACTATACCCTTTTCTACCGCATCTACACTACATTATTATTGGCACAAGGCAGTTTTACGGCCACCGGCGCCTCTTGTTTCGATGCGGTGAGGTGTGACGGCTACATTCCTCTTAAATCGCCATGGTTACACCAATCATGATGATGACATCTTTGAGTGGAAGCCAAGCGCAGCCTGGTTTGAGCTTTTATTCTGCTCAAATAGCTGGTCAGGACTCACGGGGCACACTGCCATCCTGTGTGACTTCAATTTATGCTTTTCTTCCTCGTGTCACCCTCTTTGCAGCTTCACAGTTACAGACAAACTGCCAATAATGTTTCACAAAAGGCGGAGGATCTCATTTCAGGAGGTCACTATTATTTAGTGTTCAATATTCCCAAAGACAGGGTCATTTTATCCCTGACAGGAGCATCGCTGTGACCGGTTAAGCCACTAAACACCAAAGATCCTGTTTTAAGGATCCAAATAGGCTGCCTTTGGCCCTCATAATTAACCAGTGGGTGTGTTTAGGATGTTAAATCAAAATGCCGCCAACCGCTCGCTTAGGCATCTGCACAGAAGATACGGTCAAAAGCTGACCGTGCGAAGGGAGCGCTCGTCTGCAAAAAACGCTTTTAAAACACCAAGCGGTGGAGTTTACAAGTGCTTTTCGTTTGTCACTGGATATCACTGAAAGTGTGAAAACACATCAACAAACATCCTTTATTTACCCTGACAGTCCCCGTGGGATGAACGCGTATACAGTAGCTCGACAGCATGGGAGATAGCAGGAAATAGGAGGCTGCCGGCGCAGCAGATTAGACGCTGACCCAGGACAGGATCTCCAGCTCTGGGGTGACAGATAAAGCTCCGGGAGTCTAATCAACCACAGCAGTGGATCTGTGGTGAGGACCTGAGTTTACTCTGCACACTGGCTATCTCCCGCTCCACCTCCTGACATCTCTGTCATCTGTAACATCTAAAGTGGATGCATGGATGGGCGATCCGACCTGACCAAGAGGCTGTTTTCTTCCTCTGCACATTTCACGCACCGGAGAGAGAGTGTGGGGGGTAAAGGAGATACGCAAACCTCTGAGCATCCGGGACAGCTCTGACGAGGGTCTGCTGGAATCACAAGACCAACATGATTTCTAAAATACCTGCTTATTTACATACTTGATCTGATGAGGAACCGGGACATTGGGGGGAGGGAGGGGGTAGATGGAAAGAGCCAGTAGGGAAAAGGTGACAAGTGAGGATAACAAAGTATATTAAATTATACAGCGCTGCAGAGCCGCATGTGCCGTTGTATTCCTTGAAGCAATTCTGCCCAGGCTTTCATCACTGAAAACAAACTGAATTATGGATAACTAATGTGAGCCGAGCCACCGCTGCGAGGATGAGGGAGCTAGAGAGAGCAGCAGAAAGGTGGAATGAGGAATGCAAAGAGGCACAAATGTGAAATGAGGCCTCACCTTGGAGGAGTAGGTGTGCCCATCAGATCCACACACGGGGCTGGACTGCAGCACTGAGCACAGCCTACATTTCCCATGAGCGCCTGCTTCCAGTCTGTGTTTGTGGCTTGTGCTGCCTTTTCTGGGTTTCACACTAAAACAGACAGATAAAAAAGGGGAGAAACCAATATATGATGTCACCCAAAGTCTGGTTTGAAATGTGAAATCATTCAGTTAAACTCTGAACAAAAAACATCAGCTTTACCAAACTGGCCACATTAGCCTAAGGGTTGTCCTCAAAAGGCCACATGTAATAGTCAGACAGTATAACTGTAACCTAATGCAATGTAAAATAAATCCAACTACTCTTTAATGTTAAATAACTGAATTTATTACTCAAATTACAAATATTATATATGCATTTGCATAGGTGTAAAAAATATATGTTTAATAGTTGCTCTGTTATAATATAAATCCTTTTAAATTGTCAGGTTAAGAAACCCACATTACTGCATAAATGAATGATCAAACTATCCAAGTGAATAAAGAACAATATCATCCAACACTGACATTAACTTTATTTAAAAACTTTATTTAAAAACCTTTTACCAGAATAACCAGAATAACAGAATAAGTGCAACCAACAATTGTGAGCTGCTAAGAACATCTGTGACAGATGTAACATGTTACAAAAACAAGTGGCTGCACACAGCCTTGCAGATTTGTCTGCATAAACACAGAAACTGGTAAACACTAAATTCATTGCTTTACATATAAAATAGTATATCTAATAAACTGAAAATAACAAAATGATGGTTATTGGCCAAGTTTTTAGGTGAAGTTGATGAGGAGATGCTGCCTGTCCTTGAACACACCAAGTGGATCCCCTCTCCACCATCCTCATTGATCAAGTTCTTAAAATAACAAAAACAAAACAAAAGGCAAAATCAATCATTTAAATTGTAGTTCAACAGTTTAACTATTATTAACTTCTTCTTGCTTGAAATACATTTTATTGTGTTTTGATTAGTTTTTAAAAATGCTTTCCTATGCCTTCTCTGGCCAGATGTCCGTTTTCCGTAACCAGTGTGTCAGTGTCTGGTTTTAGGTCTTGTGCGGAGGTGATCCGTAGAACAGCATGTAGAACGGATTGTCATTAATGATGCGTGCTCCTGCTCACTTTCAGACTTTCAGCAAGCACTGCTTCAAAAAGGCACCGTCTGCAAAAGACTTTGAAGCTCGGGCGATTTTTTCAGCCACAAAAAAGCTAGCTTTCACTGCTGCAGTTGTGCCGTTGTGCCTTTCGTGAGCATGTTCTGCTTCCGTCGTAGTTTTCCTTTTAGTTCTTGGAGAATTTTTTTGTTTTTCTGAAAGGCTAACTTTGGCGTGTTCGTTGTCAAAATGCCGACGTAAATTGTACTCTTTGTTAACCGACACTGCCTCATAACACCAAAGACATACCGGTTTTTGTCCTTGAAGCACAAACTTGTATTCGCCTTCTTTCTTGAAACAACCTTCCATCTGCATCACAGACTGCTCGGCAGACCCACCGCAGAAGTATGCAGGAGGCAGTGCATTGCGAACGCCACGTCGCGCGGAATGACAAGGTACTACCTACACTTCCTATACTTGCTCAGCCCCAGTATAAACAATTTGGTTGCTTAACAGAATTGCTATTGTGACATCAAGTGGACTCATTTAGAATAGCAGTTTTTTGTTAGATTGAAAAATCATCTTGCGGGCTGGATAAAACCCGTTAGCGGGCCTGATCCGACCCGCGGGCCGTGAGTTTGACACCTCTGGTTTACATGACTTGCATAATTCCTTAAATGAGAAAATACCCAGAGTATCTGTCAGGGTCAGCTGGCACAGAGACACGATTAGTCCTTCAAAGCCTTTTACGCAATGAGGCTAATTAAGTTTGATCCAGATCTCTCAGCAATTCCCTGTCAAAGTGGTCTCGCTAAAAACCCTCCAGATTCATCAAGGAAGGGCTGGAAATGAAAGCACTCAGACAGAAAGAAGCTAATGAGATGACAACAAACTGAATCAACTTGAAAACATTTTTACCAAAATAATCTTTCCAAGAGCCTGTAAGACCCACATACTTATAATTAAACCTTTTAAATGATAAACACTGATCCCATGTCAACTCGGCAGAAGTAAACACTTTATAGTTTAAAATGTAGTTTCTAATTCAAAGTGCTCAGACTTAAAGGGCACCTTTTAAGCTGATTTAATGTTTAAAGACCCTAAATGCTTAAATACCTGCAGAAACTTAGACCTGCATGGTCCGGATGAAAATCAGCTGTTGCCATGCCAACTGTCAGTCAGCATCAGATGCAGCACTGATACAATTAGAATTTCTGATAAGGAAAGGTAACCAACCACTGTTTCTCCTTTTCCTGCTCCTCTGCTGTCAAATGCTCTTTACATAAACGTAGGAGACAGCTGAGGCAGCTGGACATAAGTGCTCAGAAAAAGATCCACACCAAGAGACGGCGAGCGGAGCGGATGGATAGCCATGCTAATGTTAAAGCCAAACTAGAAAATCTTCGGACCCCCTGCTAGGAGCCTTCACTTGACGTTAATCAGGAGAAGCTGTGATTTGACTGTACACTAACCCCCCTGAACCACTGTGAGGTTTCCTCACAGATGAGGAAAGGATTCTAGACACCTTCGAGAAAGATGTGGGTTCACGATAACGTAAGAATAAAGCACAAGTGTTAAAGGTAGAAATGTCTCAAGAGGAGTGCAGACCGGGTTTGTCCTCTAAGAGGACACTGCGGCTAATTTATTTTTAATAGAAGAAATGCGTTGAACAAAGCTTCAGGTGAACAGCGCGGCATAAGTGGAAAAACAGGACAATTTCACAATTATGATGTTTAACATTTCAACGCTAGTTGGGATGTCCAAGGATATTCAGACACTGAACTTCCATTTTGCAAAGCCTTTTTGATCACTATGCATGTGGCTCTGTTAATTCATGAATCACTTTTTAATCCAATATTCATTTTTAGGCTTTGTGGAGTAACAGAATTCCACCTGTTTCTTCACACAATTGGATTCCAATGTTTGCGTGCTTAGCATCAAAGTTATAACAACTTTGTCTTGTATTTGTCTGCTTCGTCATGTGGATTTCTTCAAAATGAATCGATTATAATTAGCTTCTAATGAGCATATTAAATCATCTGAACAGTAACTACCGGTGGAAACCAACATAATCCATTTACATTTCTATAAATGTTGATGATTACCCAAATTAAATTAAATTAAATTAAATTCTTCTTACCTGTGAGCTGGCTGCTTGCGGTTGGTGCAGATGGCTGTCTGAAAGTCATGACTGATGCAGACCCTGTGAGGAGGGCAGCGCACCTTTAGACACGGGTCCTTAGTGGCATCTGGGCCTACAAACAGAGGTCAGAGCCAAAGTTGAGTCTTTGAGAAGCAAAACCCATTTAAAGGGAATGTGAGAGTGAAGAATTAATGTTCAGCAATTATAAAATTGAAAGGAACACAAAGCTGTACTTTTTTTCCTGCTGGCGGATTTGAAAGTTCCAGCCACTGAAGTGGCCAGGAAAATAATGAGTTGGAGAAAAGAAAGACAAACGGTATAAAAAAAAATGTTTGAAGAAACTATCGGGTGTTCCTCAGGATTAGCTGTTTAATGAGGACTATTCTCCCTGAGCGCCTGCCTCATCTTCTCCCAAATCGCTTTGGCGTTACGGGGTCGGCAGCCATTGGCAGCTGGCCGCTGTCCTGGGTGACTAAAGATCCGAGCAGCTCATTAACTTCGGGTGTTGTGTCATTTCACAGCAGACTAACAGCACAAGCCCATGTCCTTTGACAGGCCGAGGTAAAGCAGAACACACAAGAGGTGAGTGAGCTCACTTTACAACAGCGAGGTCCAAACCAAGAGCGTGGAGGATGAAGTCAGGATGACAGGACAGAAGACACAGGCAGGTTATTGTCCACTTAGATCAGGAGGGTACCAATTAAATAACCAGGGCCACCATCCATTGGAACGCAACCGTACTGGCAAGACAGAAACCCGACTGGATTGGGGCCCTGGCAGGAATGGGTTGACCCTCCCTGACCAAGAGAAAACCAGCACCCAAACTTTTCTACCATGGAAGGGGCATCCTTAAGTCTATTTTGAGAGGGCTGTGCACCGCTGTGCTGCTATGAGCAAAAATGCATTAGCCTTTGTTTCCCCCATTGGTGTGTGCGTCTAATTGTTTTAATATAATACAATAGTTTCTTATGTCAACCTTCACATTTATAGTAATGAGATGGCCACCAGAGTGTCCCGATGAACCCTGGGGACACTCTGGTGACACTACATGTCTGAGTTAGCATTACGTAATGACTGCGAGAACACGTGATGAAGTGCACCCTGTGTAATGCAGTTTAAGTGCCATCGCTGAGAGCAACTCTGCTATGAAGCAGACGGGAGGCCTGACAGCCTCTGAGGACTCTCACATACCAATGAGAACTTCTTACACGTGTGAGATTTGGAGAGAAACACGGGAAATATAATGTTGAAAATAGGCTGGATGAAGGTGAGGACCTTTAGATATGCGGGTGAAAGAAACTAGACAACAGATAGCTAGAGCAAAAAAAGGTTAGCGTAGAAAAACAAGATGTATGCTAATATTAGCATATAAGCAGCCAAGTTCAACCATAGACTTGCTGATGAATATTTATTATTATTATTATTTTTTTTTTTCTATATCGTGAATGCTTGAAAGAAACACATAGAACCTTTGCTTTGGATCATATTCAGAGAACACAGGCACCATGTGACCACATGGTGATCAAACAAAAATGATTTCATAAGCTAAATGAATTATCACTGAGTGTTCGAATCAAAGCATTCCATGTTCAGTCCATTAGCATGGGGCCGCTAATATCATATAACTTGAGTGGCCTCAACCTCATGGGTGGTGTTTGAAGTACAGCTGGTATCTGACGTAAGGCTCTCCTATTTTCAGAACATGTGTTACATGCCAGTGTGTGTCAGGCGTGTCGCTGCTACACACATTTTCCTGCCTTGGGTGACATTAAAGCCGGCCCCTCAAGAAGATTTAGAGAGCTGTTTTTTTAATCATTGAACTGTTAAAACACACACACACACACACACACACACACACACACACACAGAGTGAAGACACAAGGAGACTGAGAGCACATGCCACCGATCTGCCACAAACAACTTACTTGTTTCTTTACATTACCTACATCGGCCATGCTCTTACACGGCCCCCCACCCTTTACATCATGCTCTCCTACCTGATAGCTGTCTGCTCCACTATGCCTTCCTGCTGCCTGCTTACTTTGGCATGTCCACACCTCCATCTATCAGTGCTGCAGGAAATCCATCATCCATCTTATTGCACTTATTGCTGCAAAACAACTTTATCTATGTGAGGAAATGAGAGACGGAGCGTGTGTGTGTGTGTGTGTGTGTGTGTGTGATGTTGGTGGTAGTGGTGGTGGTGTGGGGGGAATCCTATCTGGTTAACAGTGGCCTGGAGGACAATTCGGGATTAGCTTGTGACCTCTACTTTGAGACAAATTGGAAAGCAAACACACCCATATGTAGTAAATGAGTAGGCCTGTTTATGGACACACACACACACACACACACAAGCACATTAATATACAAAGAAGGACATGCAGATGATTACACAGATAACAGTTGCTCATAAACAGTAAAGACATTAATTTGCAGGGACAATGATGCTCTGAATGAGAAACCATTTGCAGCTCATGTGATATGAATATTTATGGCACCTATGGGAGCGAAGCTGGAAAAAAGCGGGAGACGAGGTGAAAGGAGGAGAGAGAAAAGCGGAGAACAGGGTGAAGATGGGAGGATAATGCACAGAAAGAAGACAAATGGAGGAGTGTAGGGTAAAGAGGGTTTTATCCATCTATTTAAAGCCTGAGTGAGCAGCAATGGCGGTTAAAGCAGTTAATCAATTGAAATATTTCAGCACTGCAGCAAACTCAGGCCACCTCTCCTTCCACTGCTGTCACCTCCTTCTGTTCTCTCCCTCTTCTCATCCTAACTTCACTCTCATCTCTGTGCGAATAACCTGCATAAGTAATAAAACCTAATGGGTTATATCGCAGGCCCATTCACGGCCACGAAAACAAACAAACAAAAAAAACTTTTCACACTCTAAAATCTCAATTGATTAATGCAGATGAATAAGGCTGACTGTCCCTGTCGAGACGCTGCCAATGTGAGTGTGACGCGCCGTGTGAAGATCTGAACGAGCGACTGTGATGTTGTCCTTTAGAGGACAACTACGGCGCTGAAGCACAAGTGGCTGAAAAGAACGACAACAAGAAGAAGATCTTCATATTCTAACATGGTAGTGTTACATAAGAAAGGCTGGCTAGTGATCCACGGGTGCGAGGTTACCGATCTGTGACAGAGTTTTCAGACCGGTATAAAGAGAAGGACGCCGCATGAACGTCCATGTGCTTTAGCTTTGAACTCGTTCAGTAACTGCTCTTTTACACTGTGGAAGTGGGTGCGGGAGAGAAATATACCTCTTTGATTGGGAAAACAGCAAGCACGTGAATGAAAAGACAAGTTAAAACGTTTGCTGCATCTTAAGGCTCAACGTCCTCTTCATCCAGCACACCTACAGAAAGTGTATCCTCAGTATAGATCTATTAAAGTTATATGTGTACTGGGACGCATGCAGAATTTAGGAGAATATAAACTAAAACAATATCCACCAGCCGAGCAGTGAAGGGAGCTGGAGGAACAGTGATGGGTCTGTTGGAGTCCTGCCTGAGCAGCGCTATCACTATTCTGCCCTTATTGTTACCACAGTTATGGCGGCGCTTTGGTCCCCACAGGAGGAATTAAGGTCGGTCATGTATTGACTTTTACCACTCCCCTTCATCCCTTTCTTCCACCAAGTCGAAGGGGCGCCGCGGGAGCCACAGTCATGTGGAGGAGAGCTGGAAACTGCCGGAAAACCAAGCTCCCGAGACGTGTATTCAGCTTGATTGTCTGCAGTCCCATCTGTTATTATTACTGTCTTCCATGGACATTTATAGGTAGGAAACATGGAATTGCTCAGTAATATTTTACAATAATGTTAGATTTTCAATATTCAACAGTTTTGTCCGTCACAAATGATCATTTTAAAGTGCCATATTGTGTCAGCGGCGCTCTAAGGACATCTGGACGCATTGTTTTGTTGTCTAAAAGATTTCTGCTGAACAGCTTCCAGCTTTTTAAATGCTGCAGAGAGAAAAATAGATATGGAGACCCCTTAAACTACAAAATTCTACTGACAGCAGGTCGTAAAAGACATTTTCTCCCCCCACCACTCTCTTCACTCTCAGTGCTACTAAAGAGGCAGGATAAAGCAGCCAGAGGACACGCTTCCTGTGTCCTCTAAGGCTGGACGCAGGCCAGAATGGAGTGCAGCATTCGGATAATAAAGATACTCAGAATCCAATAGAGAGCACGTCACAAAACAAGCCCTGTCAGAGTGTAAAAATGACCTTAAATTAAGCTCTTCTAAGCTGGACAGAGGTCAAGTCGGGATGTCTGTGTAGATTCAAGTTGGGATCTTTGGGCGCTTATGTTGTTCTTTGTCCACCTCACGCTTGATTGTGCCGCACAGCACATAAACAAGTGTGAAATTAAATCAACCTCAACTGTCGTTCCAGGACAAATCCTCAGGCTTTGATATACAAACAAAACAGGTGTTTTACCTGTGGGAGTGCTCGGGAGAAAAGAAGAGACAAAGAGATCAGGAGAAGATCAGCATCTGATCCGCTCCCAGGCTGTGTGAGCGCTCCCCGAGCGCCTGACGCTCTGGTTGGACAGCAGCGCTGGAGGGAGGGCTGACAGGGAGGGAATGACGGAGGTCATGGCACAAAGAGGCCTCTGGAAGGAGGGCCCAACATCCAGAAAATTAATTATTAACAATGGAAAAATATTATGACTGTGGATGCAACAGTGGAGTCGGGGAGATATGCTGGATGATTCAGAGCTCACGGAGGCTTAGTGCAGAAAAGAATCCACAGAGATGCTATCGATTAGCCCGTTTACACTCCATCACTGTCACACACTCACACACACACCCGTACGCTCAAAGCAGGTCTGTAAGGGGATGATTTGTGGAGCTGCTGCTAGCAGCGAAAATATCTTTTAACTAAAAAAAGCAAATAATTAAAAAGTCTTTGAAAAGAGCTTCAAAAGAAGAAAGCAGAGAGGCGGCGAAGGACAATACGCCCAAACGAAAGCAGAGGTTGCTAACGGTAACCCAAATTAAATCTACATACGTATCAGAAGTGGTTACACTCATAACAGCCATGCAGTGAAACGCATGAAGGAGCTCAGAACAGAGGACGCCAAATCTACAGTCTGATAACAGCCGACATGCTGTTTTTACTGGACAAGCAGAGTCACAAAAGCTTTCAGTTCTGCAGGAATCCTGTGAATCAGCTGTAACACAGTCTGATCCAGACGCGTCTGAGTGGAAACGCTGATCAGGCATACCATCATGTCTAATATTGTGTCAGTCGCCCTTTTTACTGCCAAACCTGCCACCCGAACATCGAGGCACAGACTCCAGCAGACCCCTGAAGGGGTGCTCTGGTGTCTGACGTCCAGCTGTTAGCAGCAGATTCGTAACGAGTTGCAATTTCTCATCTCCACCGACCAGACTTTTCTCCAGCGCGTCCCTCAGATTCAAGACTGGATTCAGATCATATAAAAGTGACCTTGTCCTTTGTTGAATGTCAGATGTTGAAACAACTGGTCCACATGTCCATGGAACTTTAAATTCCTTTCACAATCTATTTTCTTCATTTGATCATCCTGGTTTCATGGAAAAACTCCAAAGGTCAGATTGGCTCAGTTGAGGCCCGAAGCTACAGAGACCTTGGTCCCGGCTGTCGGCTCAAGTTTTATCCAGTCTGGATTTATCTCATGCTTCTGACTTGCGCAGTCAACCTGAAAACTCCACTTTTTTTTTTAGGTCCACGTGTCCCACTTTTCTGAGGTGTTTACTGTTGCTTCTCTAATCCTCATCCTGACACACACACACACACACACACACACACACACACACACACACACACACACACACACACACCAGGAGGCGTTCTACCATTTATTGACATCCGTGAAGCTGTCCTGGAATTTGCTGCCCTCTGAGCAGAAAAGTGAAGCCCTGCTCCATTGAATCCACCCACATATAAAGGAGAAAAGTGGATGGAGTCCAGGGATTTTACAAGATGTGGAGGACAAACACACAGAAGCATTGTTTCAGCGCATTCTGGGAAAGAAATCTAAGATTGCAGTTTTACTGATGTGTCACCATTAACCACACCAATGTGACTTTTCACCTCCGCTGATGACAGGTGTGTGGACTCACCCTTTTCTGGGCATTTTTGCATAGAATCACCAGGAAATTGGATGAGAATAAACTGAGGAGGCTTTCCCACCGGAGCGGTTTGGTCTACTTTAAATGGACCAGAGTTTGTTTCCTGGGATAACTCATTTCATTTGAGCAGGTGTGAAAGCTAACCCTAAATGTGGTTGTGGGTCTGAAAGAGAGAACTTTTGTCCACCCGGAGGTGAACCCTGGTGCAGTTTACTTAGCGTGTGAATGCAATCAGGCTATCCAGCAAAGACATGAAGAGAACCAAAGAGAGGACGTGACAGTGCAGCAGCAGAGCAGATGTGTTGTGAGGAGGTACAGGTGTTTATTGATTTACGCTCTTCTGCACGCTCTTCTTCTTGGTCAGCGCTCGACCTCAGCTACTGCATGACATTTGGTCCACTTTCAAAAGTGCGGCGTGAAAGTGAACCAAACCAAAGGAAGGTGGATCTCTTTTACATTCCCTCACGATCAAACCAATCTCCTCTGGCAATCCTGGTGTAAAAGGACAGAGTGTCACCCTGTCAGTGTTTGAGCTGCTCAACAACAGCAGGAGCGATATTCAGACCAACACCACAGTCCAGGTGGCTCCATCTGCTGAATGACAAAGGTTCAGGTCTCCGTCAGAGTCCTGGAGACAATCGGCTGCAGCACACGGCGCTCCAGGCAGCTGTCAGCAGACAAGTATAGAGGTTGGTGCCTCATATATACTTACTGTACTTATACATTTGACTTTTTTGGATAAGCTATGACTATTTCACTGGTGAACACAGCCAGAAAGGTTGTCCTGCAGGAAAGTAGCCCTTGGGAGATGGCCCGAGGTGGCGTTCTTCGAGTTGCAACGTGTGAAAGCACCTTCAGATTGAGGCATGTGAGAAAGAGGAAGCGAGAGAGCCTAAACACAACCTTCAGTCCTCTGTAGCCTCACCTGCTTTTGACATCCCAGAAAATGTCTGTTGCCTAAGGCATGCAGTAAACTATTTGATTTCCTTATTAACTGTTCTCTTATCATTGTAATCATTTTTTTTAAACCTTTTGCATCAAAAGCTTAAACTGGTTTCATCACACATGTAGCACATGAGGGGATGCACCAGCAACAACAACACGTTTGCTTAATTGAAGCCAATCTACTTCAAACATTCAGTGCAGAGGTGGACAAAGGCTGCAGGCCTCAGAGTGGAAGTAAACATGATGAAATCTTTACTGCACATCGGAGCATCTGTGTTTGAAGTGACTCTGAAACTCAACCATCTGCTTGTTATTCAGGGTGAATAATGCCGCACAAAACGAGCCACATCCGCAATATGGCCACGGATCATTTTGTGGATTTATCCCTGGCTTTGGTACGGTGGGGTACTGTATGTCTGCGCGCGGCTTATCTCCCACTAAATTAAATCCAAACATGTGTAATTGCTTTTGAAATTACCTAACGACACAGAGTGCATTGGTCACATTTCAAATCTCATTTAATTTACCGATTGGTTACCCACTTCATCTTCCATTTGCCAACTCGTGTCATTGAAAGTGCACTCTGGAGTTTTGCTCCAGCAAAACATTGAGAGACTCATTTATTTTTTCCGAAATCTGAAATGCCCTTTGTTTATTAAAAAGGCCATAAGTGGCAGGCTAAGTGTGTTAGCTTTAACTTTTGCCACATTCCACACTGATTCCTCAGTTTTAGACAGTTTACTATTGTACTGGTTTATTACTTGGCGAATTTATTATGACTAAAATTGAAGCAATAAATAAGACGATATATATGTGGAAAAAAAATGCCCATTAAACGACCAGCGTCTCCATAGAGCTGCTTACATTCACGTCAGCTCGGCTGTATCTGCTTCAAATGACTGGGAGCCTGGTTATCTCCTCCGCACAGACACCTCTGCAGACAACCTGAAACAGAGTGGAGGACGCGATGCTCCAAAGGCTGCTGAATTACACCCACTGTTTCATGGGATTTGCGGCTGAGACTGCGGCGCAGAACAACAGAGGCTGCGATTTAATTCCCAGAGAACATCACGCGGTGTCAGAAATTAAATTCACGCTAAAACTGATAATCTCTTCTGATCTGGCAGCTAATACCGCTGTTTTCATGTCAGCACTTGGGTTCACAGTTTATCGGAGCTGCATCAGATTAGCCAAATCAGACCCAATGAGCCGACATCTCCAGCCACTGAAAAATTCCTGCACTCACCGTCTTGTGTTGTCTTCTTGGCGGAGCTGGAGTGAGCTGCTGCCAGGTGTCCAATTCTGCCAGGTTCAAAATCCTCTCCTGAACACAAACAGTAGAAAAATGCGATTAAATGATAATGCAAATTCCGACTGGCTGGTTGACTGGCGTCATTATTCTTCCTACAAGCAATGGTAATGCTCGTTACCTCACGTTTAAATAAACAAATAAAAATAAGTGGCATCATGTTAACTTGCAAGCTGTTGGATTCTTTTTCCTTTTGGTGCCAAACTAAACCAGCAACACAGCTAAGCTAAGCTTGACTAGCAATGTAGGAATCAAGACAAACAAAACTTAGCCTCAACAGTAAGTAAACAATAAGAAACATGGTATTTCTTCAAAAATGTGCCATTTCTATGCCCAAAAGTTTGCAAACCGTCACATGTGGTAGTATGCTAACCATGGCTACACAGCAGAAAAGGAAGAAAAGACCAAACTGGTTGTGATAATGTTAAACAATCTGAATCTACGTGGCCTCTAAATATATTGTTTGTGTTCTTGCAAACCAGAGATGCAGCATTTTTTTAAGCAGGAAAAACAAATCCATGTCTGCAACTAATTACTGAAAACAACAACAAGAAGCCTTGGCCAGAGGACTGAACGGTAATGCCCCATCCATTCAGAGAAAGTACTTGTGCATCCTCACTCCTGCTGCAGCAGCGTCCAACATGGAGGCTGGCCAGCGGTGGCCGAGGCCTGAGGACAGGAGCAGAGCAGCCAAACGCTGAGGCACGGGAAGGAAATTCATCATGTCTGTCTGTAGGCTGTGACATTAACGCCCCGAGATGATTAACTCTCAGACTCATCCATCTCCCGATTTTATTACCGGGCAAGATTCTTTGAGGACTGAACGCTGACGGCCTGGAAAAGTGATGGTGTGAGTGGGTGTGGAGGACAGAAAAATTAGTTTACTAGACTATGTAATGTTCCTGCCTTCCTTCAGCCAGTGCTCTGGGGTTTTTAGCAGCGGGGAAAGGTTCAGAGCAGATAAAAAGCTATCCAAATTTGGAAAGAATTAGCATGGTTATGGCAGGGAGATGTGATGTCATGGAGTTTTGTGCCCTGCCTGCGTGAAAATGCAGACTCGCATCCTCTCTAATCTCTCTCACTTTCACCAGAAGAGAATGAATGTTTGTCAAAGATCAATCTCCAGGTGAGACTCATGTCTGCGTGCAGCAGCAGGAGCTCCAAAGCAGAGGTGGGAGGCGATGATGACGGCTGAGTAAGTGAAAGAATACCCCCAAGAGTGAAGAAGAAGAGTGATATTTACACAACGATGACAACACAATCTTCGCCGGCTGGAGAGATGAAAGCAGCCAGCAGCCTCCGGCATCGCAGGCTGAAGCCAGAAGAATCGACTCAGAGGATGATGGTGCGCCAGCACCTGTGAGAGCGTTGTGTTTGCCCTGACTCGGATCTGATTCTGAGGAGGTCTGTAGTGGAATAATGTCCAATGAAACTTTGATTGGTCTCTCATCAAACTGCCACCTTTTCTCCTGGTCATTTACTTCCTGTTAGGGTCGAAGCCATAAATCCACTCCTATTCCCAACACTGTTCTTTCAACTACTTTAACTCCATTTGTCCTTATTAGTCTCTGCTCCCCGCTGCTCATTAATACAGGACTCTCTTCTCTTGGAGACTTCTCTGCTCCCTGCAGGCTCCAGATCTTTGTCTTTCCACTCCCTCGAGATCCTGCGATGCCGCCGTCACTCTCAAAAACAACAAGCTGTCAACAACAAGCTGTCGGCTCACATCCTGTGAATTTTATTAACCCCGACTTAGCATCTACGCTGGATGCTTCAATTGTTACGGGAAGCAAAAACGTACGAGCAATTAAACACATGCCCAGACACACACAGTGACTATTGTTGTGTTCGGTGTCTCCCCTTGAAAACAGCCTGTTCAGCAGCGTTCACACACTGCGGGCCCATTGATTCACAGCTTCCCCCTGTTTTCAGTTAGCTGTTGGCTTTGGCTCAGCTTCTCAGGACAAGGTCAATTCCCAGCAGGCACCGACCTGCATTTGTCCTCTCTGTGGCTCTGTCCTCACTAACATGGATATTCTGCAAAACAGAAACTTCCTGTCGGTCTAGGCCTCTCATCCATACAGAAATGGCTTTTTTTTAAGGAACTGCAAATAAATATTATGCCCACGTGCACGTCACATGATGCACCTGCAAAAAGGCTTTTAACCCCTTCTGCTCTGAAGCCGTCTGTAAGAGAATCACCCCACAGTGATGGAATGCAACTCCGCACTAGCATGACCCAAGCAGATGTGTGAAATGCAGCATATCATCACACGGGGCTCTGTTGCGCACTTTTTCGTGACGCCGTTTGTCTGCAGCGTGATTGTGTTATTGGTTCATTTGTGTCATTTCTGAAATCAATACTGCCACGTGTGTTTGGCCTTTTCAGATGAGCGCGTTCAGACTTGAGAGCGAACATTCGATCCTCTAGAAGACAATAACTGAGCGGAGGGCTTGACTCACTTTCATGAGAAGGTGAAAATAAGAAAGAGTTCAGCTGGCTGCTTTAACACCCGAGGTGTTGTTTGTTGTCCCCGTCCTCTCTTATCTATTTCCCTTTTCTCTCTTCCAGGACCCTTTTTCCATCTCCCAGACGCCTTCAGAAGCGGTGACTGCGAAAAATGGGAGTGGGCAGACAGCGGATCGGCAGAGACTGAACCAGTCTGAGAAATAGCTGATGAGATGTACAACAATGATGAGCACTCTGCTGGGAAAACACAATGTCACATGTAATCAGGCTGATTGGCAATTTGAAAGCTGCAGATTTTCAAGGCTTTGTTTGTGGTCGTCCCTGCCAAAGCCAAGTACATTGCAAATGATTTCTGTTCCCGTTGCCAGATCCATTCCCACAGCAACCCCTTTTCCCAATATGTAATCTAATTGGGCAAACAGACAGGAATAGTAAACACTTGAGAATTAAAATAGCCGACGTCGCCGGTTTGTTGCGTCTCTGCGCCAGTTTGACTCTCCTGTGCTCCTCTGGACTGGTTGTGATAATGAGGCACTGGCTGCAATTTTTAATCCCGCTTTTCATGCTGTTCTCAGGGTAATACATCACAATCACGGTCTCACTAATCAGCTGGGCAAAGCCTTTACACAACCGTCAAAAATAAAAGAAAATGCTGATTCCAACACGGGCGCCGAACAGCTGTTATCCGCCGCCATGGACTGTGTCTCATCTCTGCCCCTGTGTTCGTGTTTACAGGTCTTTCCAGGGAAAACGTGGCAAAGAAAATAATGCAGACGGAGAAAAGAAGTTCAACTCAGAGCGGAAGTAAACGCCTGAAGGTGCTGCTGATGTGTTTATTTTATAGGATTAAAGCATGTTCACATGTTAAAATACAAAAGCTCCAAAGTTTTCCTGCTGTCAAATCCAGAGTTGGTCAGTGGAAATCTGGCAGAAGCAGTTCAGGGGAGAAATCAGCGGCTTTATTAAGGTCAGACATAATCAGAAACCAGCGGGAACTTTCTAAATGTCAACTAAGCTCCTACCAGCATTTCTAGAGCTTATACTTGGTTACATATAGATCTGCTGAGTCACATCTGGATTTGGTTGACTGCACAGGAGCTTTTCAAAATCAAGAAGGTCATGTGACAGCTAGCATTTATCTGTCTGGCTGTTTCCAAAATAACTTGAAAAGATACAAGTGAATTTTATTGAAAATTTCAGGGAATGTTGATCATGGGCCAAGGAACAAGGAACCAACCATGGGCCAAGGAACATTTTGGTGATGTTCCAGATTCCAGAGGGACTTTCATCTTTAATCTTCCAAATATCATAGGCCAAGGTCAAAGGCCAAAGGGCTTTGACCAAAAAGCAACCTTGTATTACTACTGATAATATACTACTGAGGCTGAGCGACTTCTCACTGTGATGTAGTAGTGACCTGTTGTCTGCAACTTCACAGTTATAAACCAGTAAGTTTGCCAACAAACACTGACCTTCTGCAAGAGAATAGTAATGGAAAGGTTTGTGGTCATACTGCTGGAATTGCAGGTCGCTCAGAATTTCCCCGGAAACTAGTTTGATTTGCAGAGACATTTACAATCACACTAACACAGACTCCTGAAAGGAGACTGACATTTAAAGGAAAACAGTGAGAGGAAAATGCTATTGACACACACGTAGTTCTATCTTTGTGAGGACTTGTACAGACACAATTCAGCCAAGCTCCTGATTCCAACCCCCCCACCACGAATGCCTAACCGTGACCCTTAGTCGGTCTGATCCAATCTAGTTCACGCGTGCCACAATTTCACTTCATTTGTTTACCCTATAAGTGTGTAAATATAATGACTTTCTTGAATTATTACCATCTTGTTTGACTGTCTCGTTTCTGGTTCTTGGTTCAGTTGTGAACAGTTGGATCAGTCAAAGTCTACTGAAGCAAATTCAATGGACCCTGTATCAATGGTCCTTGAGTTGGCTGTGGTCCTGAGGAGGCAGCAGCAGACCAACGACTGCCTGACTGCTGGGATAGTACCAACATACTGTGTTTGTACTGTCACAGCCAACACACACCATCTTTGTGACCTTGTTACATCAACCACAGCTTGGACCGACTGGGTTTAGCTCCAGTTGGGTGTTTAATCTCAAACAGCAGAGAAATTTTTTCAGCAGCGTAAAAGAGGAAAAAGGAGAAACGAGGCAATGATTCCAGAGAGGGACATCTGGTAATAATGCTTGCAAAAATTACTAACAGTTCATCTTCTCAGTCCCGTGTGTGTGTGTGCGTGCGTGCGTCACTGCTGCAGTAGCACGCTGATTCACAGTGAGCCATTGTTCATCATTATATAATTTCCATCTGATGAACTCAAAACGTCAAAAACAATGGACAACGCTGGAGGAGTGATGAAAGGAAGAGAGGCAGAAAGCCTGGAAACACAAGGAGGAGAGAAATCGATGAAGGTTTACAGAAAGGTAAAGAGGAGCAATAGAAAGAAAACATAAAAATATGTAAAAAGGACAAATGCAAATGCAGATATCAGGGCAGAGTTAGATTGTAGCCAATCAATAGCTAAAATGCTAATAGATAATGTTCCTCAAGGCCTCTAACAAAGGCTATCCTTGGATGGCTGAAGAGTTGCTTTAGCTAGTCTCCCCAAAAAGGAGCAGATTTGTTCCAGTGGTACAGAACGTGTCAGGGTAAGAAAGTTACGTCCACAACACAAGCAGTTTAGCACAGCAGCTGGGAATCAGGCCGATGATATGGATTATTTTATTATCCTGTTATAGGAATACACAGGAAAAGGAGGCTAAAAAGAAAGCCACGAAAGGAATAGATGCAAATCTGCATCAGCGACAAGTTTCCAGGTCTGGTGTCGGTCTGCACCACTGACAAAAAGTGTACAACAATCCCCCATCAGAACAGGAAGTTAAATATCCCTGAGTCCATCTGTGTCTCATAAAATCAGCTGTCAAACCTCAAACAGTATTAAAGGAGATTTGATTTTCTCTCACTCTTATTGACTTTCACACAGTCCTGTTCTTTCACATTTAAGGTGCCAGAATCCCCCTTTTGGCTCCTTTTCTGGGGTTTGTATGAAGAATTGTGAGCAAGATTCTTGTTTGTCTCATAATGACACCCTTTATTTTTCAAACAGGAAACAACACCAGCATGTGGTGATTGGTCACACTGCTGAAAGCTCACACAAAACACTCAGCGATACACTGCATCTCTGGACACACTGGCTTGTCGGCAAAAATGATCCTGGCTGGCAATACTTTTTTCACTTTTGCCAAAGTGCTGCTATGTATTTAAACATAACAGCAGTGTGTGTGTGTATATATATATATATATATATATATATTTTTTTTTTTTTTTTTTTAAATATGTGAGATATAATTTCAATTTCTTCTGGCTTTATTACAGAAAAATTACAATATAATGTTTGAATATAATTAAAATCTATCTAAATCACAATATTCATCCATAAAAAAAGACGCTTTATGCGTCTGCATCTTGACTAGATGTAATAAGACCCAGAAATGTAATTACATCATGGCAGTAGACCCCAACAGCTGTGACGAGTCCCTCATGTTTGCACTGTCTACGCCTTTTCATTTTCCAGCTACTCGTGGATTTACACCTGGATTAAAGATTAAATACATCCACAAATATGAGCACAAGTGTTTATTGGAGCTCTACTGAAGCTGCCAGATGGCTGCGGATCAATCTGGATGTCACCAAGAGCATCAAGTAAATGCAGATCGCGCCCAGCCTGCATGCTACAGCTGATGTTCCTGTACGTAGGGACGACATATAGACATAAATCCAGCTAGAAATTGTTGCTGTTGTCTGTGCCAAACTGCATGGTCATCTTCAGCGAGCTCTCTGATGGTTTGGACTGAACAGTGCACTTTGTTGGCGGGATGTCTGGGGAGGCTGTATGGAGTCAACAGATGAAAATAGTGGCCATGAGATCCACGTCTCCATCAGTTCGTTGAAAATGAGACCCAGCGGAGCTGAACGTGCCACGTGAAATCGACTAATGTGACCAAAGCGGAGCAGATTGTCTGATTGAGCCCCATTATTTATTTGGGGCCTAATTGCTTTGCTGTCCACTAGCCACAGATGTGCTGTTTGTGCACAAATAATTGCTCTGTGCGAGGCGAAGCTGGCAGCAAGGGAGCAATCGCTACGCAGCTAAAGTCCGGCCCAAAAACAGAGTGGCCAAGACAAATAGGCAGAGTGGGGAACAGAAAAGTTTTGTTTATGCAATTCTGCTAAGAGTCTAATTGGCACAAACCATGTTCCCCTGGAGAAGCATTGGGATTCTCAAGAGAACAAAGTTAATGTACTTAGAGGCTCTTCCAAAAGTTCCATTTCAAGTCTAGAGACAAAGCTGGAAAAGGCTTCAGTCGGTGTGTCACTTAGACAGCATCTGATGCTCACTCAGGTCAGAATTAACCTTTGTTTAGTTTTATCCACTCACTGAGGAAACTAAAGGCTAACTCATTAGATTCAGCATCCGTGTGGAGCTGGCCCAGATAAACTTGCTCAGCGAGGCTCTCCCTGAAGACTCGCAGTTACTGTGCTAGATCTGAGAAACTGAGCTGGCACAAAACAGAAGACGCTCTGCTGGGTGATTCAAATTCTCTGGTCGTGTTCAGACAGATGCAGTTTAATCATCTGTGTGAGGTTTTTTTTTTAATTGAGTTTTAAATGAAGCATTAACTGTGACTCGGGGTTAAATATCATCACACCCAACAGACGTGATCGACAAGGAGCCACAATAAAATCTTAAACAGCAAGCTTAGCTGCATCTTAGTGTCTGGAGCGCAGGAATCTTCTTGCAAAGAGCGGACTGTGCTGACCACTGCACCACCATGTCGCCCTGCACATGACACGGAGCACTGAAATCTCCTTACGCTTCAGCGGCGCAGATGTGAATCATAACAATTGACAGGACAGGAAATGAGATGTGAGGGTTGCAGTTCTTGAGAAGAACTCCGGGTTTCCTTTGGCTGAGTGACGTGCAGACAGTGACTGAAGCAGCCTGAGCCATGCTAAAAAGTGAGTAAGGACCACTTGTACGGAGTCTGTCAACTCAACAAGGCACAGAGGATAATATGCAGGTGGGCTGTGTGGGGAGAGCAGAGCTAATAGCCCAGAAGCTGAATCCACACTTGTGAAGTAACTCCCTGTTCCTGCTGCACAATTGCCGACACGTGTGAGAGTAAAAATGAATCTAGCGGTTCCCTTCAACAAAATGTGAATTACTGAGAATGCCAGAACCTGTTGTGGAACTCAATGATTTTCCAACCCAGCAGGAACAAAGCGGATCCTGAGCGTACTAAAGAGAGGAGGAGGAGAAAGAACTGAGGACATACAACTAAACCTTACATCTGTGACACAAACCAGAAGCCCAACCTCCTCCTTCACTGTAGAGCATGCTACCAGCGACCATTTAGTGTAAGATGATTCCTAAAACAGGAACCATCCTAACATTTACCTTAAATGGTGGAAAACACGAGGACAGAATTCCATCTGAAAGGACTCACCTTGGTCTGGAGACCTGGCAGGAGCCCAGCTCTTGAAGTAGTCATCCTGAGAGGAAACACAACACATCAAACTGGGTTACAAAGGAAACGGCCACAAAATTCAGTCGTGAGTAGAAAAAAAAAAAAAAAAAAAAAAAAAGGAGTAACTGCAGGATCCGGTGGAAAAAAGGAGGATATTTTGGATGTTTAAAAGTGGGACGCAGATGAATTTTCTATACGGTGCAGGAACAACCTGCAGGAAACGGGAGCAGAGAAACGTGCAGCGTTTGGTGCAGAGCTGCCTCTATTGTTACTGTCAAGGTCAGAGAGGATCTGATGTGCCTACAGACACATTTCAAAAACACAATCGTGAAGAGAAATTATAAAAAATTCTATAAATAAATGAAGTAAATAAGATTTGGTCAACCAAAAACTTTCACTGAGTGAAACTATTAATAGTCTGTGAATCAGGGCATGGCACAGCATGGCACGTGCATCTGAAGGGCGCACGTAAAGATGAAGCCCTGGATAGTATACAGGTAGGCACAGAGCTCTGGGAGCCACAATCCTAATGTTATATTTATTATCTTTATTCATCATATTAAGAGATTCCTGTTAAAAGAATGAGGAAATTAGGTCTGCCTTCAAACACCCACACACACGCGTGCACGCGAGGGTGGTGTCACACGCATGGTGAGCCATATGTGTCACAGCAAGGGACAGGTGTCACTGACACTATAAGTGAGGCGGAGATTACCTGCTGAGTTTATATTTCAGATCTCCAGTCTTTTATTTTTAATGAATTAAAGAGAGCAGGAGAGGAGTGGAACAGAGGAGATGGAACAGAAGCATCTCCCATCGGCTCTGGTTCAACTACTGTCGTTCCTTTTTCTTTCCTCATAAGACTTAGACACGGAGTGTGACATCAACTCCGACCCGTTGATGTCACACTGGAGGAGTTGTTGTTGTTTGTGCAGACTTTGGATATTCTGACTCCAGAGGAAAACAGCTTCATCAGGCTGTTGAGGCTGATTCAGCAGCTCCGCACACAAATGTACCGAAGACTGAACACAGTCGGCTAGGTAGTCAACAGCTGCAGCACAGTCCAAATAATAGGCGCTATGCAGCTGCAGTTAGAGCTGGTAGCCCAGCCACAGCTGGATGGAAGCGAGGAACGAAAATGCTGATCATGCAGAAGACTGACAGATTGGTTTAGACTTTAGATTTGCTGGCTGAAACTCTTGCTTTGATAGGGGACTGTGATACCTGCAACCCGAGCAGCGCTGCTATTTTTTCCCCCCGTAGATTGAATCTGCTGAATCAGCGTTTTTGTTATGAGAGAGCGAGGACACTCTGACTGGCTCACATGAGAAGTAAATTCAGGGGACGGACACCAAGTGTGCTGTAATAAAGCGCATATAAAGTTTAATGGCTGAGAGCTGAAGTCAGATTAAACAAACGGGTTGTAAGGTGGGCGGTGCTAGTTGGCGTTGGAGGAAGACAGCGGTATGGAGCTCCAGTTGCAGGCCTGGAACTCCCTCTGAAAGAGTGGGCCAGACCCTAGGGCACTCCTGTGGCTGCATGCAAATGTTAACCTGAAAGGCATGCAGCCATGCTCCTGCACACAATACACACACTAGACTACATGTCCTCCTACTACACACTGGGACACACCCCCTGGTGATGCGGCTACGGAGAGGGAGGAGAGGTGAGAGGGCAGGTGGATGAGGGGTGGTCTGCAAACATCTAATGACAGACAAAATCAGACAAGAAGCAATGTTATGACCTACGGCGAGATGTCTGCGCACGTTTTCATGGACTATAATGTTCAACTGGAGTCAAAATGTCAGGCTTTGCACCACGATTAGTTAGTGGGTGCTGTTGCAGAATAAGAACACAATGGCTTCACTTACCTCCACTTCCTTTAAATGATTGCAGAAAGAAAGAAAGAAAGAAAGAAAGAAAGAAAGAAAGAAAGAAAGGGTCAGTATAATGGTCTGTCAGATGCAATACAGCCTGGGTGGTCATCCTGAATATGGAGTTGTACTCTTTTTTTTTTTAAGGTGGAATCTGATTCAGAAGGTGAAGGAACAACAAAGTTGCGTGCACATGCACACGCCTGCACTCGAGGCATTATCAAGCAACTTTATTTAAAGTGGCATGTAATTTGAAACACATTGAGGGCAAATTGTTCCGGCTCATAGCCGAACAGCAAAATAGAGAGGCTTGAGAAAGAGAGGAATGTGGAGGTAAAGAGGTTAAGCAAATGCAGATGGAATAGCAAGTGATGAGGGAGGCCATGTTCCAGCGGGGGCGTCTCGGGACCGGGCCGTTTTGAGTTTGTTCTCTATAGTGACAGGAGGCGTGGCCCTGTCAAAAACGCACAGGTGAATAACAAAACAAAACATTTCCCTCGTTTGCCTTTTTCTGTATGCGCAGAAGTGTTTTACCGCGCTCCCAGGGACAGTTGTGAATTAAAACCTGCTTGTTGTTGATATTGATGTTAATCAAGCTATAGAGCTCATTGTTTCGGCGTGAGCCCGCAGAGTTTCCGTACCGTTACCTTTGGGTATCAAACTGAATATGATGGATAATAGCCATCAGTGGAATATGCTAATGTGCTGCTGCTGCTGAGCCAAATCCTACAATTACCATTTTGCTCAGTTGACCCGCAGCTGAAAGCATGTTTTAAATGCATTTTTTCAGATTAGATAGCGTTTACAGCGTTTCGCAGATAACTGTTAAACTGATGTAAACCCACACATACATACGCTTTTCTTTAGCAGCAGGCGTCACGGAACCAGATATCAGTCAATCTATATCTCAGGATGACCTGAACTCTCTGAGAAACACAATGAATATTTTAGGGCTCGTCTCCAAAGCCAGAACTGAAAAAGACACAATGTAATTTGAACCCTTTAAAGTTATCATGCAAATTAAAGTCTCGTTGGAGGAAGTGCAGGTCTTTCAAAAAGATGTTTAACACACGCACGGATGATTTGTTTGGTTTTTTTGTTTAAAAAAAACAAACAAACAAAAAAAAAAGAGGCGTGGGGGGTAGAAGTTATTGGTTACAACACTCCCACAAAGCCTCTGATGAAGTCCTAACAGCCAGTGTGAAAGAAACAGCGGGTCGACTCGTTTTTTCCGCTCCTGTTCGACGTGATGGAGCGCACAGCTGATGTTTGAGGAAGGCCGAGGCAAGAACAGGGAAAGCAGGAAAATTGATTCAGAGAGGGGCCGAAGTGGGAACCAGTTCGGCTTGATTACACTCTCTCAGCGGAAAATTCCTCTGCTGATTGTGTATGTCTGTGTGTGTGTGTGTGTGTGTGCTCACAATAACACTAGAAAAAGGCCCATGCCTGAAGTGCTGACTCTCCAGCAGCCATAATCCTGCAGGAAGGATGCAAATGTGGTCTCATAGTGGAAACTAAGCAGCATTAAAATTTTATTGTCTATTTAATGCCTTTTATTCCCGTTGTGGAACCTGGCTGAACACCTTCTGTCTCTTATCTCCCCCACACGTTCTCTTACTCATCTCCCTCTCCTCCTCTTCCTCTCTCCTCCCCAGTGCCGTTAAGGCTGCGTCCCACTTACAAACGAGCCCTTATCTGATCAGGCGTGCTGGGAAGCTGGAGTGCATGAGTTTTAGGAGCAGACAGCAGAGCAGACTGGAGATTCTGCATCTGATTAGTTTAACTTCTGAGTGGAGGCAGAAATTGTTTGGTAGCACAGCTGCACTTTGATCCTATTCTGTCATATCTAATTATGTGTTTAGTTACTGGGATTACTGGAGTCACTGTATAGATTGGTAAATGTTTTTCCTACTTTTCAAATATCATGCCATCACAGTTATATACTGTATAACAACCCCCAAATTACTGTTTATCCTAAGAATTTACCAACACTTTTTTGGTAAGTGGGTCCTCTGTGACCTTTGACATTGGACAACATCATCCTACACACCATTTGTATGGTTTAAAGTTTAATTATTGATGGGTCAGTCGTTTCCATTGGTGACGGAAGTAACGGGTTGGTGCTGACAGTAAAAAAAGGCGGAGGAAGAGAAAAACCGATAGAAGGAAGGGAATGAAAATGGCCCCCAGGGATAAAAAGCCGAGCAAAGGGAGAGAAGAAGGAGGCGGATTAGGGAGGGCGGGTTGTGAAGCGTGAGCATAGAAGAATGGAGGTGAGGATGAACTGGAGGCTCCTTCAGGCTCCACATGCTGACAGGCTGCTTCTTATTTATAAAAACAGACAGAACACTGAATATTACATACGGCTTAGAGAAACAGCAGCTGGCTGCAACGCCTACATACCTACACACACACACACACACACCCACACACACTCACAGCTGTGATTGTGAATTTATTCCCAGAATATTTGTATTTTGTAGAAATTCACTCTTCTGAGTGAGTCACAGGGAGATTTGAGATGCGACTGTTTCTTGCCATGTGCCTCTGATGGAGCAACAGCAAACGCCGGTGTTGTTTCACGCACTCGCCATGACTAATTGCTCCTGATGTCTAAAACTTCCATGTATATTTCATAATGAAACTGAATTATACGCAGAGAACAAGGAGGGCAATGGGTGGATCTTGACCCACTGCATTGATTGATGGGTAATCACACGGGTGTTTGGCTCAAAACCTTCCTCACTCTTCCTCCCCCCTCCCCTATTTCCCACTTTTGTAATTTAAGAAAGAGAAAACAAGAGGGAACAAATGGAGATCTAAAAACTACGAGACAAGAGCAACGGTGGTGAAACCAGCAGACTCTGGACACCTTGACACCATAAAACCTGGAGAACAGGGAAAAGAGTTACAAACACAAGCAGAGCAGAAGAGACAGAAGCCAGCGGAGCATGGAGCAGCAGGTGATGGTGAATGACGCTGAACAACTGGCTGTCAGGACTTTTTCAGCCTCACAAATCTGCAAGTCTGTCAAAGGTCTGAAGACGCAGGTTTGAGGATCAGGAAGCAGATTAGCTTCAGATGAGCAACAACCCTATAGCAGCGTCCAACGATGTCTGTCACCAAGCAACCGTGGTGATGAACGGGACAACCTCTTTTTTTTCCTCATTTTCTCTTCCTCTTGCCTGTGCAAACACGCCGACTGCTTGCCAACTGCAGGGCTGCAGCTCTGGAGTTAACACTGCAGAGTCTGACCTGTTTACACAGCACATTTATCTGTTTTAATAAGAATAAAAGCCATGTGTTTTCCAAACCACAGAAAACCCCTGGCGATTGCAGCAGTGTGCGTGCCACTTTCATCATGTCTTTTCTCGATGAAGTCGCAGCTCTGGCTCTTTGGGCTCCGAGGCCATTCGGGCTCTTTTATTGTATCTACCTTATTATTTATTTCTATTTGACCTTGGATTTCGATTAGCTGCTGGTCTCTTTGTTGCTCTTTGTCCCGCCAGGTGGCAAATGTTTATGTTTATGACAGAGAGGTTTACTGTATTATTTATTTTTTATCGACTTGGAGAACAGTGTGTTCTGTCTCCAAGAGCTTCCTGGAATTGCGCCTTGAGAGGAAATGTGTCTTTTTGTTTGAACATTAAGGTCAGTGTCTTATTTTTTTCTAAAGCTTTGATGCATTTTGGTCCCATCTGCTGGCTAGGGCTGTGTGCAATGTTTGCATATTAGGATCAAACCAATGACATTAGTAAGTTAGGGGGAAACCAAAATATACGAATGAATTCTTACTTATGCCAATCTGATTTGTTGTTGTTATTATTATTATTATTATTATTATTATTATTATTATTATTTGGGTGTGTTAGTGGGATGTTAGCTAACATTTAGCTAACATTTACATGCACTCCTGAACTGTTTAATCTACTAAATGAGTCTGAGATCTCTTCAGTAAAAATAAGCTTGTGCACCACTTTGGTTGTGTTCTACTGGCCCAGTGCAGAGAAGCACATGTGATGACAGCGGGTCAGTTCCTTTTTCCTTCCTGCTGAATATTCAATTTGCTGAATTAAAAGGAAACTTCATTAAAACAAACACTGGAAGGAACCAAATCCCTAAATATACACTGATGCTTATGAGGTTTATGAATGTAGATGAATGAAAAACACAAAAAATAGGGTAAATACTGATGTTCACAAAGGACCTACTATATTCAAAGACTACTATGTTTTTCCCTCGCTGCGGGAGCTAGAGATGCACGCACAGTGGGGGAAATTATGCAAAGAGCATGAGGAACCACGATATTTTAGTTTCTTTCCCACTTTGGGTAGAGTTAACGTGAAGAACGCTGACTTTATTAATCTAACTTCAAGCGCAAAATGGTTCCCCCCGACTCTGGCTCCTGCCTGAATCCCTCAGCTCCTGTCAGAATCTCACAGTCACACTGCAGCTGCAGCTGCAGCTACTCGCTGTGCGCACAGATCTGTCTGCTCCGCTGGGGAAAGGAGGATGGAGCGATAAATGTCTTTCTTTTAAACTTAGGATTGTATTACCCTGCGCCTTGTTCCAGTTCCCGTCAGTCAGTTTTGCAAAGACGCTTCTGCCCTGAAACAGTCAGAGAAGTTTTTTTTTCTAACATCATTTTTTGTTCCTATCCCAACTCTTCCGTTGCAGCCTACACTCTGACACTTCTGTGTCTTCTGTGGTGTTCTTCACTTTGTTGACTGTTCACAAAGTAAATGCCAGCAAGAAGTTCAAAGGAAGCCTCATTTCAGCGTGTGTGTGAGAGAGAGAGCGAGGGTTGCTGGTTCATACCTGTCCCTAAGGCTTTGCCAAACTAAATGCAAGTCAAATAACTGCAGATGAAACATGTACACCAGGCCTTAGATGAGCTTTCCCGCTAAACTTTTGACAAAGTATTTTATCCCCTCATGCTCCCCAAGAAATCTGACATCACTGCAGAACACTGCCTGTGCACAGCCGCATTTTCAGTTATCAGCATCTCCATATCAACACGTACAGCACACAGCAGAACATTGTTGTTCCTGATGAAAGTGACTTCAACATGACTGGCTCCGCCAGCCAACGCCATTTCCGGCATGACAGAGACGCCAGCGCGGCATAATTTACAAACTGGGAAATGTTTGCTCACTGTTGGCACTAAGCTAATGAAAACGGCTACTGATGAATTGAAATTGAACCTGGTCTCTGCTGCAAAAACGCCTGATTCAAAATGAGCTTTTACCTTTTGTTCTTAGGTGAGATAAACTTGACATTAAGGTGGTTCTAGAGCTCCAGTCAGGTGCACCCAGGCTTCCCACCCTCAGCTAGCAGACATGCTAATCACTAGCGGTGACCCACATGCTTTGAAGTTCCAAACACTCTGGCTGTTGTCACGGTAATCACCATCCAACCAGTATTTCAATGCTTCACTTATTTCCTGGGAAGGAAGCACTTCTTCTTCCACAGCACGATAAAGCAGTAATGATTCCAAATACACCCGAAACTCGGCTTTTTCTATTTTTTTTTTTAATGCGGGCAATGCCGCAGCCTTGCTTGTGAGCAGATGCCGCTGTATTGATCTGTGAATCCTTTAATGATTAATGATTCTTTCAATTAATTGATAACAGATACTGTGTTTAAACCTGCACTCACATGCTTGACAGGACAAAAATAACGCTCAGGAGGAAACAATCCATCATGAGGAAGACACACGTCCAGTTCCGGGGCAGGGAGGAGGACCGCTTATTGCCTTCATCTTTGCCGTATGAAATATGGGATACAGCTACATTTGCTGGACGAGTTTCTCTCAGCAGAGAAACAACTTTGCTGACACAATTTAGCAGCTCATTGTATAACAGCTCTGAAAAGGGCTCAAAGTGGAAAACCAATAATGATCAATACTGGGATCCATGTGGCTTAAGCCCCATGAGCAGTCAACCGCTGTTCTCCACTCGAGCGATAGGGGACAGTTTCCGACAGGCTGTTTAAGAAGCTCACTCACAGCCACTTTTCATGCTTAATTTCCTCACAAACGAGCTTGTTTCCCGGTCGCTACGAGACTGAAAAATAGTATTGGACTGAGCCAGGACATACATGAACACACACGCAGGCACACGCGCACGCACACAGCAGCCGAGAGCTAATTTCACACTCTCCTAGGAGTTGAAAAGGCTTACTCAGGAGCTGCGTTAATGGGGGAAACAAAAGCAGACAAGGGAAAAGGTGCTGATGAAGGAGAATGAACAGACTGAAGTGGAGGATAAAAAGATGCAGAAGAAGAGCAAAAGAAAAACAGAGACAAATGAGAAGAAATATGTCTTTTCAACTGCAGCAGAGAGTTTCTATAAATACATAATCTGAAAAAAAAAAAAAAACATTCAATAAAGATGCTTTAATATATGACTTGTTAGCGACCAACATCACTGGGCAACAGTGTTCTGCTTTTAATGACTCAGCTTGTGGTGTGCTGTTCCTCTTGCACCTTCAAGACTCACAGGTAATGAGCTCAAATATTACTCACTTTCAGACCCAGAAAACAAGTAAAAGTAGAGACAGATCGATTTGGGGGTGTTCTGCTATTGGCAACAGTCTCATGGTGGTCCGAAGAGTGTTCACTTTACTGTCTGCACACATACACACACACCACACACACACAGTCTCTATCAGCTCAACCCTCCCCGAATCTCTCTCTCCAAACAAACATATCTCTAACAAGGCCACATGGGACCGGGGCCCTCCAACTGGGCCATCTCCACAGTGATTTGATCTAAATGGCTGATGCGCTTTCCTCCACCTGCTCTTACCCTCTGCTACAATTCTGCAGAAGCAGCTCTGAGTAACAGCCTTCATCAGCGCTATCAGATCACTCTAACTCTGGTGTGAAGGGTTTCTCCGTTTTTATTTGAAGCCAAAAAAAAAAGGATTATTTTTTTAATGAGCTCTCAAGGGGGAACCACAGTCTTCCTGCTCCCACTGGCTGGTGCAGGCCTTGTTTTTACCCTTTCCAGGGGAGATGTGCCACAGCTGCTGATCATAAGCAAACCAAATGATTTAGTTTAGCTGATGATTTCTAGAGCTCAGTCCACCCTAATTTACCAATGGAGCCGAGTACATACTCTGTCTGTTTATAGATCAAGCTGGTTTTAATAGAATATCTGACGTTACACCAAAACTGAGATCTGCCAACGCTCATATCGGCATCCCATCAGAGCTTTACAGCAGCTTCACTCCCAATTATGAGTTTAGCCTAATTCTACCAAAAATATGTAACCACAGCAAAAGAAAGGAGGCTTGAAAGACTTCAAACAGCAGCATTTCCTCTCCCAGAGGACCAGTCAATGCAGCCATTTGTGCTGGAAGCTGTCTGCCTGTCTGGATTGCGATTCAGAGAACACTGAAAGGAACTCTCCAAGGTGCTGGCTCGACGTCTGAGCCAGCAGAACCGAGAAGTTAAACCGAACGGATGTGACAGATCATTTTCTAGGATTCCAAGCATATAAACTACAGCTTCATCCATCCATCCATCCATCCATCCACCTATCCATCCATCCATCCTCTGCAGTGTAAACGTATTACATGCTAATGCTATTACATGCTTCTTATAGCGACACTGGATTTAAAACTGCGATGACCCTGTTTCATAGACCGCCACCCTGCTGTCTTGCAGTTCCTCTTAGCACCGCTCCATGGTCGGATCTCTGCCTGCCGCATCTCCTCATTCCCTCTTCCGGACAGTCTTCGGGCGCAGGGTAAGTGGAGAGGTTGAGAGATGGAACCTCTTCCAGGATGAGCAATCACAAACGCAGTCATTACCGTTATCAAAACAGTTATGTTCAACCTACTCTGCATCCTGATCATAAAGCTGACAAAGTCACTTATCAAAGTTCCCGTAGAGCGGAAAAGTCATTGAAAGGGACGCAGCGGCATTTATCTCCATTTTAAAGCTGTTACTCTTAGTTAAGTCGAGGCAGAGTTTCTTTTCTATGCCACTGAGAGTCAGAGGATGACACACAGAGAGAGAGAGAGAGAGAGAGAGAGAGAGAGAGAGAGAGAGAGAGAGACCAAATCCCAAAGACGTCAGCTCATTCTCACATGAGAGATTGAGATCGTTTCAAACCCGAGAAATTGAGATAAGGAATGTGAAATAAAACTCAGACATCACGTGTGTAGTATGTGTCAATATTGTGACAGAACTGGGACGTTTACTGGTGAAGCAAAAGTTGCCACATATGAGGATTTAATGATTTAACACATAATAATCGATAGAGCCTTGATCTATATCCTCACATAAAGCTCAGCGCTGCACACACACTCACACACACAACTTTGTTAAATTCCATTTTATCTCCCCCCCACGCTCGCATTAACATTAAACTGTCTAATTATACTTTAAGATTAATAACGGTCAGATAAATGGCCTCCCACCTTTTAAAGGTACAAACCCAAGCTGCTCCACCTCTCCCCATATAAATCTCATTGACCTCAAGAGCTCTCCATCCCGGTCACAACATGACGGCAAGCGATGGCAGGGCTGCGCGGCATGATTGCTATTACGCGACATGGCCAGGGTTTTTCAAACACCGAGGCTAAACGTCCGCTCGGTGATGTCACAATGAGCGGCAGCAAAGGTTAAAGGTCAAGCAGTGGCAGCCGACCGGCATGGTCAACTGGAGAACAGATGGAAGGAGCAGAATGGGACTCTAAAAGGGTGTAGAGACATTTTTAAAGTGGAGCCAACACACGCTGGTAATGCGACTGAAAGCTCTGATCCTGCATGTAAGAGGTGAGACGTTCTGCCTGACCTCTGCTCCCAACCCTGACCCTGAGGTCAAACAGCTTGTAAAAAGGTAAACAGTGGAGCTTCACCAGAGGAAGCGGGCTGAAGGGAGGGGGGTGGGAACTGGAGTTTGTTTTGATAAATAAAATTCAAGAAGAAGCAGGAATTGACAGAGATTCCTAGTTTTTAGTGCGATTTATGAGGCGCGATGCATCCAGGACGGCCTCTATCAACAGAAACCACGAGGGGGAAAATAAAAATGTCTCTTCTGTGGTGAAAAGTCGGATCTGCTGCATCTTCCTCTCTGAATACACCAGACAAAGAGTAAACAAATCAATGCCAGGTTCACAGCAACTGTCACACGAGCGGCGCGATCAAGGCCAAGATGAAAAATAGTGCCAGTCATGGAGACAACTCACAAACAAAATGCCTTCAAGGGCTTTAAAGCGGAATCTGCTGTGTTATCCTGACACCCCAGGGCTCAGACATTCACAGCGGGATTTAATCCTTCCTTTATATCCATCCAATTTATTCTTCAATCAAGCATCAAAGCTTTTTCATTAGAATATGAAGGCCAGCACTGACAAGGATGCACAAACACGCTGAAAAAAGTGATGAAATTGCCTCATATCTGGACCTCCATCACTGTCCAGTCTCTTCATTTGAGACTGGACTCATCTTTTGACTAGAAACTGCTGTTTCTATTACTGTAATCTGTTCCTGTGAGGAGGATTATAATCCACATTCCCTGCGTCAAACATGTAGCGAAAGTGTGTAGCATCAGAAAAAGCGCCACGTGCGTGGGTTTGACAGGATGTGCAATTTACAGGCTGTAATTACTCGGCTTGTATCAACAAACAACTATCCTGAGTATTTTAAGAAATCATCATAGCATAGCATAGTGTTTAATTTCTGTAAACAACACTAAACAGGAAGCTCAGCATAAAGGTTTAAACTAATCCACAGCAGCCCTGTTGGTAATATGTGTTTCTAAAGATCTAATTTACTCTGCAGTCCACAGATCCAGTTAAAGCAGATAGACTTCTGCATTAATTTTGGACCAGCCATTCCCCACTCCAGCGGGTTAGCCGACCAGCTACGAGTGCAAGCCTTGCCTATACATATATCTGTGGAGATCTGTAAGAAGTAGCATGAGTGGAAAATAGGATTAACCAAAATGTTAAACCTGGCTACGCTTCAAGCAAGACAGTGGTTTCAGGAAAATAACAACCGCCTATGGGGAATATATACAGACTGATGAAAGAGAAACGCAGCGGCTGAGGCGAGGAAGGAAGAATGGCAGGCCGAGGACAGACCACAGACCACTTCTACTTTCCTCATTTTCTCACAGTTCAGTTAAAGACCCCCACTAAAACACATCCTGACTGTCAGTCTGGAAATGGCTGATGTATTTGTTTCTTTCTGTTCAGCACAACTCATTTTCTGGCACTAATGACTCAGCAGGCTCTCCGCAGATGTTAGACTGGAGCCGTCCCTGTCCAAACTTCCCACCCGATTCTCTCCCCCTTTTATATCAGGGAGAGTGAACAGCACACTCCCTCTGTTTCCACTGCTCACTCTCTTTCTTTCATCCGTCATGAACCTTCTCTCCTCGTCTCTCTGACCTCTTGGCTCACTTTAAGATCAATTTACGTCAGGCCGTTTGAAAATGGAGATCAGTGCTGCATTTGTTTGTCAGCGCCTTCCCTCCTTTCTCACACTAATGACCAGGCTGGTTATTAACAGATGATAACAGTAATGGAGCTGTCACTTTCCAAACTCGCAATTGTCTGTTTAGATGTTCTGCTGCACAGTGTGAAGTCAGGAGTGGCGTGAAATCAAAAAATCATTTCAAGAATCAAACCCTATCAAACCCTACCTTAATGTCCTCAATCTCCAAAAATGTCATCAGTTTTCTAGTATAATGTGGATTTTGGTACTCAGTATGTATAGAAAAAACAAAAACACACACAGACACAATGTTATTACCAATGCTTGGCCTCCCTCACGTCAGCCAAGCATGCTGGATGGAGGAACAGAATCATGAATAAGACGCGATCGCGCACAAACGGACACGAAACGACACGCCCAGCAACCTTTACATCTGCTGACATTTCGACTTTACAGCACCAGCATCGATTCGAACGTAGAAATCCAGTGTCGGGTATTGAGCTCCTTTATGCTGGTGGAAAACACCGATGTTGACGAGGACGCGATGCAACGCGGTTTCGCCTCGGCTCTTGGCAAAGTTGTCATCACTGTATAACTTTCTAGCCAGCAATGAGCAGATTCTTATAAAAAAAATATAATCTCTTGTCACTGCCAGTCAAAAGAAAAGAAAGTTTCAAACATGACAGTCTTTTTTCTACCCATCTATTATCACCACCTTAATATACATTGGATTGTCAGAGCACCAGCCCCAGTTTGGCTGCTGTAAAACTCCCCCACACTGCATGAATACAGTGATAAAAATAAATCTCATCTTTCTGAAAAGCCTGAGAGTGACAGAGGATTTGTTCAGGCTGCTTCCATCTAAATGTCAGAGCTCTCACCCTGATATGTTGCACTAATAACAGTGGGAAGACACAGGAAGGAGAGCTCAGGATGCATGCAGGGAAGGAAGACTCTACAGGATTCCGAGAGCAATGTGAAGACCAGCAGTGAATAAGCAACAAGGCGTATTCTGGAGGAGGAAGAACCGCTGGTGCATCTGCATCTAGTTTTGATGGGAATGGACCGGTTTGACCGGTCAGAGCAATTTCAAGGATGACTCGAGTATTGATCAGTATGAGCTCAGCTCATTACCCAACTCGATATCCAGCAGAAAGTCACAGGGAACCAAAGGCAAGAGATTTCAAGGTTAGACGGGAAGGTGCGCACGCACACACACACACACACACACACACACACACACACACACACACACACACATACACACACGGGTGGTACGTGGGTATGGATTTTGATATAGTCTCACAATTTTAACTAGGTGACAAGCTAGGTATTTTGCTGTAAACTTGAGTTTCAAAATTAAAGTACATCTTTTCTTGCACCTCTGGGCGTCATTTATGCCTGTCATTGAAATTCAGATCTTATTTGCCACTCTGCATGGGTGGCACGCTGTCCCACAATGGCCTATTAAAAGAAGCCTTCTTCTGTCCAATCAGCAGTCAAATGGCTTTCATAATTCCTCAACTCCAAAATTCAGAAGACTATGATTTAATCCCATGTAAAATGAGGTACATTAAAGCAGAAAGACCAAGGATGCATTCATCTCTCCTTCTAACCTGTATTTATGTGTTTAGTTTAAACGGGGAGCGGAATAAATGACCCTGTCTGGCTGAAGGATGTCCAACCAGTCGACCGTTGCCCAGACATCAACACAGCGTCACGAATGGACAGTGAATGTGTGGTGCCAGACAGCCGGCATGGACGTAAAGAAGACTAGAACTGCTTTCATTTCCACCACCGTCGCATGATTTTCCAACCAGCGTTGTTTTGACTTGCGCTCTAATTTCAGGAGACGGGACGTAGGCAGGAAAGGCTCCAGCCGGCCTGACAACAGAACCATTAGCACAAAGCGGATTTCTTTCCTCTCCTGCATGAATGGACGGCAACAATAGAGCTGTGACCCGTAATCTCTCCATCCCAGCCAGATGAATGGGTATTCATGTCAGTCCCAGCGCTCACTTGTTCATGTCCTCTGGTACAAGAAGCCTGGTCTGCTGTAGGCTTTTAGCTAATGATCTCCCTGACCCCTGTGTGCTTTAATGTGTCCTCTTCATGTCTTAATGTGAGATTTTGTAAACCAGTGTAATCCAGTTAAGCACTGCAGGTACTTGTGATTACTTTTTTGTCCAGTAGCTGAACGCTACTCTGTAATGAGGACTCACAAATGACACACGTCATTTACTCAGACTTTCACCAGAGAGCTCTTGGTTTAACAGTCAAAGCACATCTATGAATAAGTGCATAAATGTACACCTACACATGCACTCCAACGCTCGCGCGATGCTTATTGCCATCACCTACAATCTCCGAGCGATTATGTCATAAACCTGTCAAATGAGGAGTACCTGAGCCAACGAATCAATGCAGAGAGAGATATTGAAGGACGACAGCGGTTAGAAGGAACAGATCTGAAACATCTCTGTCTCAATCTCACCCCCCCTCCTCCAGGAGCGTCACATGAACCGCAGAAACACCAGAAACACGCTGAATTATTGAAGCAGTGCCGACGCGTCTCAATCTCTGTACACACAAACAGCAACTGTATCTGTGACCCTGAGGGACCCGCAAGATGATGACTGATTCCATCTGACACGGTTTCAGCTACCGTAAATACCAGAGGAGTTAAAAAAAAAAAGGAGGGGTGGTGGAGGGTGTTGACTGGGGGAGTGAGGTGTGAAAAACAGCAACACGAGCGCAACACTACAAGAATGAGAGTATTAGAGATGCAGTCAATTGCAATCAGACTCGCCACGCGTGTTAGACACGCGTGACTTCACAGATGTGTGATGATCTGTGCGTAGGAAGGACAGAGAATTTCAAGCACAGACTCAATGAACATCATGACATAAAGACCAAACCCCAATTTTCCCTGAATTCATACAATTGCGATTTGGTTCAGTTACGGATCCACCAGAAATATAAAGATGGAGAACAACACATTGAAGTTTGAGCCAGAAATGGAACATTGTAGCAGATCTGACACATTTACATGCACTTTGGGAATGCCCTAATGAAAAAAACCCTGGTTTAAATGTTTCACTCCATTTATTAGATTTCTTTTCAGAGTAGAGGTAAAGAATCAGAAGTGGCTACACCCAGAAGACTGAAACGAATCCGATTAACAGGTGTGCATGCACCAATGAATTGAATGAAAGAACACTCTTTGTGCATGGATTGCTTCACTTCAGTTTGGCCTGATCCATCTCATAATCAAACACTCGTTGGAAACCTACAGAGACACATCAGCGAGGGTTCTGATTCGACTCGACTCTGCTCGTGATTGTATTTCTTAATAACGCCGGTGTGCAACGGAGCAGAAGACAACCCGGCAACCGTTTTATTGGTGCAATGTTCTTCTTCTTCACTGAATTATTGGCTCTGGGCTCTGCCACGCCGCTGTGCTGCACACCTCACTAACGAAAGCAAAGCTGGGTGGAAGCGGACCTCTCGAAGCTGAACTGCTGGGCTGGGAAGAGGCAGGAATGTCAGAGCTATATTTATCAGCCAAGAGGGAGCCACGCAGCCCTACGCTCTATTATTAAATACTGAGATGTGAGATGATGCTAATGAATACTGCAACAATGGCAGTTACAGTACTTAAAAGCGGTGGTGAACCTGTTTAATCCACCAGGCACTTGCGTACGGCGGATATCAAAGCCACCGGAGCTGCGGTGCTTGATCAGATGTGCCAATCGTATTGATTTTCATTGGATGGCTGCAGGATTCAGAGACATAGATTAGATTATAGATCCGGAGCTCTTTCTGAGGTAAAAGTGTAAGATCCATTGTTCCAAATCACCAATCACCATCTGGGAGGAAGGAAGCGTCTCATTTACAGATTTTTTTAGAAACCATTCTCTAACCAGAGGTGGCCCAATGAACTCTTTAATCCGGCCCGCAGAGCCTTCACAGTAAATTCTCCAAAAGCCAGATTAAGAGGGTTGTCAGGTTGATATCTTAAGAAAAGGTTCAGACCCCCCCCTTCACCTAGCATGCTAACATGTCCTCTCAAGAAAGTGGGGCCAAACATCATTTGGAGCTTCATCACCCATCTCTAGTTGGACCAATTTACAGGCTCTTCAAAATATTTTCTCAGTCAATAGTCCATCAAGCACGATTTTTAGTTAACCTCTGATCTTCATTTGGGGGGGTTAGTTTCCCACACCACCTCGCTGGCCCATTCATCAAGATTTAAAAACCAATGGCCCTTTAGGCAAAATAACTGCCCACCCTTGCTGTAATCTGTAGTCGGAGCACCTCATGGAGTTGTATGGATGCTGCTAATGCATGCTGGGTAATTACCCTGCTTATTACCCTGAATGTGTTGCAGTGCTGAAATTAGTAAAATAATATTTGACTATAAATTCACCTGTGTTAGGGTCCACTCATCATCATCTCTTAGGAAGGTTCTCATCTGATTGGCTAAAATAGTGTATGTGGTCATACTAAGCATGAATGAAATGTATAACAACAGAATACATGTCATAAATGTCCAGCAGATTAAGCGTTTGTTGCAGTGAGACATTTTTGATTTACTGTGCAGCGCTAATGTGAGGCTAACAAAAGGTAAATAGTGCCTGGAACTACACACTTTTCTGTCTGTCTTGCCCAAAGTGAAGCCAAACGCATGAAAACCTTGAATAAACGATGTTTTCCAAAGGCCTGAGGGGGGATTCTCTGTCCTGCCAATCAGAGCGCATCTCAAAAGAGTCGGCTTAGCTGGAAAGCTTCGTATCAGCTGCAGATAGGACAGAACGCCACTCCCCATAGCGAGGAAGATGAGTTAGGAGTGGCTGTCATGAACACTGGCTGAATCACACACACACACGCACACACACACACGGGCTGATAATGGATTCCACATCTCTGCAATCCTTCCATCCTGACGGGTTTAGGATTAAAGTGTCTTTTCTAACCTTTCCCCATTTTTTTTTCTAAGCCCTCAGTACACTGGCAATTCTTCAGCTCTCACCTACAGTGTCAAAATCACACACGCGCACACACACATACAAAGTTTATTGCGGTCACAGGGGCATTGACCTCTGTCCCGCTTATGACCGATGTGTGATCTGAATGCCGTGTGTGTGTGTGTGTGTGTGTGTCTTCACATTGATTGCATCAAGGCTCCAAACGCGGTGGCCAAGCCTCGCAAATTTGCTGATCGATCCCCTCCAACAGCCTCGGGGTGAAGGGAGGCTAGATGCAAGTGTGTGTGTACTGTTGGCATTCATCGATGCAAAACAGCCAAAAAAGACATGTGAAAGGCATTCAGGGATGGCAGAAGAAGAAAGGAAACCTGCAGTGGAAGCGTTGCCCTGGTTGTTCCTCCCTGCAACAACTGCAACCAATGAGCAGATTAGAATCAGTCCCCTCATCTGGAATCAATAGCTCAGATAAAAGGATGCATAAAAGGAGGAGAAAGGGGAGGGTGGGTGATAACGAAGATGGAAGGACGGAGCGGGACAGTCGACAGAGTGATGGGTGTTCAGGAGAGGCTTCACAGAACTGACAGAAACAGCGTCAGGAGGGGAGGACGAACTCACAGAGGTGTGTACGTGGGAGACAAAGTGAAGGTGACTCCTGGGTTCATTTTGTCTCTGCCGCTTCTCCAAACTCATCCCTGCAACTCCCCCACCCACCTTCAGCTGCACCGCCAGCCAATTAGGGAGAGCAGCGCACCAGAGAACAAACACACATCTAACAGGCAATGGCGGGATGCAACGCCTGGAAGCTCCCTGGTGTGGCTATCGTCACGGCGAGGCTGGAAGAGAACCTGACGACTCAGCAAAAGCTCCAGTGGAGGCAGGAAAACGTGCAGCACAGTCCACCACACGGACCTGGACCACAGCTAAAACACAACACAAACACACACACGCGAGGATTGTTGTCGTGGCAAAGAGAAGGTTAAAGCGTTTATTTTCAACTTGAAACCAAGCCGTGGAAGCAGCAACATTCCCTCGCGCAAATAGGATTTTTGTGCGTTCCCCTAAACCCGTCTGTGAGAAACAGGATTTCAGCTGGACTGGAGAGAAAAGGATGAGACGGGGACGAGGAAAGCCTCTTTTAGTAGAAACAAACACGGCGGCTGAGGTGAGAAAAAGAAAACTTTTCCTTCTTCTCAGGACAAAAGTATGAAGGACAAAAAGAGCTTTCCTGTCACAGCAGGATTAGAGATTCGCCAAAGAACAGGAGGAATACAATAATCTTTGTTTTTCCAAAGTAAATTCAAGTCTGTGTGGGCAGAATGCAGAAGGAAAACATGACCTGGCCGAACAGAACTCATTTAAAATACACTCATTTAGCCATTTCTCTCTTTGTGTGTCTAGCCGGAGCCACAGCAGCAGAACCAGCAAATCACAGACCATAATATGTATTAACTGACTTCAGCTCTGTATTAAAGAAGCAATTACAGATCAAGCCGTAACATATAAATCCGACCACATTGGCTGCTAATAGACTGTGGCAATGGTGAAGGAGGAATTTGTCCCAGGTTATTATCAAGCCTTTGCACTTTCTGCACACACAAGTTTGAAGCTTCGATGTGGAAGGTGACGGAGGTGAAGGAATTAGCCACATCGTTTCAGGAGAGTGAAGGACTATAATTACAGACTTTTCCTCCGATTCCCTCAATGTGAGTATAAACCCAGGGCCTCAAAAGAGCTCCCAAACATGGCTGCCACATAGAAAATTAACCCGTTCATGGGGTCACAACAAACACGGAGCCTACAACGTCTCACGTTGTAGGCGTACGTCAAAGCTGACCCTGCCGTCAGCACAGACCAATGATCCATGCTGCTGCATAACAATAACGACTCTTAACAGAATTCATTCTGCACACCAACTGGTAACCAATGTCCTCACTTTGCTAGTAGAATGAATATTTTAGTACTAGTATGTAGTAAGTATGAGACACACACACACACACACACTGTAATTTGTTATAAATTAAAAGAAATATTTTACCTGACATGCCTGACGTCCCTCAGAAATAATTAGAATGAAGCAAAACATCTGTTTAACCGTTTTACCTTCATCATCACGCTGCAGCTCACTTACAGTAGGAGGGCATTTAGGGACAATAACAAATGCAATTTGTCCTTCTGCTTTATAGATATTTAATTGTTCGTCTTCCGTGGTGGCTCTGCTCCTGTCAAATCGACGCTCATGCATTATGCAGGAGGAGCAAGCAGCTCATCACGGATGCAGACTGAAACATGGCAGGCAGGGAGGTGGAGACACGGCAGGGAGGACAGATGGAGGGAGATGGAGAAGGTGGTGGCTGGGTGGGAGCAGGGTCAAACACAGACAAGAGGAAGGGGATGGGAAAAATGGAGATGAAGGAAACTTTATGTCTGATCAGAGAGAGAAATGGGCTTCATCAGGCGCGGCACCGGTGAAGAGTTATCCTCGTTTACGGTGAGACTGTCCTGGATTTCATGTCATAATTGTCCGGTAAATCCTTCAGAGGCCTCTGTGAAGCACTTGCTGTGGAAGTGGCATTTTCCAAATATAAAATGAGGAGGAGGTTTCAGAAGGAGGAATTGGAATCTGGAAGGTCGTTAGTTGAAGAGAAAAAGGGCAGAATGTGCATTTTCTGTAACGTGAACACAGAGCAAATAGTGCTTCTGCAGTCTAATCTCCATCATCTTGTGGTTCAGATGCAGGTTAGCGAGTTTAGTCAGTTTAAAGACGCAAGACCCTCCGTGAGGAGGAAAACAGAGTGGCTGCAGCGTAGGAACAAAATTGGTAGACTCCATCATAAGAATGGGACTGGCCCGCAATTGGCACAGAACAGACCAGTCAGTCCAAACCGTGCACGTTTATGAGGTTTATCATCACAACGACTCACAGGAAAGCACAGCCATCAAAACGCTTTAGGAGGTAAAGAAAACACGGACATAAACTCCGACATATAAAGATGGAATCAGTCAAAATAAGTACTTGTACTCAATGCTGTGTCTGACACCAAGGCTATTCAATTGTAAGCTAGCAAGTTAGTGACCTCTGAGGTAAACAGGCAGGACGGTGGACAATGTTGCAAAGACAGCGCTGGTGCATCCAGTCCCAGTCCAGTCCGACTGGTCTTTATACACGCTGGAGAAGTTCCAGGTTTCAGTATTATCTGGGTTTGATAGCTAAACTTATAAAACGTTGATTTTATTAGAAAACCACAACAACTTGAGTTTTGAGGCATCACGTAAACCTACTGCACGAGTGAATTCATATAACACACTGATTCAGCAGATGCTTTCACATCAGCAGTATTTCATCAGTCGGCGCACAAATATCAGTCTCCTCCTCCAGCAAATATTTTTCAATTCTTAACCGATTTTAAAACCTGGCTGACCACAGACACAAAGACAGCTTTAGCCAATTTAAACATCACAATCCTCCCATTACACCTCACGCATCTCCTGTTTTGCAGCAAAAAAAAAAAAAAAAAATGAAAAAAGAAGGAATATGGGTGAACTCTTGGTCGAGCTGATGGTAGAGGTGCAAATAGAGCCCCAAATCGGGCCTAAAATCAACGTGTGCATTAGCAGCCTGAAGCAAATGGTAATGAAACAGCTTGAAAATCACCTCTAAGGGGAGGGGAGGCCCGCCGAGCTGCTGCTGCTCCCGTTTGCTCACTTTGTTTTTGTTTTTCAAAGTCCAATGTTCATTACCAAGCATTTTTTTTAAGGAAGCCAAATTATCTGCACAGATCTCCTCCTCTACAAAATCAGCTGCTGAAAAACAAGTAAAGCAACCTGAGAGCCCACATGGGAAGCTGAAAAACACAAGATCGTGAAGATCAAACCTCTTAATCCAGTTAAAGAAAACAATTAAATGATACGAGGTTAAGTGACAGAGATCACGCCCTCTTGTTTTGCAGGATGGCATTTTTTTGTTTTTACTCACACATAAATGAAAGACATTAAGACGCAGAGACGGAAGCACTTTGAGATCAGCTTGTGCAGATGTCTGAGCTGTAGCTATCTTTGTCTGCTTCTCCCGCTCTTTCCATCTTCGTCTCACCTCCCATCCTCCACCCCCCACAGTTTCCTATTAATGAGCTGGAGTCTACAGTTTGAAAGAAACAGTTGGCAGAATACTCTCTCTCTTTTTCTCTCTCTCTCTCACACATACACACACACACTACGGGTAGCGGAGCCTGAGCAGAGTGGGTACAGTCAGCACTGATTCCGTCTCACCTCTCCCCTCTAATATCGTCTGTGCACGGTTGTAAAAGGGCAAAAGGTGCTCCCCCGTCTCCTCAGGCCTTTGGAGGACATATTAGCCGGACGCCAAATAACTACTGTAAAAAAAATACGAGCTCATAATTGACAGGTCAGACCGTTGTTTGCACACTAGTTTGGCACTGTTGTGATTCCACAGCTAAGGCCAGTTGTTTGAGGACCGAAGGTAAGACTTTTAGGTTAACTGTGGAGGCTTAAAATGTTTTTTTTTTTTTTTTTTTTTTTTAATATGTCAGATTACATTGACTCTGGGAACCAGTACAGCACAAGCAGCACCTACAGTGCAGAAACAGCCAGCCTTCCTTATTTGAAGTAGCCATTATGTACAAGCATGACCTCAAATACATCCCAAGTTTTAACAACAGAACCATCCACAGATCACAGTCGTTAACCATTCCTGGTGAATGCTTGTCCTGTTAAAATCCAGAATCTGGTGTGACACTGATGTGATTGATTCTTTTTTTTTTTTCAATGTTCCTTGTAAAAGTTCAGAAAATCCTGCAACCTCCCAGCAGCGAGCCGATCCCAGGCCTTCTTATTTCACAGTAACTCCAGAAACCCCGTTGAACAAAAGGGCAAAAGTGAATTGTGGAATGTTGAAATGACACTGCGAGCTGCTTGTTTCTGCTGCCTTCATCACTGTGTGCCAGCTTAGCTCCATCTCCAAGGGCTTAACTTCAGGCATTAACAGCAAACCAGAGCAGACAGGCTAGCTGCGTTCTACCTGAGTGGGATAATAGGCCGCACCGGTGCACGTGTAGAACTGAAAATTCTGCTAATTATGGCAGTTTAACATCACTTCTGCGAAACTGGCATGTAGATATTGCTCTGCTTTTTAATGTCATCTCACTTAGGCAGCAGATCATTTTATTGGACTTTATCTTCATGATGATGTTTAATTGAAATCTATTTGCATTTTCCCATCTTGTGCAGAACTCCGTTTACCGTGTGGGAGTCTGATTTGCTTTCTAACAAGGCTGAAAGCTGCTGAGTCTCTACGAGGTGGATTATGCCTGCTGGCAAGTGCTCAAGTACTCTCGGGGCTCATCGAGGGTGCACTCGCTGCGCGCCCTCTCCAACGCGCACGCACCACGCAGGAACACAGGGACGCACACAATCAAGCCAGTTACAATGTCATATTTGGCAGTGTGTGGGGACACCCGGTGCAACTCACGTCTCTGAATCGGTTCCAGGATCTGTCCTTGCCGTACGGAGCCACAGCGCTCGGCCATTTCTCGTTAGCGGAGAGTGTCGTGCGTGTGCTCAGCAGGAGAGCCACGACAGGCAGCAGGAAGAAGAGCATCTTCTGACAGCGAAGAGACATAGAACATAAAAAAGAGAGTGAGCAGCTGACCCGGAGGAGAGGAAGAGGGAGAAAAGTGTCGGAGCGCACTTTCCTCAACTCTGTGACGCACGATCGCTCAGTGGTGGGAAATTAAAAAACTGCATACGAGAGCCTCCTTGACTGTGTGGAAAGTGCTACTATATCCTAAACAAACAGCGATGCATTCTTCTAATCGGATTATAAACACTGGAAGGTTGTCGCGGAGGCAGATGGGGCGTTGGGAAAACGATTAGCTGGCGAGTTTCAAATCCGCCAATTCAAAACGCAATTAGTGGCGTCAACACAACCGGTGCCCCGCTGAGCCCTCTCCTGCGCCTCCTTCACACACCGCGCGAGCAAAGTCGACAACAGCACGTAAAGACTTTATTTCATGCTGTTTGCATCCGAGAGAGGGTCACTGCTTCACCGACCTGAGAGTTTGTTGGTGTCCGAATCCGGAGATAAAGTCCGCGGCCCCGGGGCGCTCCGGTGGCTCCTGCGACTGATACAAGAGACAGAGGAAAAGATAGTGTGACGATGAACGGAGACTGCTTTCTCCTCCTCCTCCTCAATCAGCAGACACCGCCCTCTCAGCCCCCCGCTCTCTCTCTCTCTCTCTCTCTCTCTCTCTCTCTCTCTCTCTCTCTCGCTCTCTCTCGGTTACGCCCCTCACGGTCAATACAAATGATGAGTAAACTATTTTTTCTTACAATCATTGATGTAATGTGATGTAATGTGTGTAACTTTCTGGGTTGCGGTGCATTTTAATTGGGCTAAGTGAATCCCCCACCCCCCCCCCCCCCAGTGAGGGAGTACACTGTATGCACTAGATCTGTTGATCAGTCTTATTGATTTCACATGCAAACTCCCACCCTGCTTTTCACTGACACCTCCTGTCAGTCTGAACGGTGCTGCAGAAGATAAGTAGCAAATCATTTGATCCAAACGATACCATCTGCAATAATAACACACAGAGCCACATCTTATTTTGTTGCTGAATTCACTTTGACCAGTTATTTTATTCCAGTTATGGGTGAGACATTTTACCAATTACACAAAATTAAGAATTTAGTTCACGTTTGGTTTACTTCTCTTTGGTTCACGTCCTCACTTTAGTCCGCTTTGTCTCTTTAGTTCACTTCCACTCTTTGGTCTTTTTGCATTCTCAACTGTACCAGAGTTAGTTTATGAAAAATGAGAAGGATTTAAAGAACTCTGGGACTGCAGAGTCCAGTAACACACCCACTTATAAATGAAAGATACATGAATTTAACATTTATCATTTTTTTAGAAGCCATTCATCTACAGCATTTGATACGTTATTCCTGACATTTACACTAAATGTGGGCAAAGTTTAGACAATTGTTCTCATCTTGGAAATGGGATCAAGCGTTTGTCCTTCAGCAGCACAAGACTGCCAAATGACTCATTGATATTCACAGCATATCCTGTCAGCCTCAGAGAGGACGTCCACCATCTTACTCTCAAATACACGAGTCTGTAGCTCCCTGGTAATAGCAGTTTTCATTTCAAAGCTGTTATAACAAGGGTTTTTGGATTGAAAACTTTTATAATAAAGTACTCTGCTGCCTTAGCGCTGATCTCATAGCTGCATGGTACAATATGTGGTGAGATGCTGTTTATAGTTCCTCTCATCTTGCAAAGAAAAAAGAAAAACAACACAATAATGTCTCATTATCAGCGAACAAATCCCAGTGAGCTAGTGCTTTTAAACAGAAACCCTGCTACCATATGTCCTCATTACCGCTGCTTGGCATTGCGTGGCTAGCTTAGCTCTCTGAAGAAACCCTGTTGGCCCACTTCACTCTGATATCCCCATGATTCTCTCTCTTTCCATCTTCTGGAAGCAGTCTCATCCATCAGGAGGCTTCTGGAAGATGCAGAATAAGAGCAAAGATGGGTGGAGACAGGGAGGGATTTCCAATTATGTGGATGAAAATGGAACTAAATGCGAATGGTATCCCAGAGGGAAACTTCATAATCATATTGGTAGGGTGACAACAGAAAATTCAAAATGTGTGTAGGTGGAGACAGAGGAGATGCTGATGAGCATGCGCTGGAGATGCTTGAAAGTGATCAGTGGGATGCCATAGATGCTTCCTAATGAGCCAGAGTGCCTGTATGACAGTTAACTCAGCTTGCCAGTTCCATCAACTACAAATAAAAGCTCTGATCAAATAAAAGCTCTGATCAGCCTGATGATGAAGACTCCCTGCCTCCCAGATGATCGGGGACCGCACCACCCGATGACTCCATCCAGGAAGCATCTCTGGACGGTTCAGATTCTCCAAACAAACCAGTGTGAAGGAAGACAGAATACCTGGAGAAGAGCTCACACAGAAAGACCTCCAGCAGCAACATTACCCCAAAATGTCTTACCATGAAGGGACTGTACTTTGAAATATTTGCCCTAATTCTGGTACAGGTTAGTTTATGCTAGTTGACACCATATTTTTGAAGATATAGGCCTTCACAAGGGCTGACTTTATTTAATAAAACACTTGTTAGTACTGAAATGGTTGATTAGAAAGAATACCCATGTTCCGTTGTTGTAGATGTGAGCTCAGCTGTCCCCACATAATTAGCACAATCTTCTCTCTTTCTTCCCTCGTGAAATAAAAAGTTTGTCTAGTCCTCCTCTACAATAACACAAGCTAAAATAAAACCAAACTGTTCTTGATGTCATTTTCTGCAAACAGGAGCTGTCCAAGGTGCTGAACAGAGATGGTGGTGCCATTGTGGGAAACAAGAACAGTTTCTATGACTTCACATAGACTATATATATATATATATATATATATATATATATATGTCCAAGGCCAGAAGGTTTGTGGTGAGTTAAAAAGGTATAAAACTGCAGTATAGTACACATCCTGCTGCGAGTACTTGTGTTCAGGATCCAACAGCTCTCAAGATGTTTGAGAAAAACGGAAGACACATAAGAGAAGAAAACAATTTTGTTTGATAAAGTGCCAAAGACGCTGAGGGGTTATCGTCTCACATCTCAAGAAGAAAGAAGAGAAGATGTGTTGCAATGCAGCACAGAAGGGCCGGAATGAAAAACAAATAAAATGCCAGGAGTTCCTCCAGGGCAGCAGTGAAAAAGCATGGTCATCAAGGTGTCCTGACATGGGCGTGTTGAGGAAGAACACAGCAAACCTTGGAGGCGGATCTTTCACATCATCAGTGTTTCCACAAGAAATCACAAAATTTCTCCTGTTGTGGTTTTTCACCCAAATAAGACATTTTGAGATCAAACCCAGCAGTAATCTATTTAATCCATCTAGGATGAACCCAAAACAGTAGATGGAGGTTTACAGATGCAACATGAGCCATCCTGAGTCACGTCTTCCAGGAGAAATCATGATACCTTTCCCTTTTGGTGCAGCTTTGGCTGGTATTAATAACAGAACAAATGTCTCACAAGCAACATTAATTTATTTACTATCATTCATCTGAGACACACATCAGCTGTGGATTAGAGCCATCTATTAATGACCTTGCAGCTGTTATTGGTCTATGTTTACTAAGCATCTCATTTTTCTTTTCTAAAAGCTCTAAGATCAGTCAAATAAAGTGCATCAGATAGGACAGAGAGTCTCCCAGTATGGAGGACATTCTCTGGACTCAAGGCTGCCTCAGACCAGGAAGAAATAAATGACCCTTATTGCTTAATGGAAGGTTGCAGCCATGAAATTAAATGAGACTCTATGATTATCTGAAAAACATAAATAGGAGAAAAAAAGAATACAAAAACAGTGCTCTCTGCCATTACATTGATTCTAAACATGGCTATGAGGTAAATGTACACATGCTTTCTTTCTAGTTCAGATCAGGTGTGTGGGGGGAAAAACACCCTCCAATAATCACAAAAGTGGAAGAAAAGGAGAAAAGCAGCAATTTCAAATGAAGGAAAGTGGATCTGCATTAAGGCCAACGTGTCCAAGCATCTTCCTCGCAGGGAGATGGTTTACAAGTATCAAATTAATGCCAGAAACCACCTCTTAGCTCCGCCGAGCCTGCCATTTGCAGATACTGTCAGCTTAAATCAGCTCTCTCGCTGCTCCACATATCAGTCATCCCCACATGCCTTTGACACAACCAGCGTGCGGCTGCCAATTAACGAGGCATTTCTCCTTTTTGTGTCCGTCAATCAGCTTTTGTCTGGCTTCGGTTCATTTTATTTTTGTTTTCTGTGCGGCTCACATAAGTGTGTTTCTCAAGCTCGTGCCGACAATGTCAGTCCGAGGGACAAGTTCACCGGCAGATGAATAGAAACGTATTAATATTCAGCGAGGGGGAATTTAGAATGGCTCCTGCCAGTGGAACATACAGTGATACAGTCAGGACAAATGAAATTAAAGAAATAAGTCCTGCAGCTACAGCACAGGCAGAAGACCAGACTAGGCAGCAGGCTCCACCGGAAGAAGGTCTAGGGTCTAGACAGACATGCATCATTAGAGCTGCAAAAGTCCAGTCCCATCCCCTCCAATAAGCTCCTGCAGGTCTGAGCCCTTCATGTTCCTTCACCTGGGTCCTGAACTCACTTTCATTAGCAATAACTCTCACTTCTCCTCTCCTCTATTCTCTTCTCCTCTCTTCTCCTCTCCGTTTCCGGTGTTTGTGAGCGTGAGTGGTGGTAGCTTGAGTGGCGCGGAGTTTGAAGGCTTCCATCTATTGTATGTACATGATCAGGTAAGCTTTATTTAGTTATTTTTTGAGTATTAACTGAGTGATCAGTGGTTTTGTCCAGTGGTTTTCCGAGATGCCACTTCCGTCTATCCGGCAGGGAGTGCTGATAGTACCGCCGGATAACTTAGTTCCAGTGGAGGAGGTCCTGCTGGCTGCTGGTGAACAGGTAGGACATGATAACCTTTCTTGCGCATCGCGTATTAACAAAGCTGTGGTCGTGTTTTTGAAAGACGAGGTCCACGTATACCAGCTGATGGAAAGTGGCGTCTTTGTGCAGGTATCCCCGCTGGCAGTTCCTTCCACACGGATCACCGTGTCCGATGTTCCACCGTTCATACCTAACGAGTCGTTAGAGAATGAGCTCCGCAGGTTTGGAAAGTTTGCCAGTGGTTTCAGGGTTTCAGACTGGGTCTATGGCCGCGAGTGAGGAGGCGGAGCGTGGTGCTATGAATGCAGCAGATGGTGGATTTCATGACAGAGAGAAATGTATCTAGCCTGAGAAGCAGGCTCGGGTGGATGCAGAGAACCTGGGCAGCTCTCAGCCTGCAGGCACTGAGATTCTGTCTCAGCCTGCGGAGGAAACTGCTTCTACCAGCTCTGCAGGAATTGAAAACGTCATTAGCGTTGAAGTGCCCAATAGCCAGGCATCATATGAGAGAGATGACATGGATTTTGGTTCAGAGTGAGATACTGTATCTGTGTGTGAAGGGAACAGGAATATAGATGACCTCTATTCATTAGACGACATAAACAATTTCCTTGATGTAATTTTTAAAAAGTCTGTTAAAGTCAGTGATTACTTTATAGCGACACTGATAAGTTCATCAAATCTGTGGACATACTGAAAAAGCTGGTTGGTTTTGATCTTTTGGATGAAAAAACACATCACAACTCTGAGAAAAGCAAAAAACAATAGACCTGCTTGAAAAGCAAACGATTCAAGCTGATCATGTACCACTGGGTGTTTTCCTCTCTTTACTGTCCTCTGCTCATGGTTTCTTACCTGGTTTCTCCTCCATCACCTCTCTATGCAGAACCTTAAAGTAGGGTCTTTAAATATCAACGGTGGAAGGGACAGACAGAAAAGGGCTTTATTTTCTGAATTCTCCACTCAGAAAAAAAATAGACGTGCTTTCTGCAAGAGACACATACAAACCCATCAGATGAGGCAGATTGGGGTTTATGGTGGGGGGGCTCATACTCTCTCAGCCATGGCACCAACTTCAGTGCAGGGGTAGCTGTTCTATTCAAACCACCTGCAAAGGCAACACTTTTATCTTCTACTGAAGTGGTGAAGGATTGATTGTTGATTGTGAGGGCGGAAATAAAAAGTTTGGTGGTTTGTTTTGTCAATGTCTATACCCCAATTCAAGGGCCAGAAAGAGTCTCCTTTTTTACCCTGATAAAAAACAAGCTGATGGACTATCACCAGGATCAACTGATCATTGGGGGGGGGAATTTTAAATGCACTCTGGACTTTACTATGGACAGGATAGGTGAGGAGCCCCACCCACAGTCACCTCAGAGCCTTAACAGTGTGATTGCACACTTGGACCTGTTAGACGCATGGAGGCTTAAACATCCACAATCCAGGCAGTACACATGGGTGAGGCTTGCTAACAACAGGGTGAGTGCAGCCAGATTAGACCGGTTCTACATCTCCCAGAATCTCAGCTCCAGACTAGTTCACAGCACCATTAATACAGTTGGCTTCACTGACCACCATTTTGTCAGCATGGATCTGGTCATGCACTTCAGGTGACAGGGTTAAGTCCTAGACTATTTGGGGTGGAGCAATGCAGCATGGAGTGTCGTGAGGAGCTCCTGGAGGGGCTTTCCTCAACTTACCCTGGACGAGAAAGCTGCTCTGGACCGGGAGCTGACTCTAGAGGAGCTGACAGCTGCCATCAACCAGCTAGCATCAGGATGGGCACCCGGGATTGATGGTCTCTCTGCTGACCTCTTTAAGCACTTCTGGAATATCCTTGGACACGATCTTCATTCTGTCCTGCTGGAGTGCCTCAGAGCAGGATCTCTCCCTGTCTCCTGTCGACTAGCTGTACTTTCCCTGCTGCCTAAGAAAGGGGACCTGGCCTTACTTAAGAACTGGAGGCCAGTGGCCCTCCTATGTACAGACTACAAGGTGCTTTCTAGAGCCCTGTCAAACAGACTCAAAGATGTCTTGAACATCATCAGTCACACAGATCAACCATATTGTGTACCTGACAGGACAATCATGGACAACATCTTTCTCATTCATCTTTCTCGTTATTGATGTCTGTAGGTCTGATAGTAACATCCATTTTGGTTTTGTGTGTCTGGTTCAGGAGAAAGCGTTTGACAGGGTGGACAATTCAAAATATTTGTTTTCTACACTCAGGGCTTTTGGTTTTGGTGGTGGGTTTCTACCTTGGGCTCGTTTATTGTACAGTGGTGCTCAATATTTCATAAAGACGAGGGCAGGCCTGAGTCGGCCCATCCCTGTGCAGCGAGGGATACGACAAAGCTGTCCCATCTCAGGCTAGCTCTATAGGTTAACCATCGAGCCCTTGCTGTGCAGGTTGAGGGACCGGCTCAGTGGTCTCTCACTGCCTGGGGCCTCGGATCTTGTTCATCCTCCTACTGTCTCAGCTTACGCAGACGACATCAGCATCTTTGTCACCAGCCAGAGGGACAGTCAATGTTTGCAGGACACCTTGTCTCTGTATGAAAAGGCATCATTTGCACGGGTGAACTGGGCCAAGGGTGAAGCCTTGTTGGTGGGACAGTGGAGGGACCAGGCAGTGCCCACTCTGCCTGGAGGCCATGAGTGGGGGAAGGAGGGGCTGAAAGTTTTGGGGGTGTTTTTGGGCACAGAAAATTTTCAGGGAAAGAACTGGGAGGGTGTCAAGGAGAAAGTGTGCGCACAGTTGTCTAAATGGAAATGGTTGCTACCCCAGTTGTCATATAGGGGAAGAGTTCTGGATGCCAATAACTTGGTTGCATCGGCCCTTTGGCACAGGTTTAACATTCTGACATCACCAAGAAGCTTGATTGAGGTCATTCAAAGAGCCGTCGTGGACTTCTTCTGGTCTTGGAAACACTGGGTCCGCACGGCAGTCCTTTATTTGCCCGTGGCCAAAGGGGGACAGGAGTTGATCAACATCCAGGATAGAATCGCCTCTTCTAGACTGCAGACAGCAAAAAGGGCCTGTACACCTCTGGCCCAGACTGGCTTGATCCAGCCAGGCTGCTGCTGAGGAGAGCTGGGCGCGTGGGCTACAACAAGTAGCTCTTCCTCCTACAACCTGAGGACGTGGCTCTTGGTGGACTAACACCCTTTTACAGCTCTGTGCTGCAGGCCTGGCAGATCTTTAGGTTTGCACGCACCACAGAAGAGACTCCAGGCATGTGGTTGTTTGAGGAACCTTTGTTTTCTAACAACTTTTTAAGGACTCAGACAATGCAGTCTGCCAGCTTGCGAGCAAGCCTCAGAGAAGCTGGCTGCACCAAACTGAGCCATCTGATGAAGGTGACAGCAACATCGGTGGACACTCTGAGAATGAGGAGCAACATCACCTCCGTCAAGCTGATCAACAGAGTGATGGAGGAAGTCCGTGCTGCCCTGCTGCAGAACCTAAGAGCGTTTGCAAGGAACGGCTTCCTATGTGAGGAAGCCGTCCCGTCTGAGGATGGTGAATACAGCATTCTTTCCCTCTCTGGTCATCACCCCAGCAGAGTGGGGGGGGGGGTGGGGGGGTGGCAGGAGGAGGACACCAGGTGCTGTCCCTCATTACTCCTCACCTGGACACATTCAAGGATGCAGGGAAAAAGGCCATCTACCAGGCCTGTGTGAAAGTTCTGAACCTGCAGTCTCTGGCAGGGCTGAAGGAGTCGAGGTGGGCTGAGTTTGTTGGCTCGGACGTTTCCTCGAAAGGCAGGTGGCGGTCCCTGTACAAGCTGCCCATTGAGAAGCGGACAGCAGACCTCCAGTGGATGGTGCTACATGGTGCAATAGCTATAAACAGACACCGAGCGCACATGGATCCAGGGGTGGGAGAAGAGTGCCTTTTCTGTGGGCAGGCTGAAACTTTGGTAAATTTATTTGTCCAGAGTCCTCGGCTGTCAGCACTTTTTGGACTGCTGAGATTTTGGTTTAAAGGTTTTGGTGAGGTTTTTTCTTTTGATTTGTTTATTTTCGGTCCAAAGTACTGCGCCAGGAAGAAGAGCATTCACACAATTTTCTGTCTGCTTCTCCTAAATTGGCTATTTGGCTGACACGTAAGAACCAGGCTCAGAATGTGGGCAGCGTGGAGCCAGTAGCGTTTCTGGAGGGCCTGCTGAAGGCCAGGCTGAGGGTGGAACATGCCTCTTACAAGTTAATTGACAAAATGTTGGCTTTCTGTCAAATATGGACTGTTGGGAGGGTTCTGTGCTCTGTGGGGGAGCAGGAGGAGTTAATTGTAAACTTGAAGGAATGTTGTTTTTCTGACTTAATGGTGCCTGTTATTGTTATTATTTTTGGTTATTATTTTTGTACATTAGGTCCTCTAATGGGTCAATAAAGGAATTTTAAAAACCAAACCTCTCCTCTCCTCTATTCTCCTCTCCTCCTCCTCCTCCTCTTCTCTCTAGACAATCTTGCCTGGAACAGTTGCGATAAAAATAAAGCTGAATTAAATAGTGCTGAACTGCAGAGACACACAGGCAGCTTCACACCAGGGTGAGGAACGTGTGATACCAGATGTTACCAGTCAATTATTGAGCTCATCCTTCATATTTCTTCGAAACAAACTTTAGCTCTTTACATGCATGATGACATTTATTGGATTAGGTTCAAACGCTCCTTCAGATTCACCTGAAAAGACACGTGACCTGACTGCATAAGATATAGAAACAGAATTAAGTGTACGTGAGATTTATTTACTTTGTCCTCATTTGAATTTACATTTAAATATAAATTGAACTGGTTTCACATCACATTAAGCAATGAGACCAATAAGACCCCTCCCAGTAACTGTAACTGCTCCACATTTTAAAAATCCAATCCCTATCTTATGTCTTATCTGGCATCCCATCTGAAAAGACTTAGAAATTATGATTACATATGAATTTGTTAAATCAAAACAGAAGAAAAAACCTAAAGAATCATCAAACTGAAGTGATGTGATGAGGCTGACTGTGGTTTGTGTATTTAGTTTCTGCTTCCTCTGGACCTCTGGTAGTTCTTGTGGTCTGCCATCATTGCTCCCTCCTGACAGCTCCACCTCCGCTCACCAACGTCATGGCTCAGCGGGAGTCTCGTATGTTTCTCTGCATGCGACCCAAATCGTTTTTGGACTGGAGTGTTGTCGTCGTTCCTGTCGGAGGTCTGTTTTCTCTGGTTGAGCAGCGAGAGCTGAAAGTACTTGCACAACGAGATGCTCTTTCCCAGAGAGGCACTGCGTCGCTGCCTCGCTTTGAGACAGCTTTCTGCAGTTAGACGCCAGACAATCAAACTTCTCTGAAATCTCTCGGAGGCTGTTCCAGGGTCATGCAGTTCCTACAGATCTGCCATCAGGTGCAGGCTGTCACACTATTGCTATTCCAGAAAGGTCAAAACGTCCGTCTCCCTGTGTTTCGGGTAATTTTGAATCGTCATTAAGGTTTGCTGGAATTGTTATGTATTAAATTGTCATTGACGAAAGTGCAGAAGAAAGACATCTTGAAACTGTGCGACGGTGCTGTGAGTGTCCCGTGAAACTCCTCTGGTGGTGATACCTTTTATCTGCCACGCTCGCTTATCACACACTTACAAAATCAAGTCCTCGCACGTTACAAATGCACAGAAGCTGTGAAATCGAAAGGCGGCTCTTTGTTTCCAAGGCAGCCATCTGCAAAGGTGGCTTCTGCGTGCCCTTGTCTTCTTTTTTGACAGAGACAAGTGAAAGTAAATAGAGAAGAGAGAAAAATAGAAAATCGCATTAAACTCAGGGTGGCATATCAGCTTTCAGTTACTGCTAGCTAAAAAAGACAAGCTTGAGCAAACACACAATGAGAAGAAACAAGACAGGAAGAAGCGTCATGATACACGACAGCATTTGTTTGACTTGAAATATTCTTCTTGTGTTAAAATATGATGTAGCCTTTCTTCAGCTGTAACCTATTTCACGACCTCCTCGAGCCAACCCTGACCTCCTGGATAGTCCATCAGAGCAGCTTAGAACCTCGTGTATGCTGTAGGACAAACTACTATCACCACATTGACTGGTGTTAGTTTTTGCCTTGTTTTTAGTCGTGCAAACGGTGATGTCCTGGAAGCAGCTTTTCTGCTGCTGGCTTTGACTGGTGCCAGTTATCACGCCGCTGAATAACCGGACAGAAAACATATCGTCGGTCTGTAAAGCAATCTTCCTTTGCTCTACATCAAAACATCAGCTTTTCATCTTTTCTGTTTATTATTTTTGTTCCTGGAAGAAAAAGCTGCCGAGAGGCTGAGAGAGAATTGACTCCTGTGGAATCCGGGGTTTCGTGACACCTGTGATATATTCCAGTGGTGGGTGCTCAGTCAGTTTTTAGACGCATGTTCTCTTGGATTTATTCATATGTTCTACTTTCATCCAGCCATCCATCTTCTGCCGCTTATCCAGGGTTGAGTCGCGGGGGCAGCAGCCTAACCAGGGAAGCCCAGACTTCCCTCTCCCCAGCCACTTTGTCCAGCCCTTCCGGGGGGATCCTGAGGCGTTCCCAGGCCAGCAGAGAGACATAGTCCCTCCAGCGTATCCTGGGTCTTCCTAGGACACGCGACTACTTATGTCAACAAAAATCCAGCACATGTCTACTGAAAGTTCTAGTTAAACATTTTAAGCTCGGCTGAGTTTCAATTCAAATCAGTTTGGTTTAACCTTATTTATATAGCCTCTTACAGTCAAGAAAAAACCTTGAACCAGACCAGATTTCTATGGGGGACCCTCTAACTGAGAGATGGGTAAAGAAGTGAGAGAGAGAGAGATAGAGAGAGAGAGCGAGAGAGAGAATCAATTACTCTTTGTGTTGGGGTAACAAGAACAGTTATACGGTTTAGGTAAAGAAAGAAAGGAAGGAAGGAAAAAGGAAGCTAATAAATACCCTGAGGTAAAGAAAAGGAATCTTCCTGCCTCGGCCGTTGTGCTAACCAGCAGCCACCCAGACCATGGTTTAGAAATACATAATGCAGAAATAAGAATATTTCAGCTGGATGCATTATTGAGGAACACATCAGCCGGTGTTCTGGAAAAGATGGAAAAGATGGAAAATAATCTAATGCAAATAGCAAATCCCCATGCTAAAAAAAACAGGGTCACAAATAGAAATATGCATGTCAAATAGGAAATGTCTTAGGTAACGCTAACGCCTGCAGCATTTATGCAGCTAGCCAGGCAAAAAAAACGATCTCTCGACCTGTCCCGTTCAACATGCATCCTCTCATTCATCCAAAGAAGATATTTTTAGCAGTCATAACACAAAAGTTCTGATGACCTCACTGACACACTCACCTCCACGAGTCAACACCGATTAGACCAAAGTGTGTGTGTGTGTGTGTGTGTGTGGCACCGACAACAAGCCAGAGTCTCACTGACTTATGTTCTATGCAGCAAAGACCAATGCAACATCACATTCCCCAGCGAGCTGTTCAGCCAGCAATCTATTTTCTGTAGAAGTTGTCTTTAACAACCTCGGCTCAGCTAAAAAGAAGGCTAATTGAAGCACTTAACGACATAAAAGCAAAGAGAGGAGAGCTCTTCAGTATGTTCCCTGCCAACTACTCAGTGTGGCCGCGGCAGAAGGAAATCTGTCAACACTTAGTTGGAGTCGACATTATTCATTAAGCGTTTGGATGCAGTCTTGCAGCGCTTGGATTGGCAGGAGAAACCATTTTTATCAAAGGATCCAACAAAATTCCAGACGATGTGACACCCAAGGCCCGGCTGCCTGCGGCTGTAGCAGAACACAATCTAAACATTCATACCTACAAGAAACAAAAAATTATTCAATCTATTATCTGTTTATTTAATCCAAGGACTGACAGTGGAACAAAGAGTGTGCAGTTGTGGTGGAGGGAAGCCTGTTTCCGTCCTTTTTTTTTTTTTCTTCCTGTCAACACATGACAGCTAAAGCATCGTGGACCAGATGACAGCAGATAGTGGGTAACATGTCAAACTTGAGTTAAGGCATGTGCATGTTACAGTTTCACACACATTGGTTTTATTAGCAACTTGTGTGTGGAAACAACAGGAAACCAGGCTTCTGGTGGCCCTGGCAGAAAATGCCCCAGATTCAGTTCATACTTGTTTCCTGTTGGAGTTTTTCTTATTTTTATAGTCAGTATTTCCTGTGACTTGCTGTTGTTCTTGTTAGTATTTAGTTATTTATTTAGAAAGGCTGGGGGAGGCTCTGTCGATCTTCCGTGTGAACCGTGTTGTCATTCCACCGGCTGCATATTAAAGCAAAAGTGATGGAAGCTTCCAGTGAAAATGTGTTGATGCCTCAGGTGGTCCTGACCTCCTTTGGTCTGCCACCTCCAGCAGATCACGTGTTCTCTGGACCAGCAACCTCTTATGACTTGTCCTTCTGACATACGTCCATTTTTAAAGTGACCACATGGGGCTGGCAGATTCAGACGAACAATTACTCATTAAACGATTAGTATAATAGCATAAGTCTCGGTCTGCAAACAGCTTTCTCCACTTTGTTCCGACACTTTTTTGACTTTGGCACTAAAGCTCCGAACAAACCAAACATAATTATAGTTTCTATAGAGCCGCGATAAGAGCGATTTAATTAGGCAGCAGTCAGGTTAGCAGCACTTCTCCATTACAGCATCTGTTTCTTTTCCCTTCGTCAGACTTCAAATAATGAAGGCAAGAGTGATTAGAGACGCCAATGTAGTTATTAATGGACAGGGGCATGAAAATGGACCTGATGAACAGACGGAATCAGAGCAGCAACTATAGAAAAAAAAAAAAAACAAGTAAAACTACACAGCTCTAACCCTAACTCTAACCACCTTTTATCCTAATTAAAAAAAAAAGTTTTCTTTGTTTTATATGGTCACTTTTGACTTCTAATACTATATGTTATCCATCTCTCACTCCATCCCTTGAGTAAAGCATTTTTCTCTTTATGATTCTTCCAAATGCATTCACGCTCACGGTTTAATTCGATTTTTATCATGCATGTGCAGCTGCATCCATTCACGAGACACACACACACACACACACACACACACACACACACACACACACACACACACATGCCCAAATTGGACAGATAAATCTCCCTGTCCCTAGAAAATCATAAAATCTTTAATCAACCTACCAGACCTCAGCCTGAGCAAAGAGGGAAAATAAAGAATAAAAACGACATGTGTAAATGTAAAACTGCACCGTCCCCCCACCTGACACCATCAGACAGAAATCAGCCTCGTTGTGTGAAACATCTGTTTAAATGTCTTGGATACAGATGTGGGTAGAAAAACAATCAGCAACGAATCTGCTCCACAGGATAATCCCCCTGCGTCGGTGTGACGGGGCTGGTGTGTGCCTTTGAGAGCAAACATCAGATTTCAGATGATTCGCTCGGCATCTGTTTGTGCCAATTTACCGAAGACGCTAAAGACGGGCAAAAACTTTCTCTAAAGAAAGACTAGTTATGTGACTAAAGACGGCAACATCTGCAATGATTTCAATGTTTATATATGTTTGTCTTGTTTCAGGTGTTTACTATATTAATTCTAGCTAATTGTGCAGACAGGAAGGATCAAACACCTGCCTTCCTGTTCTCACAGGGAAAACACCATTGGATTCAGTGTGCTGCATCGGGTTAGAAGTTTAAAAACTTTGAAATTTCCCAGGTTTAAATTCAGGCACAACCCTTCCACTGATTTTATTCAGTTTCTTTTAAAGACCTGAGAATAGGAAGTATATAGTTTATTTTGGACTAAATTAATTTTTAAAATGCAAGAAAAGAGTCACCAGCCAAGCCCGTTTTCCTTGAAGGATGGGTAAACTGGCTGGCTGCTCCTCTGTTTATGTAAGATGCTGCTTTCTAAATCATATTTACATTTTTTAAGGCTTTTTTTTCCCCAGCTGTTTTATTACTGAGGGTTTTGTTGAATTCCACGCTTCTGCCTCATGGCGTTTTGAAGTGAAGCAGCAAATCCTAATTTCCTTGAATAAGTTTTTTAAGCTCCTGTAGCCACTCTCGCAGACCTGCTCAGTCAAGCATTTTGGATAGCGGCCCTTATTCCAGCAAGGCATCTGGATAACGCATCCAGCGCCTAAATTAGCCGTCAGTTGGTAATTAAGTTGGGTCTGAAAAGCATAATGGAAAAAGATTCACTGGTTTTGCTTTTACAAAACATTTTCCAGTTTTTGGAAGGATGGACAATGGAACTTAAGTGTTGTCGTAGCTGATCCTGTAATAAGATGGTTTTGCTTTGCACCATTTTGTCTCCTTTATTACCATAAAGTTCAGATCACAAAGAGAAAAACTTGAGCAAAAGAAGAATGGAAATATTTACAGAATACTATAGAACCTTTGTAATTAAATGGGTTTCTCATTCAAACACAAAGCGTGAAAGTGGCCTTTTTTTCATTTTCTGAAAAACAAAGGTTTGTTGTTATTGTTAATGCAAATGACTTTAACTTCCGCCAGTAGTTTCATTAGGGACACAGAACTCCCATGCAGCAAAATAAATAAATAAATAAACTTGTCCACTATCAGGACAGAATTCTTCTGGGCCATGTCCACATGCGAGCACTTCAGAAGGTGCTATAATTTAACGTCCCAGGTTTTCCCCTAGGCAACGAAATACTGCTGGGGGGAAGGGGGGAAATCAATTACAAAAACCTTCCAAGGGAAATAATGAAAATTCAAATGGATTATGTAAATTGTCCCTGTTATAGTGGCTGGGGACAAGTGTGGCACGCGGGAGATTGCGCAAACGTGCAAATGCATGCGCAGTCACAAGTATTAACCGTTTTACTTCCAATGGCCTGAATAATCAGAGATAATCTTTGACAGCCCCGCTAATGTTGTACCACGGACTGTTGACAATGGAAGCGATCTCCGTCCTGCTCTCAGCTGATTGAGAGCAAACCCGACGGAGCTGACGGAGAACAAACCCAGAAGATGGATGACCTTCCCCGACACAGAACTTCTCCGAATCTCTTTATGTCTCCCTCTCTTCTGATCCCTCCTTCCCTCCCCGAGTTAATGCAGTTTCCATGCACTCCTCGCTGACCTAATGTGGCATGAAAACAGAAGAGGAAAGAGGAAGAGAAATAGAGAGAGAGAGAGAGAAAAGAGAAGGACACTTGGGGAAAGGCCATAGGTACATCTCAGAGCAGCACAGCACTCACAACGAAGGGGAGGAGAGCGCAAGATAAAGGAGAGAGTGGGTGGATGGGAGAGACGGGCATCCTAATGAGGGGCCAAGTCAGAGTGAAATATGAGGAAGGTGCCGTGAGGGATAGAACCACCAGAGGACAACAGAACCAGGCTGCAACAGCAAACTCAATGTCGGAAAAATGGCCTGGAAACATGTCCGCGGTGTGCAATAATAAGGAATTGTTTGGGGAAGTGGAGCAGAGAAGTGTAAAGAGGAGAGGGCACATTCATATAGTCTGAGTTTGTTGGTAAAAGAAGAGGCCTTTTCAACACTTTTCCTATTTTAATTGTGATTCATCTGACAAATGGGGAAAGCAGAAGTGACTCCAGGTGGAGGTTTGTAACTTACAGCGAGAAAGGTGCTGAGGCAAAAAGAAACGGTTCGATTTGATGGAGCATGAAGACTGCACGGTATCCTGGTCTTGATGGACACGCATTTTATTCACAATGACCTGGAAAGATAAAGGAGAGGAGAGCAGCTGCAACAGACTGCAGAGGAAAATGAAAGGGAGTAAAAGGTGAACATGCTGACCAGGCAGAAGGCCAACGACGGAAGGAGCACACTCCCCTGGTAACACAGGACTGATGTGACTCTGACAGCTCTGCACCCCAGGTTTTTTACTAACCTTCACGTCATTTCATTCCAAATCTTCAGAATCAAGAACTAATCAGGCTCCTGAGGAGGTTTCCATGACACGCCCTGTAGCGCGGCACGATTCTACTAACGTTATTGTATTTAGATGAGGCGATCAGCGGTGGATGGCTGATTTATTAGAAAGATGGCTCAAAGTGCGTGGTTTTGCTCACGGATTGATGGATTCAACTGTTTAATTAGCAATCATTTTGCTGAGCGCCTTTGACATCCCCGCTCCTGCATTCAAAGCACATTTCTGTGTAACTGAAATAGCTGAGATGAAAAATGCAGAAAAACTACACTCATGTATTTCCTACAGGTTCTGCCTAGAGGAAAGATTCATCAAGCAAGCCCTATAAATTTTGAAAGGATTGTATCTGCTGCGCTGAATCGAATCGACCAGTGATGAAAATAAGTAAACAACACTACAGGTCAGACCATTCTTTAATTTTTAGAAGCATTCCTATGAGTTTAGATGCAGCAAGCTGCTGTTCAAAGGCAGCCATCTTAATTAAAGCACTTGAATGTTATTGAGTATAATAAAAACATACATGGACACCCATGGACTATTTTTATGAAGAAATAAACTGATTTAATAAGACAGAGAACACGAAGATGCAGAGTGTGTGCACAGAACCTTATGGAACTCTGGGAGTAGCTTCACTCAATACACTTTACTGAATAGGGAAGCGTTTTCTTTTTAACAGGGGAAAGTGAAGGGAGGACGCACACACACACACGCACACACACACACACACACACACACACACACAGCTGTACGTGTTTTACAGCTGTCTGTCTTGTACAGTATGAAACGCTGTCCTGCTGTTCGGCTGTCAAAATCAGCTGCCAGTTTCCCGGAGGACGGTGTCACCACAGTGTTTCTAACTGTCAGGCAGGAACACTGACTGCAGCAGGAGTCTTTCTCTCTCCCTCGCTTTCTCTCTCTCTCTCTCTTTCTCTCTCTCTCTCTGTCTATGTATGTATATATATATATATATATATATATATATATATATATATATATATATATATATGTGTGCATGTGTGTGTGTGTGTGTGTGTGTTAAAGGTCTGGTTAAATTTTACTTTCTGTAACTTTTAAACATTAGTTCCAACATGCCATCATGGGATTTCTTGAGTCTTTTATCTCGGACTCTTGCCCTCTTCTGGGACGCTGTACATGCGTCCCCCCCAGTCCTGACTGGTATCAGGCTCCCTCTCTTCAGAAACACTGCACTGTCAGTTTAAAGTTCAGCAGAGTGTAATGTCTGCCAACACCCTCCCTCCCAGTCCTCGAAATCACTGCACCCTGGCATTATCACACTCCAATGTAATTAAAAAGAACCACTGTGAAGGAATATTCATGCTCTGGAACACAAAGAACGATAAGAAGGAACATTCAGTTTGTACACATGCAGTTGAAAGTGCACTTTGCAGCTAAACCTTTGAAACTTGATGCCCTCACATTTCACAGAAAATTGTGCATTTAATTAGCTTAAATTTGACATAGGAGATACTTTATGCAAATAAGCGTAGCTCCACCAGCCTAATTGTACAGGTGGGGAATGAAGTTTTTGTGAATAATTAGCTTGATAGCCTTGTCAGCACAGAGAAGTGCAGAATAACTTCTATCTGAAAGGAGGACAGCAAACAGCAGGACAGTAATGAGAGCACTTCTTTCTGGGCTAAAACCACGAACACAGACATTTCAGAAAGATTAAAACAATTCAACAATGTAAGAAAGTGGCAGCAGTAGTGAAAGTATCCAGATTTCAGCGGCGATCAAGGAGAAAGATGAGTTAGCTGTTAGCCACAGAGTCAAATACTGTCCAAAGAGAAAACATTTGATATTGGTGACCTCAGAGAGATCAGCATCCTTCTCAGCTGTATCAGTTTAATCATCCCCTGGGAGGGCCAGTCTTTCAATAGCTGTAAAAATATGGTGTTTATTGTGATTGTAGTGGCTCTTGATTGTAGCGGTGCAGCTAGTCCACTACACACGGTGCAGCTAGTCCGCTCCACATGCTTGAAATGCAACAAGCATCTGATCTGAGCCACCAACCTGCTTCCATTGACGGGGTGTCCAACTCACAAACAACCTCGGCTGCAGAAACAAGAGAAACTGAACACTGGTAGAAACTACATACTTTTTGTTAGTTAATTATGAAGGAGATTAAAAAAAAAAAAAAAAAAGCTTGTGGGCACATTTTTTGTGCACTAACACTGACATTATGGTACAGCATATTAAAGAGGACATGAAACACAAAACATAGTTATCATAATTTTAAAAAGCTCTACCACCCTTAAAATATTATATAACTTTTAACACTGATGGCAGAAGGTGTTTCGAAATACAGCAATTTAAGTTTAGCTGTTAAACCAATGGGCAGCGCTATAGATATTGTGTCAGTGGAAGTGACGTCACCGCATTGGTAACTGAACTTGTGAGCCCCACGATCTTACCTAAAAATAACTAAAGATCAATTAGAAAATGGCAGGAAAAAGCTTAACATGAAAAAAAATGGAGGTATGTTTTGCATGGCTCCTGTACGGAAGTGTATTGTTGCCACTCTATGTAAATAAAAATTGATCAGTAGTGTGGGATTTTCATATTGCTCATGTATTGCTCAGTTATTTGATATTGTTTAATGTGATGTGAGGCCTGGAGTGAGTCGGTGCCCGGAGACTGGATGAAGGGAGGTAGGTCACTGTGGCCGTGGCCTTGGTCGCGGGGATAACAGGATAGCAAACACAAGAGAGAAGATGGGCACCAGGTGGTACAGAGCAGATAAAGGAGGAAGTGGAAAGACAAAGTGTGAGAGACCGATCCAGACAATCAGCTACTTTTTTTTTTTTTTGAGCTTATGAGGTAATGATTATGCATACGCAACTATTATGGGATGTCAGAAACATGAAACCATGAAAAAGTGTATAAAAACAAGAATGATTTCCTGCTTGTGGCCTTTTCGACTTATCAGCTGCTGGCGTGCATGCTGAGAGTTGTATTCGCCCGAAGCTTCGAATAAAACTTAGTCTCAAACCATCACTCGATTCTGCTATTTCTTCCACGCTTATACACGCATCACTGAAGAAAAGACAACAGTAGCACGTTTTTCCCTGTTATGTTTATTATTAGAAAAATATATTTTCACGTTATAACGTGATAATATTTATTGTAAGAACGTGAAATGTTTCACGTTATAACGTGATGGTTTGTTATATTGTCAAAACATCATAATTATATTGTAAAAATGTGATAATTTATACAGTAAATAAGTGATAATTATATTGTAAAAACATGATAAGTTGGATGCAGCTGAGATGGTGTAGCTTGCATCCATGGTGCCTACCATATCCTTCCAACTGATCAATGAGAAATTATGCTACTTCCAGAGGGTCGAACTGACTCTTCCTTCTGTACAGTCCCATGCGTCTTAGGATCTTTCATAGTGTGCACCTACTTATCAAAATGTCATCAACCGTGCTCAGTAACAACAGAATTTCGCCATGTGTCATTCCAAGCATTTGACTTAATTAAGTTAAACTTAAATGAGTCATTTCCTTCCACTTGTCTGCTCTTCTGTACACAGTTTCATCGCTTCCTCATCACATTACCTGAAGTTTTTCACATTTTTACATTAAACTTATGACGTTATAACGTGAAACATTTCACGTTCTTACAATAAATATATTGATCTAACAATAAACAAACGCGGAATAACGATACATTTTTATTTACAGAGTGGCAGCAATACGCTTCTGTAAGTAAAAGTCAATTTATTAATTTAATTAATGAATTAGTTGAACTGGATGAGGATCTGAGCCATCAGCTGAGTAGTTCTGATAGTAGGTTGTCTGTTGCCGACTGTCTCCTCGGTGCCGACTCCGTCTGGAGCCGCTGCACCTTCAAAATCCTCCTTCAAAAAAAAGGCATAAGCCATTGGATTTGACATCCAAAAATGTTCACGTTCTGCCTCATCCTCTGACATTTCTTTGTTTGTAACCTACGCGTTCTTCTATGAGACCGAAACCCGAAACCAATTCAGTGACGTAGGCAGTGATGTAAAATAAAGATGGTGGCGAGTATGCCCCTAAAATGTCCCGCAATTACATATAAAAAGTATATTTTCTTTGAAACGGCTGATTAATCTGATGTTTTATTTCAGCTTTATGCTTTAAAATATGTACATCTATCTTATGGTTAGTGTTTGTTCTAGTGTTTCATGTCCTCTTTAAAGGCTGATTTAAGACCTAGTTATGATGCATGGACAGGCAACATGTCTGACCACTGGACATCCAGGGTAGACTGGAATCATCATCATCATCATCATCATCATCATCATCATCATCATCATAATGTCAGATATGGAAGGGCTTTCTCCATTAATCTGGTTTGTCATTTTCTCATGTTGTCATGTAGACATTCATTGCAGCACACACACACACACACACACACACACACACACACACACACACACACACACACACACACCATGCTTTTCTTGCGGAGTTAATGAGAACACCAGAGCGCAGCAGAGAAGTGATTTCCCATAGTTTTACATACATCATTACATGCATGCATGCATATTTACTGTGTTTTTAGTTTGCAGCTCAGTTTGAGTGTATCTACTTTGGGCGTCCACTGGGTCTATAAACCAGAGATTTTGTGTGCATGAGTGATCGGAAGAGGGTGGACCCCCATCTCGAATCCAGGGACCATTTATGTTTGAGCTGACTAGACTCATGAATGAAGATCTTCATTGAGGAACTGAATGATTTTTCTCCCTCTCTCTGTCTGAGTGGGTGCATGTGCAGCACAACAAATATTTGCATTAATATTCCAATCAGCCAGAAGGCTGTTGGTGGGGATGGGCGAGGCCGCAGGGGGCCCATGAATTAAATGAATAAATCAGACAAACACTTCATCTTTAATGTTGTTCAGCCCTAAAATCCAACTGCGGCACCATCCGTCGGCCGCTCATGCGCGACTGTGCCTGCTTTAATATTGCTGCAAATTATTTTGCAGTGTTTTTATGCACACAGCCATTGCATTAAATGTCTGCTGTTATTCTTAAAATCAGAATCTTCTCCTCATTATGACACAATTGCAAGAAACTCTAAGAAGTTGCCATCAAACGCATGTTAAACGGAACACTCGGCTTTGACAGGGAGAACTCGTTTCTGGGCTAGTTTCTCTTGTTTCCTCTTATCTCTTTAATATCCCATCTGTGCACAGCTGATAAGATGCAAATGTGGGAGGGACAAGTAAGATCAGATAACAGGGAAATGGATGTTGATGAGAAAGTACATTACTCAAATTACTGCAGCGCTTAGAATGGCCCTTTAGAAAAAAATACACGTCTGTGAATCCCAAATTCCACAGCTGAGTCTGGAGCCTCAGGGTCTGCAGATATTCAAAGGGGTAAATATTACTTTAAACATAATGTTGGTAAATTTGAGTGAATATATCAAGTCTTTGTAGTAATTTTGTCTTGAGTTTGATGATCTAATTTACTCTCTTTATATTTTGGGCTGTGAATAGTGAATAGTTGTGTTGAGAAAGCTTAGTAATAAAAAAAAATGCAGCATTTCAACATGTAGCATTATTTTTAAATAGCAAAGTAACGAACACAGGACAAAAATCACTGTTTAAAGCAAACATCTTAAGAATAATCAAGTCGTATCTGCTGCTTTTTAATAAAACATATCCAGTCATATTTATCGTAAGTTATATTCTCTTCACACACACAGAAAAAAGTGACTCCTGTCAAAATGCGTTTTCCTTCAAGCAAAGACAGACTGTTCTGTGGTCAGCCTCGTTTGAGCATTAGCCTTTCTCCAACCAAATATTTGCATCTGATCAGCGCTGAGGAGGACTGAGGCTCAGGAAGGAAGCATGAAATAGTGCTGATGGCCCACCTGGACACACACTGCTGATCTGCGGGTGTGTTGTTTGTGTGTATCATATGAGCACATAAAAAAATGGGAAAAAAGAAGGAAGGAATAGCAGAAACCTGTAATTAAAGAAAGACTGAGATCATCTGTCTGCTGCTCACCAGAACACACATTTGAGTGTGTCTGAGTAGGGCCATTTCACTGGGTAATGTATTATGTCTATGAAAGTCCTCACAAAGATGGAAATATAATGTGTTTGTGTGTAAGAACCAAGGCCTGATATAAAAACATACGAGGCTGCTCTGTCCCCCTCCCCCTCTCCTATGCACCCGCCCAGAGATCCAGAGAGAGATCAATTACTTAATCTCTACTGACCATCAGCCCTGATTGGATGCTCATCGTTATCAATAAGTGTCTGGGAAAGTGTTTGTGTGTGTGTGTGGGGGGTGGAAGATATCACATGCAACAGAAGACAACAAGGTCACAGTTTTAAAGGCTCATATGGCAAATATATTGTTATGAAAAGGAAAAAGAATTTCAAATCGCATGTATCTGACAGCAATAACAGAGCAGAAAGCATAAGTAGAGATGTATGTGTGTTCAGTTCAGTTCACTTTATTTGTATAGCGCCTTTTACAATAGAAATTGTCTCTAGGTGATTTACAGAGGCAGAAACCCAGAGCCTGAACCCCCACGTAAGCACAGTGGAAGGGAAAAGACTCCCTTTTAACAGGAACAAACCTTGACCAGGACCAGGCTTACAAGGAGGAACCACCCTGCTGAAAGCAGGCTGAGTAAAGGAAGAGAAGAAGAGGGAGACAGGACAGAGAGAATAAGAGAGAGAGAGAGAGAAACAAATATGCAAACATAGCAAACATCCGTGCAGCATGAAGGTCTGGAGACAGGAGACCTGCAGAAAGATACACAGAGAGAGAGAGAGACACAGAACAGCAACTAAGACTGGACACACAGTGATAATCCCGGTGAGAAGAAAAGAAGAAGCGGTAAGGGAATAGAGATAGTGGTTGGTGTTGAGGAGGAACTGCTCAGTGAATCATTTTTGTGTCCCCAGCAGCGTAGGCCTACAGCAGCATAGCTATGCTAAAGATTGAAATTAAAAAAGTGTGTGTGTGTTTCTGTTTAATATTATTCACTTTTATGAACCTAAACCATGACATTTTGAGTCAGACAAGATTTAAAAAAAATGACTCAAGTAAAAAAAAACAATATTTTTTGGTACAATATTCAACCTTTATCAAAAAGCTCTCCAACGACCATAGCGAAAAAGCTTATAAAATGTCTGCTGTGAAACATATGGACAAAGTTTAAAAATATTCATCATCACTCTCGGAATTAAAGCATAAAAAAGTGTGTCAAAAAAAAAGGCAGCATAAAAACTACAAAATAAATCTCACTTTTCACAGTGGTGGTGCTTTCAGGTCCATCTGGAAAGCAGGACTTTTTATTTTTTTCTTTTATGTACAAAGTTGGCAGCCGTTTAGTCATTGTGATAAGCTTCATAGGCAACGGTGTAATGAGACGTGACAGATGTGCAGAACTCTCTGACACGGATATTTTGAGAGCCAACAGAATCAATCACGGCTTCTCTGGTCCGCCTGTGTTACACTGCACTTGACATCAGGGTTTTACATTCTGCACAGATATTAGAGGCAGAAAAACAGAACACTCTTCGAATCAAGCGGGAAACAGGACTGAAGCTGTGTCTAGAACCGTCAGTGCTAACGGTTCTACAAAGATTAACTGACTGGTACGTTCACCAAATACAGGTTGAGATGAGAGGTTTTCCTGGTTTTATGCTGCTGCTGGACTCCTGTCTTTGAAAGTCTCTATCAGCAAATAATGCAGATCCAGAAAGGATAAAAAAAAGTGATAAAATTAAATCTACACTGAGCCTCAGAGAAAGAGGAGAGCTTTAAATCACAGTTTATGGATTCCCAGCAGGGTGCCGGGGCAAACGCTCCTCAAACCAGCAGGCTGCATTAACAGGAACTTTTCCAGTTCAGATGATTGTGGACAACTGTTTTTTCCCCAAACTAATAAATGTTTCATCAAATAACACAATCCAAGTAAACGGAGACCGGCAAGGCTTCAACTTCTCCGCACGCTGAGACCAAAGGGAGGGATGTGAGGAGAGTACAATTCCTCGCCGGCGGCGGTGCCTCCCAGGGGAGGGTGAATCTGAAAGACTTCCTCACACGCATGTGTGGGGTTTAATTGCAGACTGTGCATCAAGGACAGATGGAATGTACATTAACAAGGGGTGGGCAGCGTGTGTGGGGGGGCTGAGGAAGCAGTACCCATCTGAACGGTAACCTAGGTGGAGAAAACTGTCTGTGAGACAAACCTCATACGTGTCATTTCATTAGTTTAAAAAACACTTTGCAGTGCGGCAAAGATGCGACACTTGAGCGTGGTCGCATTTAAACATGCGACAGCGCATCGATGTCTCTGTATTGATCAGAGTTGCGTTTCAGGGAGAACAATGTGTAAAAAAAAAAGCCTCCAGCGGCCGAGAGGGCGGCTTTCAAAGAGAGAAAATCCATGGACGTGACATCTAGCTGGGATGGCACAGTGCAGTAGTAATTATGGGGAGTCCAGGAAAATCAAAGTTCCACATCAATTTGAGATTTAATGTGCTCCCAGTATAGATCAGGGGTAACTCAGCTCACCTCCGAGGTCAGGGGATGGACAAACGGAGAAATGTAATTAAGGCTCTTTCTCACTCGAAGCGACAGATCCGATCTATGACCCCTGTAACCGCTGCAGTAAGACATATCTGATATAAGGGAACCATCCGAAGTCATGTTCAGCAGGGCCGGGTCGTTGTAAGCAAAACAAACAGGATGAAACATGAATAACATGATGTTATTGTAGTAACATTAAGATACCAATGGAGGCAGAGATGCACCTAATGGTGAAGCACCTTTGAGTCTAATCAAGTAATCCTCCAGCTAGGGAGAATGTACCAGGCGCATATACTGTAGCAACACAGCTAATTACACCAGCTGATGCAGAGCAACAGGAAAACTGACAGAGAAAAAGGTGGTTGAAATATCCAAGGATTTCACCAACTCACTTTAATAATTGATTCTTGTTATCAATACTGCCTGTTTAATTTCATGAAAAATCAGTTGGGGCAACATTGCTTCAGATGTTGCCGCATCGCTATGTCACCAACCAACAAGGAGGGCAGCCATCTTGGTTTTCTACAGTGACAATGACTGTGTTTGTAGGAGCACGCTCAATAAAGGGTTATTAAAGGCACTATCATTTTAGATGGAGTCATTACCAGCAGCACCAGCAGTTACAGATTTTTCTCACTTGTATGTCTTCATCATTCCTCTTTTTTGAGTGTTTTTGTGTGATCCCACACGTCTCTCTGCTATCTCCAGTTTGTAAGTTGCAGCTTTGTCTGGTTTCACGCCTCATTAACAGCTGATAAAGTGCACAAGTGTCTCGTTGCGCTGTGTTCAGCGGTCCTGGTCTCCTTGCTGATACAGCTGTAGACAGAGCGAGAGCACGACAGCGTCCTGTCAACACTCCCCTGTCTGCATTTGTTCCTTGTCGCACGTATCTCGACAGAACTTTTCAAGCAATGGCATAAAAGCGAGTGAGATCCACCGGTAAGAGGGAAGCTCGTTCCACAAAATGGCCAGTGTTGTGTTATGGCCGTCACAGTTGAGGACATCATAGAATCGCTGGTGTTGCAACATCTTCATTCTGGAGCATCACTGACAGCTCAGATGTCTGACTGGGTTAAGAGTGACGTTACGTGTGCATCTTACAGCTCTCTGGTTCTCTCCGGCCTCTGTGATGATTAGCGCTTATGATTCCAGCCTGTGCTCACATGCAGCGTTTATTTATTTATTTATTATTTACTTTTTTCTATGTATTTTGAAGGGTGTCTTTAATCAAAATTGATGGCTGTAATTACAGCCTCATAATGTTTTGCACACATGTTCAAGTACGCCCATGCACACATACGTGCACGCGAACACAGATAATTAGACTTTAATTGGATTTACAATTACAGACATGCATGACAATTATAAAAGTCAGCCTTCCAAGGACACAAATCCAGAGCTGATGTCACCTTCTAGTTTGAATTCTGACATGTCCCACACGTTCTTGAGGGACCCTCCAGAAGCCCCACATTAACTCAAATGGTCAGAGTTTGAAAAACATGAAAAACATGTGAGATAATTATCAAATAAGATGATGTTTGATAAATTCAACGCAGGCCCCAACCCTACATTCTGGCCCTGTTATTCACAAAAGGTTTGTTTCACATTATCTCTAAAAGGCAGCTGAGTTTGTCCCAAAATGGATAATTTGTTTGAACGAATCCAACAATACAATGACAAAATAAAGCTGTATTTGCATTTTGATTAGCACTTGTGACAATTCTGTAATTGCGGCAATCATGACCACTGCAACGCATGTGTTTTTGATTGCTCTGCTATTTGAATGAACCACTGATTAATTCTGCCAGCCAAGTCTCTGCACTCAGCGGCATCTGACCAACCAGCAGAGAAAATGAGCCTGGACTCCACTGGTCCACATATGGGGTGTTCTCTTTGCTTTTAATTCAAACATAAAACTCCTAATCAGAAACTAATTCAGGGAAAGGAAGGGATCAAAGGGGGAAAACCAAATATGCTGCTATCTGGAAGAGAAAAAAACAGATATTTTACTAATTTCTATTCAATCGAAGCAAACACGGCATTTAAATTCATCTTTCTATCAGAGCAGTGTGGTTGAGGACCGGGGATGCGGTTTCACACAGGCCTCAGTGAGTTCTGGAGTCACTGAGTCTAACTGCTGCTTCCCAGTGTGCCTTTACTGTCTCAATCTCCATCTTTCCAGTGAAAAGAGCCATAAAGGCATAAACGCTTCTGTCAGATTCCAAAATACACTAGTAAGACGGCAGAGGCAGATCAGTGGCACACATTGGAAATCCTGGCAGCTGTTAAAATACAAAACCTGAGGAAGAATCTATGTTTGAGCCTTAGAAAAATGCTGGAAGTACAGCTTTGAAACTGAACAACCAGAAACAAATATGTCTTTAATATAGTATATTTTCTTGTCAGCTGCGGTGTGGCACGCCAGGTTCGTTTGAATGTCCTTGTAGGTAGAATATTAATAGCACGAGAAAGTGTTAACACACAGAAATACGAAAACATCAACAATTGCAAAATCAACCATGAGGAAAGTCAGAGTATCCACGAGCAGGTAAAGGCTGAGACATCTCTGTATTTAAAAATTATTGTACAACAAGGATTATATTCTAAGATCTAAGATCTATTCTAAGATATTCATATCAGAAGGATTTGTTCAAAAGCATCGCGAACATACAAGTGTCACTGGTTTCTCAGTTACTGGCTTTTAAAAATTATTTCATTTGAATAGTGTGTAATGTCAAATTCAGCCGTCTGTTACAAAGGAAATGAAGAGCGAGCAGGCAGTCTCGACTGACTGAGTGAAATAAATGAACCACTCCATTTCTCAAATATGGCGGCGTTTGACTCTAATGATGTATATAATAGAAACTCTTTTGGCTGAAAGGCAAACATGATTAAGTCTGACACTGATTCAATTTTTTTTTTAATTATGTGTATATATTCTTAGCTGTCAACATTTTTTGAGTGATGAACGACTCACTGATCAAGTGTTTATAGAATCTATTCAAGATCCAATTCGGCAGACTAATGGCTCCATCAGCGATGACACATGACAGTAAATGTGAGGACATATTTTCAATTTGTTTCTCATGATGGTTCTCTGATAATAAATGAGAGTTACCTGTGTGATCAAAGCCTTGTTTATAAAGGAGCTGCTTCCTGGTTTTTCAACTGGTCTCTCCCTGTTGGTTCCCTCCCTCCTCACTCACCTTTTTACCTCAGTTTCTCTCTCTTTTTTGCCTTCCCCATGTATTTAAACCTTTTCCCCACTCCCAGCTGTCCCACATCAGCATTGGGTTCCTCCGTTTGTGTTTAACTTCTTTGTCACTGACCTGTTTTTGGTATATTTTCACGTCTAAACTTTAGGTAACTTTGGATGGACCGGTATGATCTGGCTGTTCTCGTTAAATATTTGAAAAGAACGTGTTGTTCTCAGGTTGCTCTGGCTCTGAGACCTGCCTGATCTAACTCTGATCCGAGAGATCAGTATCAGTAAATCTGTAGAGAATTACTGCTACCGTAGGGAGAAAGAATCAATCCTGACAATGTCTCAGTCAGACAGTCAACATAGTTGAGACAATACGTGGTCCACAAAGTGACAACAAAGTGCATCTTCAATAACGCAGGGGAGTCAAACTGACCAGTCATTTGTTTTAGATCTTCAAAATTCTGGCAGGAAAGTGTAAATGTTAGTCATTCTTGGCATAATTTAGCCACTTTATTTAAGAATTTCGCATAACTTCCTGGGGCGCTGAGACAAGCTTCCAGCCAGCTGGTATTTATGGAGGCAGATGAAATTTGTGTATTGTTTTGTTGCCTCTCCCTCTCCCCAGAGGATCCTGGGGGACATAAAACACAGCTGACTCCTTCATGTGGCCATTACCATGTGCTTTAAACTCCCTAAACATCCCATTTTCTGTAAAGGCAAATTAACTGCAATTAGTCTTTGTACTATAATTGAATTTTTCTTCAAATGAAAATTTGCACTTTAGCTGCACAAACAGAACCAATTTAAAGCTATATTAACACACATATAAACTACATTCAAAACATGTGGTGGTGATGGTGATTTATTGTAGACTGCATAGGTATTAGAGAAATTAAGCTTGTCCAAAGGCTGAAGACGAGGTGGCGTGGAGTAGGGACACGAGGACAGAGTGAACAACCAAATGGAGGATGTCGAGGCTGAATGAACACAATGAGTAGCTCTCACTGTCGACTGGACCACTAGTGTTGAAACAACAATCGACTGACTGGAAAGCCGGGTCTTTAAAACTGCAGAGGCTGAGGATGATGGAAAGCAGGTGTGTGTAATTGACCAACTGGAGGTGGGAGGGAGGGAACACACAGAGACACAAGAAACACTGGGAAATGGAGTTCTCTGCCATTCATATGATTTAGATGTGCCAAAACTTTGATTAGAATATGTTTACTGTTTACTGTGAAGTAGCAGTTGAAGCTGCTGAATTAAGATGCAAATGTGCAGCAAAAGCTAAAACATAAACCAGGAAGGGAAAAACAGATATAGAGGAGTTGATTTAAAAGAAAGAAGGTGGTTGAGAAGGAGTGGAAGTCAATAAGAGATGGAGCTCATCAGGATTCCATCCAGTATTCATGTATGGAGCAGCGGGATTGACAGACAGTGTCTCATTTATATTAACAGACAGGTAACAATAAATGTTTGATGTCCTGGGGCCCATTTCAGAAAACGTGTTTACCAAAGTAGGGCTCAGGGTCCCCAAACCCTGAACTGTGCGACTGAGAGTTTTCGGTTTCAGAACACATGTTAACAATTGGTTTAATGAACTCTGAGCCACAGTTACCCCGAGTGACGAGCGTGCACGGGGATATAAAAAGCCGGAACGCAGAAAACGTGATTCACTATGGCAACAAGCGCAAAAAAAAAAAAAAAAAACTTTGATCGTCACACTTCTCCCCTTTGTAGATTTCAAGAAAAAATAAATAAATACTGCGGCAGCGGCAAAAGAGAGATCGTGTGGCTGTGATTGCTGACCGAGTCCATGCGTGATTATTAACTGGAGAGAGATTAAAAAAAAAAGTTTGTTCTTGTGCGTTCCACTCATTTAACAGCTATTGTGGTGTTGTTTAGCCTGTCCTTATTAAACAGCGTTCAGTTGCTTCATTTAACCCGTGATAACTATATTCTATTAATTAGAGAAATCCCCTAAACAAAGAAAAAGCCAAAGCTTTAGCCTTCCCATCACTGTCAGTATTTAGTACTGTCTATATGAAAGCCTTAAATGCCTGTTATATATGCATGTCTCCAAATTTATGTTTTCTGAATATGTTTAAATATTATCTCCATTATAGCCAACAGGAAAAAAGGCTGAGGTGATCCAGCGCCACCCAGTGTTGGTTCACTAAATGACATCCATTAATCACAGTAAACTTGACACGCTGATTTTTCTTGTAGCAGAAGGAGTTCTATGTAATTGGCCGCTGTTGCTTTCAGATGTCAATCTATTTATTGCTTAAACTGATACCTGCAATTCTGTGGAACACTTCCATGAGATGTCTGGGCTGTCTGTGACTTTTTAAGACTACAAACGTGTTTCAAAATCGTTTGAGTGCAAGAGTAACGTTTATGACAGCCCGACGGTTACCTTGGACACATGCTCACCAATATTATATTAAAACAAAAACCCGTTGGCAAAAAGATGATTAAGAAGATAAAAAACCGAATCACAACACAAAAAATTCGACGTGAGGGCTGAGAATGCTGATAAATAAACTATCGAGGGTGCAACTAAATCTGTAACGCTCAAAGAAGTTCCCGTCGGGGCTTAATCAAACGTCTAATCGGGGCGGATCTTCCTCTCCGGGCAGTCTGCAGGCTTCAAGAGCAGCAGAAAGTCGGGGTTAGCAGGTTCATTTGAAAGCGTATGTTACCCCTTTAACGGACTCAGAATTTCGGTGAAGCTGCTTTCTGAAAGCGAAAACCCTGAGATTCCCGTAGATTACAACAAATTGACCCAGATTTCTCGTTAAACCTTATTGACACAACTTGACAGCTGCTCAGGTTAAACACACACCTTTAACAATTCACAACGAAGAGAAGCTCATTGAATAATTATTCCAAGCTGCAGCATTTTCCCATCAGATTAGCAGATGTTCCAATGAATACTTCATTAACACACACACACACACGGCGGTGGATGCCTCTGTGTGTAACAAAGTCTGAACTCTCAACTGATTCTAAAACTTTGAACTTCTGAGCAACAATCGCAAACAAGCTGTCAGAGGAGATAAATCAGATAAGGAAGGAGCGTTAATGCGAGCTATTGTGTCATCCTTGAATAAGTGAAAATGCTTTAAAACAGGCTGTTGAGAAAAAATGTGGACATCTACAGATTTTTGTAATAGATGCAATGTGTTGCAGCAGGGCAAAAGGACCATTTTATCCCTAAAAAAATAGGTCTTATTTCAGGTAGAAATGTCCACAAAGACATGGACAAAAACTGCAACACAGGATACTAAAAATGGAGGAGCGACCTTTTGTTGAGTGAGGAAAAGAACAGTGATGAATTAAAGAAGCGAACAAAAGAAGAGCAACAACAAAAAAAAAAAAAAAAACTATAATTCAGCATCCTTCACAGATAAGATCCTGAAGTTCTGCCTGTTGAATAAATTACCTGGCCTGAAAACATACAGTGAAGGTCCACATTATTTTGACAGCAGTTGGGGAAAAAAAATAGGCAATTAAATGTGTTGCACAAACAAGACAAAGAGTAATTCTCTTATAAATGGAGTGTGGAACAACAGATCACTACAGATGCCTTGTAGTATAATGGGCTTTAGCGCCGCGGCCCAGATCTCCTCATGCAAAACAGAGTCAATAACACCACTGAGAACACAGTCCAGTGGAAAACATTAGTGAGACAGATGAGGACAAAAGCTCCGAACAGCAGTCTAACAGCGTCAGGCAACATCTGCAGCTGAAGTCTCTGGACAAACAACAGATACGCAGCTTATCAAAGCGCAGGGGGTATAAATTTGCTCTTAATCTCAAACTCCAAGGAGAGATGGGTATTTTGTTACACCTGATATAAAGGAAAATGTGTGGGAGGTCTGTCAGACTTAGCCCCATTAAGGTGTCAACGAATGAAACAAAATTAAAGGAAGGTCAATGATCCATTATGTACTTAGGTGTTCTAATTACCAGGAATTACCTTTTTCCCCTATTGCAGATTAACAACTGAGCATGAAACACACACACTTTGCAAACATAGTCCCACATTGTTAGTAGAGTGAGGACTTTGGTGCTCAATGTAGTCAGTGTGAGGACACACACACAGGTGTGCCCACACATACAAACGGAGGTCTGAAAAGTGTGTAAAAGATCTTTTCTTGTCTCGGCAGAGACATCCACCTGTGAGAGTGGTCTGTAATTGTCACAGCTGCTGCTCTGTTCCAGCTCTCGCCCTCCCCTCTCTGTCACACCTGTCCTGCGCTCCTGTTCAGCCACAATTGCACCGCATTTCTGATTAGCCACACCGGCTGCTCACCTGCAATCGTGCAGCTATATAAGCTACAGACTCTTAGAGACTCTTGATTGTCAGATTGTTGCTCGTATACCTGTGTGTTTCAGATATGGTGGGTTCCTGTGTTTAAGTTTTCTGATTGCTTGTGTTTGAACCTGCTGTATCCGACCTGCTCTCGTGTGTATCCTGGTAGACCTGTCTGCCTTCTGTACGAGATTGCCTGAACCTCTGTCTGTCTGCCTCTGGTGTTAATTCCATCATCGTGTCGCTCTTGGGTCCTCACCACGAAGTGTGACGGTGGTAGATAAATGTTGGTGTGAGCAGGTTTTCATTAGCCACTTTCAGTAATCAAATTTCACACATCAAACATTTTTCGCTTGGTTCATTTTGAAACCAATTGGAAAAACATATTTTCTCTCATGTATTGCTGAAGTATAAATTCCTTCTTGATTAAATTATTGTCTTCTGGGGTGATTGCACTGTTGGCCCTGTTTACTCCGCTTCTGTTGATGCAGGAGCTACTTTCTGTCATTACATTCTGCAAGAGCGTGAGTTGTGGCACAGTCTCTGATTGGCTGGTTCAGTCATATCCTCTACTTTAGGACATATTTTACTTGGTGCAAGCTATTTAAGGTGGTAATATTTTACAATATAATTCATTAAAAGAATACAAAAGGAAAAAAAAAGTTAATGAAGCAAGGATGAGATCATGGGATGAGATATGTCTTGATCACATGGAGGGAGCCATGCATCAAAGAGAAGATTGCTTTGATCGGGCAGATCGACAAGCATCAGTTATTTCCACACTCTTGATGAGGAACTGCCGGATTGCAGTCCGACGTGTGCAGTTGCAGCGGGGAGCAGCGAGAGACTAAAAGACTCAATCAGATGCATAAAATCATTCCGCTTCAGCGATGTACAGTCAACACTAAATGCGGATAAACTTGATAAGAGTTGCAAATTGTGCAGAAAAAAAGGCAACAGTGAAGAAACCAGCTAGGTTTCTATATCTGTGATGACAACATCGACCATTTTCAGTCTGGACTGCAATATGTTGGGGCCCAGAAATGATTTCCAAGTGTGAACGTGTCAGATTATGTCCTAATCTTTCCCTGCCTGGCTGGTACTTTCCTTCCTCAAACATTCAATTTCCTCTAGTTTCCCCTCATTGTCTCCATTCTCTTTGTCTGCAAAGTTAAGTTTGCCCTGAGTTTCATGAAGCACGGCTCAGCTTCCAGGACCCAATCACACAGCACCACACAGGCCTGAGTCAACTGTGTGGCCGCTTCCTTTATTTTCTCCTCATCTCCACCTTCACTCTGTGTGCCGCCAACGGAATGATGGAAAGTCAACAGCGAAATGATGGACAATCGGCCGACGGAACACAGGTGAGGAGATAGATGCAGGGCGCCAAGCCTGGCTGAGCACAATCTTTATTGGAAATGGAAGGAAAAAAGAACCGGACAGTAAAAATCTTCCTCTTTCTCTACCAAAGTGGCTCTGCCGTTGCTATGTCTGAGAGTGGGGCCGTGGTTCCCAAGGCTGGAACGTGTGCAGCCAGCAGGGTCACCGTTAAGAATCGTCCAACACGCGCAAAAAGTATTCTTTCTAACCTGCCGACGTCTGTGAGACTTTCATTTCCCAGATCATCATTCTTCTCTTCTCTCTTTTATTTTCAGTATATCTGTCCTCATTTGGTGACTGAGCAGGACTGAATTAATGAAAGTGGGAAGGACAATATTACTGTGATATTACCATCTAATTCAGTGGAGATGTTCATGGCTGCAGGTTTTATTGGCATACACTGGCCAGTGGAAAAGTCTGCGACAATAACCGATGGCAATCTATTTTTTAGTGAACAGTCTTGAAATTCCTATTTAGCAATAAAAGTATTAATTCTAGAGTAGCAACATGTTGGCATGTTTATTTATTGAACATCCTAGCACAGATGGAGAGACCAGGAGAAACCTGAAGATCCAAATGCCCAAACACACAATATGAAATAATAAATAAAGGCAAGGCGACCAAAAGATGCATTTTTAAAAAGTGTATCACAGAGTAATGCACCAGAAACTGCTACAATAATAAACTAAAAACAGCCCAAAACACTATAAAGCAAGTTCCTTTTTCTTATTTATTTTAGTATTCTGCACCTCTACAACACAATAATAAAAATGTCTGCTTCTTTATCTCAGTTTCTCGCCCACCTTCAATCAGCCTGCAGCTTTAGTAACATCACACATGCGTGTTTTCAGCTCCTCGCGTTGCCAATGACGATGACGACGTCGGCGGCGGGAGTAAAAACCACCCTGAACTGTGACTTCCAATACACTGATCAACAATGAAAGAGAAGGATAATACATTCGAGACAGAATCGGGACCTGATTTCCATTATAGCTCAGGACAGAGATGACAGAGAACGAGGTTAGTGGAAAAGAAGAAAACGCTGGCACACCGTCCACCGTGAATATCTGATCCGAATGTGGTGCCAAACAGCCTCTGAATACAGAAGAGAGGAGGGGTGCGTTGTGCAAGAAACACAAGTGAATGTAAAACGTACATTAGGTTGCCGGGTACGTGTGACGGGCCTGAGGAGAAAGAAAGAAAGAAATAAGATGAGACTTTTGCTGCCGGATCTGGTTTGGAGTGTTTTTTTCTGTGGTTGCGTAAAGACTGGCCTGTTTTTAATTAGGTTTTACTGGTTTTAATGTGATGCTAAACATTCGGTAAAGTGTTTTTACACTTTAGATTTTATCGTATATCTCATCAGAAGCGATGCTAGAATATCCATCCACCCATTTTCTGTACCTGCTTTATCCAACTTGGGTCGCAGGGGTATGCTGGAGCCTATCCCAGCTGCCAAGGGGTGAGAGGCAGGGGACACCCTGGATAGGTGGCCAGCCTATCACAAAGACGGACAACTCACGCTCACACGGTTAATGTAGACTGATCATTTCACCTAACAAGCATGTCTTTGGACTGTGGGAGGAAACCGGAGTGCTGGAGAAAACCCATGCATGCACAGGCATGCAAACTCTGCACAGAAAGGCCGGAGCCGACATTTGAACCCCAAACCTTCTCGCTGTGAGGCAACAGTGCTAACCACTGCCCCACCGTGCTGCCCATGCTAGAATATTCTCTCATCCATCTCGATGGAAGTACTGGACCACGGAATACAGAGGCTTGCTCGAGTGACTCGGATTAAACTCCACGCTGCTCCTTCCTACAGTGAGAAGGCAGCGCTCATGTGCGCGTGTCCCTGTGAAGGGAGATAAGGGGGTGACAGGCAGCTCTGAGGTCAGTCTGGTCATATCTCAGTGACAGCCTTGTTTGCCCCGGGGCCAGTTCAACCAGACATTAGTTGAACTCGCATAACTGCAATTAGCTGACTCTGGATCAGCAAGTAAGGATTTACATAACATTTGAGGGGATAAGAAGTGTAGCTTTTATCGTTGAGGCCAGCATCACACCTTGAAGGTGCAGGGATCATTTTGTCCAAGTCAATCTTTTTAGCGCTGATCTGCATTAGTCCTGGATCACGAGACTGGACACAAGGTGGATTATTCAGAAACACAAGGCAAAAATCCAGTCAAAGTAGTAAAAATGTTCAAATCATTCTGAATAAACACATATAAAATAGCAAAAGTTTTTAAAAAATGTGGGTTTTTGTGTTTGTTTTTGTATATAGGTTTTTGTTGCTTGTGTGCAAATGTAACACAGTTGACTTGGCTGTGACACTGATAAACTCCACAATGTCTTCAGGTGAAACCAGTGAAAGAGCATTTTTAACAAATGAAAGTTTGAAGAAAACTTAGAAGCAAAAAAAAAAAAAAAAAAAAAAAAAAAAATCATAGAAACAGTGGCGCAGTGCCTCGGGTCTCAGAGTGAGATCTGTGATGAGGAGGAACGAAATCTCATTTCATTTTTATATTCTGGGGGTTTGCAACTTGATATCTCCCACTGTGATTCCACTGACTGGTTGCTTGTATGAAATAAGAATGACACACGTCATTCATTCAGTAAGGTGGGAGAGAACGTACACAAATGCCCACGTTTTCATGCTCAGACATACGATGAGCATCAGCCCGTCACACACAGCATGGAGATCCTTTCTGACACATCTGTGAGGTAACAAATCCAGGCCTGAACCTGAGAACAAGCTGTTTTACGCAAGTCTGTTCAAACACACATAGTCATTATCACACACACCGTTTGGTCGTCTCTCTGACTGCTGTCCCACAAAAGGCTGTCCTTTGTTGTCCAGTGTGGGTTTGGAATAGTTCTTCCTGCCTCGCACATAGGACAAGGAATTTAAAAAAAAAAAAGGTTTGCAGCCTGGGAGAGAAAAAGAAACCCACTATAAGCCAGGGCAGCAAGTCCAGGCATCAAACAGTCAGTCAGTGCATGAAACAGCACAGATGGTTTTGTTGATCACATGTCAATCGCCCAGAACCGTTCTTATCTACATTTTATGAACTTGAATGGAAGTAGTGAATAATTGTGTGTGTGTGTGTGTGTGTGTGTGTGTGTTAGACTCTCACACTCTTTGACTCTGCAGGCAATATGATGAGCAAAGAGTGTGAAAGTGAGGATCAGAGGAGCCTTTGGGCCCAAAGTCAGCATGTTGGGGGTGGGGTGGGCAGGGGGGGGGTTCATAAGACCGGTAAGACTGATAAATTGAGGAGAGAATAACCTTGAGATAAGAAAGAGACTTTATGATGAAGAAAAGGATATTGGAGAACTGATGCAGGCAGGGAGGATCAGGCGTGGAGGGAACGTAGGAAACAGGAACACTTTCAGTATTTCTTTAAAATAAAATATATTGTCCCTGGGGATGGAGCGATGCTATTGTGCTCCATACTTTCCTCTGCCTTCTTTCCCCTCCGCTTCTCAGGTTTATTGCTGCTCCCGAATCCTCCAGGGTGGAGATTCGAGCCAGAGAGATCATTCATGGCTTGTTAAAAAGCCCCGCTGGCTCATAAATACAGAGTATGGATGAATTAGGAAGTTAAATCACCTTAGGTTGTTAATGCCACAGCCTACAGACAGGCATAGCCCTCACTATTTCCCTGCTTAGCTGTGAGAATGATGAAGGGTTCATGAAGTTCATGCACATTTATTTGTAATGATTGAACATTTCCCTGCCCTGATGAGCTTTAAATGGTGTAGCAACAAAAGGCTGCTTTGATCCTGAATGAGTCTTTTAGTAAGTTAATAATTACACGCTGAAGAATTATGAAGGATCTGTGGAGGAACCAGCGAACAGCTGAATGTTAAGAAAAGCAAATCCTTTCTCATGTGCGTTTACTGGATTGATCCTTTCTCATATAGCAGCCATGTTTGAGCCCACTCCCTCTCTTTCCTTCTTTTTTTGTGTTGATTTCTGCTTTCCAGGCACCTTCTCCAGGCTAGAAGCTTGACCCATCACCATCTTCATACTCTGCCACTAAGATTTGGCTCAATCACATTAAAAAGCTATTTTATTAACAGGCAACCTTCTTAGTCTTCATTACTGGCCGCGTCTGTATTTTATAGCTGCTCATGCTAGCTGGTGTGTGGTATTGTTGACTGCAATTTGCAGTGGATATGTGTCATAAATGTGTGGAGATAGTGTTATGGAGCAGGGAGATAACTGAGCCTGCAGCCTGTCATCTGCTGGAACCAGAGCTGCTGCAAACAGGGAGATCAAAGCCAGGCCCTTCAGGAACACCGAGCTATTTCCAGGGTTAACATCAGTCCTGGCATCATGTGCTGTTAGCAAACACTGACATGAAAGCCGGAGTATGGGGGGTGGATGTTCATGTGTGGGCAGGCTATTACAAAATCTTTATCCAGAACAACATAGAGAACTGATGGAGCTGCTCTCACAAGCTGGAGTCTCTCAGAGACCGAACGACCAAGGTATTCTATTCTATTCTCTTCTATTCTATTCTGAGCTGTTGACTATGAGAATACTAAACTAATATATTTCAGTTTCAGCTGTTGCAGGGAGGAAATGTTCAGTAACAAATGTCACCACACTCTGCCTCCCCCTCACTAAATTTGACCAAATGGTTTGTTGGTTTGCACCATTTGTTTCCATGCAGAGAGGCCTCGACACCATAATTATGATTCAGCAGATAGATGAGACACAAATGAAATGAATGCAGACCACCTTTTGCTTTACCGGCAGGCTCCAAGTGTGTGTGTGTGTGTGTGGGTGTGTGAGTGTGTGTTTTCTTGTACTTACTACATACTGAGTTCCAAAATACTCATTCTACTAGCAAAGTGAGGACATTTTTGGGAGGTAAGACTATTAAGATGTGGTTTTAAGGTTGAGTTAGAACTGGGTTTAGGTTAGGGTCAGGGTTAGAGTTGACCCTAAGACTTTGTCTTATTCTCATTTCCTTTCAGTAAAGTGTATAAAGAATTCACGCTGCAATTGCAGAATAAATCTCAGCTTCATTAAGTATGGGAACCAAATGCTCCCATCTCATCTTCCCTTCCTGTCTGTGATGGATTGTTGTGATCCACACTCCATACCGCACTTTGATTCCAAGCGGTGGTACGCTGAGGAGGTTTAGACAATTTACCTGCATTTTTCCCCTTTGTTTTCATGCTTTCCACAAACAACATGTCCTCAAAGTTTTACCAATGTAGTGATAGCAAAACCAGGTCTAAATGAAGAGTGGAGGAGTGGTTTTTGTCTACGTAGTCTTTATTTACCTGTGTTGCTTCAGAGTAGATATTTTATTTGTCTGTTGATGGAGTAGCTACTGAGACTTTTCTAGTCATTGGCACAGGTCATGCAGCCCCCGACTGTTCAGAAATTACTGAAGGCAAAAACTGAGAAAACCTGAGGGAAGTGTCACAAAAGTTGTTTATTTTCAGGCCTGCTGACACAATCAGCAGCAGCATCGTGCCGCCTGGGGCCAGAACACACTTATTCATTTTTCTGTGCCTTCTTTAACAGCAAAGCAGGGCAGACACTCGAACTCTGGCTGTGACTCTAACTCCAGGTGTCGGAGTCAAAATATTGTATTCTGGTCAGGATTACAGTAGCTTCACGGTGCTATGAAACATTAATACAGCGACGGTGAGATGTGTTTTCTGCGTCTACATTTACTGATTAAAGCAGAGGTAAACTAGAAAAGCAGTCAGAGATCAGAGACCTCCGCCGGCAGCTCATTCCCCACATATTATACTTGTAGTATTGTGTGTATAATTATGGAAGCAGTAATACGGTAACATAACAGGAGTTTGCTTCATCCCCTTGGCTTTGATGATCATTTTTGATCTATGGAAAATCAAAAGTCAAAGTCCCTTCCGGAATCAGAGCATCACCAAAATGTACTCATCTGTTCCTTGACCCATTATCAAAATGAAACTTTTATTCAAATCTGTTCATAACATTTTTTTTATTTTATTTTGCTAACCTGCAGACAAACACCAGCTGGCATACAACCTTCCTCCCTTGGTGGAGGTAATAAATAAATCCATTCTTTGCATTATGCAGTCTAATAAACTAAACACTGAAGGTTTTTTTTCTTAATATATGTAATCTAGTGTAGTAAATAGATTTAGATAAAACTAATGCAAGCAGCACAGCTAAATGCTACCTATAACACATAATGGCAACAGAAAATAGTAGTAAATGTAAACGATGTGTCAAAATATTCCAATTTATCCTGCAGGAGGGGCTGTCAAACACTTTGGTATGATTAATTTTAAATAAATTTTTTAATTAAAAAATTAATTAATAAGCCACTCATAAAACATTCTTTTATAAAAACCAGCTTAAGACAAAGATAAGATCAGATAAACCTCATTTGCTTTGATGAGAGAGAATTTAGTCATAACAGCAGCTTAATTGGTCAGAAAGCAAAGAAAAGCAAAACCATGTAAACAAAATATGAAGGTAACCTCAAATATTATAGTACGTCCGTGCAAAAATTAATAAATAAATTAATAAAGGAGCTCAATTTAAAAAAATATTAATAATGTATGGATGTCTCCAAGAACCTTTCTACAAGTTGCAGAAACCTTTTTATGCTACATTGAGACATTACCAATAAGTAAATATGGAGATGTGGTGAACTCTTTTGTGACTGAAGCTTGGGAAGGCTTTGTTTTCATGTTGCAGGCATAACACGCTTAGGTTTGATTGAAGAAGGTCTGTGAGAGCAGGGAAGCTGCAGCGTCAATGCGCAGTCCATCAATTCTACCTGCACTAAAGTTAAAGACAGATATATATCAGTAAATGCTTTAGAATGCAGGGGCCTGAATTGGTCGTTTTCATGACACCACGGTACAATATTGTGACAGAATCGATCAGTGTGACAAAGGGGGGGCAGGTAGAAATAACCTTAGAGTGTAGTAAACTATGGAAATTTGCCTGGCGTCTCTGGTTTGGATCTGTTTTGAGGTGACCATTTTTAAAATACAAACCTATTGCTTTTACCAATCACACCTTTATGTAAAAGAAAAGAACCAAAAAGTTCAGAAACAATAAATATGTTAGGATCTAGCTTGCCCGCCCTTTATGGTGTGTGTGGGTTGTCCTGTGTTCTCCCTGCAGAGGGTACGGGTTCCCGGGATCCAGCAGTGGCTGCACATCTGTTGCTGATCGGCTCATCAGCGGCTGATTTGGGGAGGCTGCTGGCTGGTCCCCATGGCTGGATCATTGTTGGTTTTTCCTTCACCTGCAGAGTGGTATCTGACCAAACCAACTTAGACTGAATGTTCTCAGTGCCTGGTTTCTGGTTACTCACGTGAGCTTTTTCCCGTTTCCAAGGTCGCCTCGTTCCCAGTGAAGAAGTCTGAGTTTTGGTTTTGGACACCCCAGCAGTGGAGCCTCCTCCCGGCGAAAAGTTTTTTGAGTTTAGATTTTTATGAACACTGTTTCTTCTCCACTGGAGCGCTTTCTGTTTCCCCCTTGTTGTACACCCAATAAAGGGTTGTTTTTGATTTGAGCGCCTGCACCGTATCTGCGTTTGGGTCCTAAACACTATGCTTCATAACAAAATATATGCTTATGTGATTCATAACTGGTTTTCCTGCATTAAACACAGTCATTTAGTCAAATAATGGCTGACTCCTACGCAGTAATTTAGAGTTTCACTTATGTGGAGAAACCTTTTCAGTCTTCTTTTTCACGATCTGACCTGAGATGGCCCGCTGGAGAACAGAGAGGCGGAAACAGGCACGACGCTGCGGCGCAGGTGACGTTACTGCCCCATCACCCCTTCCTGTGCTCTCAGCAACACTGAATCAATGTGTATTCAGGGGGAGTAAGCCATCATTTCATCGCTCCTTTTGTCCTTAATCTGCCCTCAATGGCTGGATAGCATAGAGGAGGAATTTTGTCACATGGAAACCTGTTGAGGTTAAGGCCACTGTCATTAACATATGGAAGTATTCTTTTACCATTGTGAAGGTGTGTGTTGTATTTTCCTCAGCTCTCAATCTCTGGAAGCCTTTGTTAGGCTCATAAATCACTAATGTGAATGCATCTGTGCAGTGACACCACGCACATGCACGCTTGACACGTCTCTGCTCGCGTCACCGTGGTTACCAGCCAGACCCGACTCGTTCATCCAATCATTCATTTACGTCAACAGGCGAAAATAAACAAGATAATTAGAATGTGAAAAGCCAGCAATGTTCTCTAACTCTTCATATGAATGTTCTCGGCTTAGATTCTGATCCAGCCTTTTGACTGTCGTGAATTCATTCTCATTCTTTCCTTGGTAGCAAAGGTTACGTCTGCAAAACTTTCCTTTCATGTAAATGCCACTTAATTTATCTTTATTGTCATCGTACCTAAATTGAGTCCCCCCCGCCTCCCCTCCATTACCTTCCGTCTCACCTCTTTAATCTTATCTCCGTCTCTCCCCCTTAATTTCCATCCTGTTTTATCTGTTGCTGCGGTGCAGGTTTTCTGATTTGAAATGTGTTTGTCACTGATCTGTATACATTCACATAGATGATCCTCTTTTGAACACGCCGCAGAGACGGTGGTCCATCCGGCGCCGCTGTGGTTGTAATCTTTATCTCTGTAATTCTTTCTTTAGCTCTTCTCTGCATTTCACTGGCCAAACGCGTTCTCGCTGAACCTCTGCATCATGTCTCATGCATCCTTCACCGTGACAGGGTGGAGGTTTCATTAAAGCCATATTAACCATCAGAGAGGGCAAGCGAGGGGTGTGCCGGTTATTGACACATATTTAAATGTGCTCCGAACAGGACAGAAAGCTGTTCCTTTGCATAATTTTATATTGCCACATTAGCAGGGCTATGAGCAGAGTGACATCATGGGGAAGGATCTGGATTTGACTGAGATAAAAGATGAAATCATAGGAGGAAAGGTAAGATTTCGTGCAACATGATCCAACAAGCCTTTCCTTTAAGACAGCGTTTAATAGCCTTCTCCAGTTCTCATTATTTTCCCTCGAGGGGATTATGATTGGATTTATTTTTCAAATCATACTTTTTTTTCGTGTATCGGGCTTATTGCAGAGTCACTATCAAAACATGTTAACCCTTTTAGAAGGTGCAGATCATGAAATCTAGGCACCCTGAGACCTGCAACCCCACCATTAACGTCATTTGCATAGCCACCAGTTAGCAACACATGACGGCTCAGATGAGCTGGAGGACACACACACACACACACACACACACACACACACACACACACACACAGCGTGTCAAAGATAGGCAGCAACATCTGATGCAAGGTAGACTTGGTCAATCAAAGTTATGATGAGAGGGTTTTATTCCTAGGTGAGCTGTTGCCGTGAGCGAGTGGTTTGTCAAATGAGCATTCCCACGGTAACCACTGCAGCTTACTTTGATGTTCGTGGGCATTGGCATTGTGACAGCACATGCTGGCTTCACATCTGGGGCCTGTTCTGGATCTCTGGATGCCTGCATTCTTTCCCCTGAAAGAGCTTTTTATCTACCACAGGTAACATCCAGAACCTCCCTCCTGCTTCCCTACTGCAGCACAGAGTCAGCATCTTTGGTGTGGAAGATAAATGTTACATAAGTGAAGAAATGGACAAAGAAGCTATATTGTGTTGCTGTTGCACCGCATAAATAATAAATATTGTCTGAGGATTTTTTTTTTTTGTTTTGTTTTTCAGTGTTGATTCTGGACAAAGTTCAGTGTGATGACAGCCCCTGGAGTAAAACTGCTCTTAATCATGCTGGTGCAGTCCCCGTGTGCCTCCATGGGCCAGCAGGACAAATCGCCTGTGGGTGGGCTCGGATGCTTTCTTTATAGTGGATGTATGGCTTCCAGGGCTTGCAGACATGCTGAATATTAACGACCTTCAGGGATGTGACAACTTTGTAAAACCATATTTTTTAGTTAAACAAACGTTTGCCATATGACATTAGAGAATCCCATGAGGCAGGGTCCCCTCCAGCTGAAGCTGACTATCATCAATGTATATGAAAGGGGCGGTAAATGTATCAGAGATGATACATTTATCCTATTTAGCTTGCTTCTCATGTAGTTAAGTTCCCCTTTTTGGACTGAAGCTCACTGTGGAAAATAAATCGGTCTCCCTGGTCTGCGCTTGGGCCCAATTCCAATCCCTGTGACGATCCTTCAGGCTCAGACAGAAGCTGCATTCTTTCTTCCCAGGTTTGTCATCTTTTGACTACTGTATTTTCACCCCTTCCATCTTCACACATGTTGCATAATCTCCTCTTTCCATTGTGAATAGAAGAAAGAAGAGAAGAGACTTGGTGTACCCCTATGGACAGGGTCACAGTCTGCTGCACCATAATCAAGACAATCCAATACACCTGCGACAGTCATCAGCCTATCAAGCCCACCTGTTTCCCACTACTTAAGCCCTGGTTTCACACACACTCTCAGCCAGATTGGTTGTTGGTTCTGCTGCAACTTTCCAGCACTCTTTCTTTGACTGATCTGGAAAATTTAGACACTTTGACTTATAAGTCAATGAAAACAGAAAGTGAATTTGATGTTGATGATGGAGCTGCAGAGGTGATAGATTCGGTCCTTTGTCTCCATCAGAGGAGGAAAGCATGTGTTTACAGTCTAAAGCAAGCCAGTCAATGGCATAAATCTGCTGACTAAATTAAATAACTGCCCTTGCAACATTGTTAACACGCACACAGGCCACAGGAGGATGGATTACTTTACGTTTACACCCCAAGCCTTCTGTCTGGCTTGGTAACCGATTAATTAATCCCTCGTCTCAACGACCTCGTAAACATGACTGAAGTTCCAAACTGCTGATGTTTCACATCACATTGTGAACAACGGCCATGTTCTGCCACATGGGGGGATGATCAGAAATTGGATTTTGAAAAAGGAATTTTTCTGTTTGCTGCTCTTCAAACAATAAAAAGAGTGAAATCCCAGCGAGACGTCCGTCCCCTCGGGAGGGCAGAGAAAGCAGGCTGAGAAACACTTCATGAGTTGGCCTGTTTTGCTTTTTTTTTAATTGCTGCCTCCCCTTTGAGACATTATTATTATTCATAGCAAAGACAGTCAAATCAGCACAGTTTGGAAAACACCACACTGCTCTCGGTTAACTTTGAAAAAAATCATTTCTTTCTTTCCACATTTCTTTTTTCAAGTATTGCCTTAAAGCAAAACAACAAAAAGAAGCAGAATAGTAAAAAAATAGACAAGTTTTATTAAAAATATATTTCTTTATATTATTAATTAAAGATGTCAGCAATACTGCATGATATATCCTCATTTATGGACATGTGGAGCTCTACAACTTTTATGGAGCTTCTGAATCAAGAAAACTGGCTTCTCCTCTCTCGATTCACCTCTAATATCTGAGGTAAAAAGAGAAAAACCATAGGGACAGAAGTGTGTGTGTGTGTGTGTGTGTGTGTGTGTGTGCGTAGCAGCTCTCTGACCACTGGGTTGAGTCGGCTCTGTCCCCCTGGAGTCTTTATCGATCTGCTTCTGCAGGCATAGAAACATGAGGGAGGGGCCTGAAGGGTGGATTAGAACTCAGACAGGAAGAAGGAGAAGGAGAATGAGAACCTGTCTGTCATATCTTCCCCATGCAGGGACCACTTTGACGGTCTGGACGGTCTGGACTGTTTCATATCTGTTCCATCTAACAAATTATGAATGACTACACTGATTTCAGCCTTTACATGAGAGGGGTTATTGACCATAAAAATCACAATTCACCATCAGTCTGAAACCAGAATTCATCAACATCATCCCGGCTTTATTAAATTGATAAGTTTGTGTAGCCTGGAGCTACAGCAGCACTGCAAGTTCAGGGGTGTCAGTCAGCCAGTGAAACATGAGAGCATATCTAAATGCATTTGCGAAATTAATGACTTTTCCTGTGGCACTTCACAGTGATATCAAAATTTTAACAGTCCTGCTCCCTGGAGGACAAACCCTTAACATTTTAGATGCTAATAACTAGGCCAAAATAACCCAGAAAACATTTGACAAGACATAGACATTATTTATTTATGAAGAATTTGGCTTGCTGTACATTTGCAGGTCCCTGATGCAGAACTTTCAAGGGTTAGGTTCTACTTTAATTCACTACCTACTTGACTAAGCAACATATATATATATCAACTAAAAATAAAACAAAAGACTTTGTCTTAAGCAGTAAAAATTGTGATTTGCTTATTTTAAACTTAAAATACATTTGTACAATACACCGTGGTGTTGGTTTGAATAAAAATGGGTTGTAGGTCCTCTTTGATCTCTCTTTCCCAAGTTGTTTTTCATTCTCTTCCCTTATTTTGAGATATTAATACACAATATTTAAAGGTCAAAGAAAAAAAAAAAGCCTTTTATTTTTTCAAAAAGATGACCGTTATCGATTCCTCCGCTGTTTTCATCCGAGCCTGCCTGCCTTGTTTTTGTGTGTAATCTGTTTGGCCTGAAGCTTTTCTGTGGTATGTTTGTATGAGAGTATCTGGACGATGTATTTCTCGGTGTGAGATATAAGAGGTGTGCAAGCAGAGTGCCCACGGCAGAGTTTAACATCTGAGCCCCAAAACGTGAACACGCCAGAAGAAAGGGGAAAAAAAAAACCTGACAGGTCTCCATGTCGTTTATGTCTTCTGCTTTTCTCCTGAAGTCGTGTCGTTGAGGGGGGAGAGGACATTTTTAAGTCGCGGGGATAATGGAGACTTTAGCTTCAGCGCTGCGTATGGTACACACATGGTGAAGGGGAGAAAAGTGATGAGATATTTGAGAAATAAGAGGGAGAAACCAATGAGGGAGCAGTCCTGATGCAATGATGACAGAAAAGTTGTAACAGAGCATTGTGGCTAGAAGATGAATACAGTCAGTGAACTCTGCTCTGATTCAAGAAAGATGAAGAAAGAAATACTGAAAGGTACAACAGATAACACGCATAGATATGATCTATTATTACTGTTACTGGTTATTTTCTCTTCTGCTTTCCCCCACAGTCTAAAAGTCTGTAGTTGGGGGACAGGTGAATCGACCTCTGCATTGACCTTAGATGTGCAGGTAAGAAACAGTGGAGGATAAATTGTTATTCTTGTATGTTAATTAACAACCAGTGTTTATCTCCAAACACCAAAACCATACTACAACCATCAAGGATGGTGGTTCGTTAGTCAAAGGGGTTTCATTTCATGAACTGTACCATCAGTGTAGTCCTCAGTCCTTTTAATGAGTTTTAATGGCTGAAATAATTATTTCATTTAATTTAATGAATAAATAATTCATTATTTTCTAGGTTAAGTCAACAGCAACTGACCACCGTGTAACATTTATTATTTTTCTGGATGGTCACTGTTTGATTACAAAACATCACAAAAGGACCCTCATAGTAGCCGGGGAATGACTCGGCACCCGTCTGTTTGTAGTTTTGGATGTCAGGCCAGTCGGCTCCTGAGGGCAGAGCAGTGCACAGCATCATCCTGGTGACAAACACCTCTGATGCAAAAGCTCTGCTGGTGTTCCAGGTGGTCGACCATCAGAGCTTGAAACGCCCGCGGCGTGACGCTTCCACCACCTGGATGGTTGGATCATGCAAGGACAACTGTTTTCATGGATTTGTTGCAACCTTCTTTCATTGGTATGGCTGCCATGGACGGTGTACAGGTACATCTGGATCCCAGCTGGTCAGCCAGAAACATCAACAGTCGTCCTGTCTGTGCACAGAAAAGTGCTTGAAAGAAGCAAAATTTGGCCAAAAAAAAGGGGGGGGGGGCTGATTTTGTTGCAGGTATGGAAAAAACAACTACTGCCAGAGCAATTGCTCAGTTTAAGATTGTAGAGGATGGAGGGAGAGGTGATGGGTTTGACTACAAGGCAAAAAGAAAGGGACCATTAATAATAGTAATAATATTATAGAAAGTATAGAAAGTATATCTCAGCTCTGAGCATGTGCTCGTGGAGCTTCGGGTTCCAGTTATCTTTTCATTCCCACAACAACAAATATAGATAATTGAAATTAATCTGGTGCCTTGTTGATTAATCAGATTAATCACAGCTCCTCTGTGATCAATCTGACTCAAATATTTAATCACTTACAGGCTGATGTATAACAGAAGTAATTATTCTTTGTTAAAAAAAAAAACACACCTGAGGCTCCTCATTTTAATCAAGAAAGAGAAATGATAAAATACATTTTATCCATCTTGACTTTTCACGCCTTAAGGGTTCCTTATTTATTATCATTAGGCAATCAAAGAATCAGCAGACAGTTTTCAGGAAGTTGACAATGCAATAGTGCATCTCTTATCTCTTTATACCATCCATCCATCCATCCATCCATCCATCCATTTTCTGTACCTGCTTTATCCAACTTTGGGTCGCAGGGCTCTGCTGGAGCCTATCCCAGCTGTCAAGGGGCGTGAGGCGGGGTTACACCCTGGATAGGTCGCCAGCCTATCGCAGTTTCTTTATACCATCTCTTGTTATTTGTATTGATGAAAAAAAATGTTCCCGTCTTAGAGGGACTCAACAATCAACAATTAAAACATAAGAAGATTTTGAATGTGATTGTATTAATTGTATCTGACTTTTTGCTTTCTTTTACTGTCACCTGTCCAGTAAAGCCACATGTGCGTCAGCATCTCAGGTTTCTGTGTTTGTTTGCTTCACTAGACCCTGAAAGTTCTCCCAGTGACTCAACGGTCTGGATTCCATCTAATTTTCATCTGAAGAGAATCTCTTATAGGTTTCACGAGCTGTACTCTCAGCAGCTAAATGCATTTCTCATATGGGGGAGCTGCAGAACCTTATTGCAACAAATCATCATGTAAATTAAAAGATTTTTTTTTTTTTTTTAAATTTCACTTCTTTCCTCATTATTTTGCTTATGTGAGCAGCCTAATGTAACTGCTAATGTCTTTCTCTGTTCTTTCATACCTTTTAGCTCCGTAATCTTTTTTGTTCATTTTCCAGTCCTCTGCCTTTCTGTACTATGAGCATCATTTAACACACACACACACACACACACACATATACACACACACACAGGTCTATAATGTTTTCGCAGAAATACAACATTCAGCCAGATGTTACCACATCATCTAAGTCATGGATGGGCCATTAAACCTGATTTTAAAGATGAGGTTGTGCAGGGAGAATATTTTAAACTGAAAAATGTTTTGCATTCATTATCTATATTTTGACACTTTATCTTCAAGACAAACTCAGTGTCAATATCAGTAATGCACAATACTGGCGCCAGCTTTGACGTGTGGGGAGGTTCAGGGTGAAGTATATGTGCATGCTTATGATTGTATTTGAAGTATATCTCATCATTTTATTTTATGTTTTTATCTTTTTATCTTTTTCCCTTAATCAAAAAAGGAAATGGATCAACTGTGTTCAGGAAGCGTACATTTTTAACCCCACGGTTACCTGCACAGATCATTTCATGCCTGTGTTTTGCAGCATAATGCCGCAAGTGGTTTTACTGAGATTGAGCTTCAGGTGATGGCTGTTACACCACGTGATGAAGAGCATCTGTTGTATCAGTAATTTTTACGAACAGCGTTGGTGTTTTGCAGCGGAGGGCGCAATATTTATCAGATGTAATTCTGTCGGCTCACCTGCCGTCTGGAGGGGAAATGTTTCACTTCCTTTGGCACAGGACATCCGTCATCTTGTCACAGGGAGGCAAGGGTTGTCAAGTCTACCAGGTGGGTGGGGGTCAGGACTGTCACTCTGCCTCCCATTGAACAGCTGGCCACGGAGATGACTGATGGACAGCTGTGTCCCACAGCCGTTCTCCCTGTTGCTCGCTGGTATATATTTATGGTATATAAGGAATAATTAGAAAAACGGGCAGGGTTGTATTTAATCTGAGCTGTGGTGAAATGAAGGGTGTCTGTGTGTGTGTGTGTGTGTGTGTGTGTGTGTGTGTGTGTGTGTGCGTGTGTGTGTGTGTGGTGGGGGGAGGTTAGGAGGGGGTCAGTCACAAACGCCAACCTTATCAGATCCAATTGTCCTCCTGGCACCAAAGCCCAGGACTGATGCAGTGAAATGTCATTTCCGACACTTTGATGACACAAGGTTGTGGTATTTTGGGGATGTGGAGGTCACATAACTGTCATGGGGGGATTTCTTCAGATTGCAACCTTGCAAGTATCGGTTCCATACCTTTAGGCCAAATATGGACTGACATTTAATTATTTTCATTTCATAATTTTGTTGAACACCGCGATGAGCATGATGAGCCGAGGTCAGATTCGACTGAGATGGTGCACGAGGCCTATTACACAAGCAGCCATCACACCCTGTCAGAGCCGAATCATTACTCAGTCCAACGGCATTAGATAATTTATTCTCGCACCATTTATGATGTTTGATATCAATAATGGTGCATAAAGATATAACTTCACTCTAAACTTGTCTTCAGAGACAGTCAAAGTTTTAGGGTCTCTTACGGTGAACTGATCCAGAAGGTAGGAGGCCACTGGTAAGTACCATTATTGTTAAAACATAAATCTAATCAATATTGATCTCCTTTATGCACACCTCGTGGCCAACCAAGGAAGTGCTCCTCTGTATTTCTTTGCTAATTAATATTGCAAAAGGTTTCCTCAAAATACAATAATAAATTTGAAGTTATGGTAATAGCCACATCTTACCATATATTATTTAATGAGTTGATTTTTATTGGTAGTTGACTGTTTTCTGAGAGTTTAATGAGGAAACCCAAAGGTATGTTACTCTGGCCGTTTGAGTGCTGAGTATAGGCATGGCGGTTCATTCAGTCAGCTCATTAGTGATAAAAATGAGTCCTGCTGCACAGAGACAAACAAACAGTTTGGATCTGTGGCCTCAAACAGAATGCCAATCAACAGCAACGTGGAGCTGCTAATGAATGAGAATCGAACTGCATCATCTACCACAACAGACTAATTATGTTCTCAAGCAGAAAATCCTGCTTCTGGTTTCCTGTTGCTTTCCTCTTTCTGCACTGTGGTTTTTCATAGCTGTCACCATGCCACACTCATAGATGTTTTCTTAACACATAAGCTTCTATTTTCTTCCCCCATTAAGATTTTGCACTATCTCTGTGTGCAGTAACAGCCGGCGGTCTTCTCCCTCACATTAGAAACTTACCAAACAAGTGACGGAGCCAAGCTGGGATAAAGAGCATGTAGGGATCTAGAAGCAGATTCCAAGCTCTTCTTTTTCTTCTTTTGTATTTATACCCACCTGCGGACTCACATTGTTGCCATTCTTCTTGCATTAGTCATTTAAGATTTGGCAAGATGGAATTCACGCCATCAACGCTGCTGAGGACCAGAGGAAGCTGAGGCTCGCTGATAAAGAAGAAAAACTCATTCTTAACTCAGGAATTTACATGTGTGATTCTTTGTATGTGCCTTTTCTTGTCTGTGTGTGTGTGTGTATGTGTGTGTAAGACATACAAGCATATTTAAGGAATATTTTTAAATACATATGTGCACAGTGTTGCTCCTCATCCTCTCTCTTAGCACTTCACTTGTATGAAGGCTTTTTGATTTCATAAAGAAATTATGTTTGCTATTTATTGATTATTTAGCACAAGTTGATGTTTATGCACTAGGAAAAAAAAAGAAAAGGTTTTGCTGCCCTCAAAGTGTGGCGCAGTTATTAATTGGAAAAGCAGAAATGTATTGGATCAATGCCGCACAGTTTTAAAGATGCAGTGAGCTGGGGATTATTACAGCACCACAGGCTGCAGGGCATCAATAAAATTATTCATTTAATAGCTCCTAAATGAGGGGTAAAAGCGGCCATGCGATCAGGTCAGTTTTAAAAAAGGTGAGCGTTGATATCCAACCTTGTTGTATGCTACCATTTATTAGCTATGCCAAGGAGGTTTTTGTTTGGCTCGAGCAAAATAACTCGAAAGGTTATTAACAGAGTTTAATGAAATTTACAGAAAATGTTGATAAATGGACAAGGAAGATATGATTAAATTCTGCTAATGTCCTGGATTACTGTTTTGGTTGTGAGTCACAATATGTGGGGAGGGAGCTGCTCTAAGCAGCATATTAGTCCGCTTGATGGAAAGTTTGACAGACAAGAAGAAACAATCGATCGACGTGAAGTAGTGTGCGCACTCTTTTACAAAAACTTTCTTTCTTCCTGTTAAATCCAGCATCAAATGTTTTTTACGGTATGGAGACGGGACTAGTGTTAACAGAGCGAGTTTCATGCAGGTGGCACTTTCCTAGTAAAAGTTACTGGGGGTGTATCATACAGCTCAACACCGGTGCCTCGGTGCGTCCGCCGGTGTTGCACCTCTGTGAGTTCACCTCGGAACAAATTGCCATGTGAATCAGAAAAATCTGAAAACCAATTAAATGCAGGCATTGCAAAGGTTTTTGGATGGTAAATACGGCTTTCTGTGAAAAGTCTTTTTCTCCCAACGAAATTAAACAATTAATATTGAATGGGAATTAATCATGAAATAGCCGCGGTGGCTGTGTAATTATTCTGATTCCAAATTGTAATTCTTTAACAGCCCTATTTTGAACATCTATGTGTTTGTGGGGGGGGTGGTGTCCTTTATCCATATTTCAAATCACGTGAAGGACTCCGCGTTGCCTCGCTGCTGAATTGTTCCACAGTTAAAGCTGAGCTGCCTTGAATTTGAGCGCGCTTTACCGCAAAATAACGACAGATAAGGAAGAGAAAGACAGAGAAATCCTCTGATCACCAAACTTGCAACACAGCAACACCCAGATTTCCACTTTCATGTATAGGCAAAAATCTATATAATCCAGAAACAGACTCTGTGAAATCCAGTCACGTGTTTTCGTCAGCCTCGCCTATTAAGTGCGCCATGAAGGTAAATGAACTTCCACCAAATGGCTGATCGCGGCCTGTAATCTAATGGAATTATCCCCCACAGTATCCGGTATCCACCCCAGCAGCTGTTGCCAGAACGCAACAGTTGCAGGTTACCTGCAGGAGCAGAGACGCGCTGTCGGCTCTGCCATCTGGGCTTCACACACCAGCGGCAAACACAAGCGTGGGGCCAGATTTAGCGACATTCCTTTTCATCCACTTTTGCAAAGCTGGGAAATTGGTTGCACAGTGTTTGACATGTGTGTTTGTGTCGTGAGCTGGGTGTTTTTGCGCTCTCACTAGCGTAATGAAGCAAAAAAAAAACAAAAAAACTTGCAACTTGCTTGATTGCATGGGTCATAAATCATCGAGGAGATTGAAACACACATATTAAATAATGACAAAAGACATGGTTGTAAAAGAGTTTTATAGTTTTGGAATCTTTTAAAAGAATGAGTGACATCAAAGAGAACGCAGTGACGTCATCAGTACGTTCTGTCTCCGATCTGGTGACAAATCACAGTCTTGTAAAGGATTCTGTTGATGAAAATAAAGCCCTTTTCTTCTGAGCTGCATCCAATCAGGTTGATAATACGGCTCTGAACAGTCTTTTAGGCTGTTCTTGTGTTTAATTTTAATCAAATATAATCTTAAAAATAAAAAATGTCACGTATGAAGGTAGGACATGTTGGGTTCTGGCATGTTTCTGCTCCACTGCATAGTTTTCTGGTCGTGATTTCTGAGTCTGAGTGAGAAAAAAAGAGTTTAAAAACTGAGCAAAAATATGACTTTAATGACAGTAAATGGCCATTTCCTGTAGCTGTGGAAAGAACAGTTGGTGATTGTGGAGCACATTCTAATTCTAAGAATAAATGTTACAAGTGGCAATTTTTTTTGTCTGACTGTTAAATGAATATGGCAGCTCTCAGTCAAAACACCACTCTGATCCGGTTGGACAGAAGCAGAAAATTATAGATCTGTGTTCAGTAAAAGCTGCTGTTAGAGATCTATTTTTACTTTCATTTGCCTCGACTGGACTTAAAGGCACAGAACACAAAGCTGAACAATACAAAATATCACACTCGCTGCTTATAGTCACCAGAATAAATCAGGAATAAGATCAATTTCATTTCAAATCAGTCAGAATGTTCTCTCTCTTAAGTATTATTTTCTGATGTGTCTTTTGGTAATAAAGCCGCCTGTTTACAGTCAAAGTGTTGTGTTGATTAGCTTTTTTCTCGTTTGCACATCTGAATCTGTCAACTTGAATATATTTTTATAGATTTCAAACCTCAGGACTACCGTCCATGCTCCGTTCTTCATTGTGTTTTTTCCTGGGAAACTAATTTATCATCCTCTGACAACCCTGAGGTGATTTTTAAATTTCCTTTGGACCAATGACAGTGTAAAACATCTGTAGATGTAATATCACTTTTATGTCTCACATTCAGAGGATTTTTTTCTTTTCCTGTATTATTTCTCGGCAGCATTGTGTTGTTGCCTGTCATGGCCTGCTTGTTTCTTTTTTCTTTACCCTCACTGAGGTTTGGGATCAGTAGCAGTTATTATATACTATTATTATTATTTACTCATTTGCAATAATAATTATAAAACAGTCTTCACAAATAGATACAGACCTTTACATGCGTCAATCTCCTGCTGCCTGCAGGAGGTGCATTCATGATTTTGGGTGACCTTTAATGAATATTCACACATTCACGAACCTCCCTGTGTTCATTGACTGCAGCTGAATCGCTCAAAGAACATTTTGTTCTAAGTGTCACCTTTTCAGACTCCTCCAGATCACTCCCTTTGTTGCTATGTGTCTGAACATGGTCCATCCAATGATATTCTGCTAATCACTTTTAATTAAGGTCACGGGGTTGATTAGGGTCACATTACCCATATTTTATGTTCCCTCAGTTAGGTTGAGATAGAGATAGATGGATCCAATAATAGCTCCAATTCCAGGCCGGAGCCTCCGTTTAAATGTCAGCTGGGTCCTGACAGCAGCGTTATTTCCCATTTCTGTGAAGCAGCAGACGCAGACTCAACCAAGTTTGTGTGGTCGCTGCAGACTCAGAAGCTGAAGGACACATCAGAAGTGACTTCGTGGCCAAACCCCAACAGCACACATGACCCACTCCCTTTAATGGATTGGAGTTTCCATTTCCTTCAGCTTTCTGCAGCCTTTTCCAGACTCAAAGTCCTGGTTATTTGTTTGTTTACATTATCTGTTTTATTTCTTGCTCTGTCCCACCAGTAATGGATGGAACATTGCCCAAAGACACAATAGGGACATGGCAAATTCTTGGGAGGAGATAAGAGTTGAATGTCGGCAGGGGAAAATCACTCTTTGCCTTCTATCTGTCTGTAATGAAATATCTGGTGAAGGCAGTCAAAGAGAGGATTAGAGAGGGAAAGCAGCGTCGCATTATCAGAGTCAGTCCAGAGGAGCACAGGAGATGGACGGGCACCATGAGACAGGCGCAGAGGCGCACAGCAGAAGTTGCACATGGAAGCATGAAAGGAGCATTTACACTCTAGCATGGACGCTAGTCACCTGTTTCTGGCAAGGTTAAACACCTGACTTTTTTTTCTTTTTTCATGTAAAACATCAGCGTGTTTTTGAAGTGATTTTGAAGCACTTAGTTGCACTTCCTGTGTGGTTGCTAAGGGCTTGCTAAGGGCTTGCTTTCAGTAAACAAGAATCCAGAACTAGACAGGCCTGCGGAACTGTCAGGAACAGTGTGTCTTTACGACGACATTAGTGAAGAAACACCAGTGTGTCCTGCTAGGTTCTCACATATCTGTTGCAGATGTCTGCCTCAATCCTGGACCTTAACTTGACCTATCAGATGATCCCTTTGTCATGCGTACAAACCTAACCCTAACCCTTAGACACAAACTGTCTTTTATTCTTTGTTTATTTTTATTCTCATCATGAAAAGCCAAACCAGTGACAAAAATCAACTCAAAACATTTCATTAAAACAATAACGTTGTCCCTCTAACACCCCCAAATTAATTTTTTTTTTTTTAATTTCAACACTTCACTCCCCAGCTTAATGCAGAAGGATTCTCACAGCGTTACGCTTGTTTTGGTTCATGTTTGTGCTTCACATCGTGATTCTCTGCACCCACGACCTCTGTGATGAATATTAAGCCACTTTGCGGATGCTTCCTCTAGCACACTGCTCAAAGAAAAGAGGAGAACAGCATGGAATTTCACTTCCCATCACCCCGGAGTCTCACTGACACACAGAAAAAATGGAGAGGAAAACACATTTAAGCAAACTGCCTCAGAGCCGATAAAATCGGTTACATTTTCAAGGATGTGTGTGTTTGCGTGTGTGTGTGTGCATTTGTGCGTTTGTGTGACAGCAAACATGACAAAGATCCAGATGCAGCTTATTTGACATTTGTTCTGCCATCACACCCTGAACCAACATCAACAACAGTGCGGCGCTGAATCAATGAGACCTTTAGTCTGGTGCATCAACAAGGCAGAATCCGCCATTTTGGGAGGAACACAACAAACAGCCTGCACCAGAGAACAAATAAATGACTTGTGTGTCTGTTGGGGAAGGCTGGTTTTACTTTTTTCTCTCTGGAAGGGAACAAGAGCATGCGGCGTGGATGCAGATATGGAAAGAGGTTATTTATAGTCAGTTGTACATCTGCGGTTTATTTTCCAAAGCAGGTTTTACTTTTCGGTCAAATAAAGAACCTGCAGCCAGATAGTGGGTTTTAACTAATGCAAAAATAATCGATATTTGAAGCCATTTGCATCTTATTTACTAATGCTGGTCAGCATTTTTTCAATCTGCACACAGAAACAACAAAATATGTCCAGATTATGTGCAGAAATAAACAGTATGAGCAACCAAACTGTCAGGTGATAACACTTATGCGTGTGATGAAAGGTAGGAATGAAATATGGACAGATGAGATGGAGCGAAGGGCAGACCACATGTCACGTTTCATTAGGATAGTGGAGAGAAGCAGACTATGACGTGCACTACCATCCATCAGTGCGGCTCTGACAGGGCATTTGTCATCATGGCTGAGCTAAAGGTAAAAGCAACACTTCAACCTTGTCTGCGATGAGGCGAGAGTCGCTCTGCAGACTCCATCCTTTCTCAGTGGGATTGGCAGGGTGGCACGTGCCACACGGTTTGTGTCAAGAAAGATATCCCCGTTCTCCTTGCGCTGGTCTCTGTCTGATCTCCCACTGGTACATTGGTGTGTATGACAGTAACTCCAGAAGGTAAAGGATGTTTTATTCTTCGAAACCCAAAACTCTTTCTGGTACTTTCTCCTGTCTGAGTTAGCTTGTTGGCCTTTTCTCCTGGACTCTGGCAGTTTCAAATGTCCAATCAGTGCTGGCCTCAGTCTAGTCCTGCAAGTGTCAGGAAGATAATTTCTTCTTATCCCCTTCTATAAAGAGCACGTTTGTCTGAGGGCACATTAGCTGTGAAATAAATAAATAAATAAATAAAATGCAAGTCTGTCTCCAGGGAAGAAAAGGTCCTTTACACTTAACCTTTATGTTAATTAAATTTTTAAGCCTGGCCTTGGCTATTACTTATTTTCCCAATAACCTTGCTGGATGGGTTTCCGTATCTATCTAAATAATAGAGGACTGGATGGCTGCAGAGTTCAAACTGAAGCCTGCTGACTGCTCAGGTCTGGAATAGGTCAGTCGTACATTCAGCCATCAGGTACTGGGAATAGAAACTGGTACACAGTGCTCCGACTCCTAAAGCCTTTAAAGCTCCCAGTTAAAGTGACATTTCTCATTATTGCTACACATTTCATCTTCAGACAGCATAAAAAGCTTCACACTAAGGTTCTGTGAGTGGAGTTTCTTGCCTGCATGTGCGATTTGATGAACCCAGAGACAAACTGAAGCTTCAGTGACAATGAGAACTAAAGAAAAATCAGTTTTGGCTTTGACTTTCTCCCTCTTTGGTCATCTAAAGCTTCATTTTCCTGGCTGATATAGGAGTTAATTCATGCGATTGTTCCTTATCACTGACTACAGCCGTTCCCCCACTTTTAGACCAAATTTCTCCTTTTTGCACGTTTTCACACGAGAAGAAAAGGCTTCTATGACTCTTAATTAATAATACGTTGATTAAAAACTGAACTTAGATTTAATTATCCCATTATTCCAGCACCATTCTAAAATGAATGGCACTGCTAAGGCCTAATGGATGTGGGACATTAAAAATTTAATGGCAGCTGATTTACTGAACAGGGCCTGCTTTTGTGCACCACTGTTTTCAGAGAGCATTGATTAATGTCAGGAAACTTTCCCAGGACACGATTATTGGCACGTTCATAACTGGTGTGCCACTGGTGTAATAGTAGACCATTTGCTGTTAGCTTAACAAAGAACCATATGGTAAAAGCCGTCTATTACACAGTGCAGAGGCAGCAAAGAAGTCTCCATGGTTACTTCTGCAACCTTTTGATCTGATAAAAGCTGGTTGTACAGACTGAGAGGTGTTCGTGTCGATTATATATGATTAGCTTCATTTTCTCAATTTCACTGTGTAACTCTGAGAACACGGACACTGTTTGGATTCAGCTGTGTTCACTTTAATGTTGTGCACATCCCCATATTTTGACTTTATCATGAAAAAATTCTTTTTACTTTAAAAAAAAATTACTTTTAAAAGCTGATATTAACTGCTTGGCTCATTTACTTCCTCTTCCCTCAGATTCCCAGGTTTGTCCTGAGTGGGGCTGTTCTTCATTAACAAACTCCATAAAGCAACCTTGGCTATGAGAGGAGGTGAAAAGAATTATGGCCTTGATTGTTTTTTATTTCTTTATTTTGTTGGAGCAGAAACACGGAGAGCTTAGCCTTTTCCAAAGCACGTTTGTGTAATGAAATGTAAAGTCCTATCAGGCAGAATTTATACAGCGGCTCGCTTCTTATTTTTCTTGAGGGGATTGTGTAAATGTATTTTTCTGTCCAATTACAGTCTGTTTTCACCCCAATTCTCTCAAAATTAGATTTATAATGTTAAATTCCAAACCCCACTCTGTATAAACAACAAAATATCATCTATCAGCAGTGTCTGTCTGGTTGCCAATAGAAACCGCTGTTTATTGAAGTAGGTGACCAATCATGATGAATCATGTAGTTTTCATTTAATCTGCATTTACTGTGTTTGCAAAGACATAGTTTCTTGATGGCTGCCTTGGTAAAAGGCTTTGTTTTGACCTGGAGTGCCAGTTTAAAATCCATCCATCCATTTTCTATACCTGTTTTATCCACACTTGAGTCGCAGGGGTCTGCTGGAGTCTATCCCAGCTGTGAAGGGGCGGGAGGCGGGGTCCACCCTGGATAGGTCGCTAACTTATTGCAGGGCTAATACAAAGACAGACAACCAATCACACTTACACTCAGAACTATGGTCAATTTAGACAGACAGACAGACAGACAGACAGACAGACAGACAGATAGATAGATAGATAGATAGATAGATAGATAGATAGATAGATAGATACTTTACTAATCTCCAGGAGAAATTAAATACAAAAACTAAAACACTAATTACTAAAGCTAAAATACTAAATACTAAAACTACAATGTGCTAAGACTGTAACTATAACGTGCAGAAACTCTAATGAGGTAGGATTTTAAAAAATACAGTCTCATAGAGATAAAAAAAAAACTACAGTCACAGGGTGCGTGGTGTAGCGTAGTGTGTAGGTCCAGAGCTCTACATTGTTTGTCGCTCTCCCTGTGAGGTGTTGAAGAGCCAAATGGCTCTTTAGACTGATCTAACAAGCTGTTAAGACAGTGGGAGGAAATCAGAGTGCCCGGAGAAAACCCACGCATGCACAGGGAGAACATGCAAACTCCCCAAAGAAAGGCCGGAGCCAAGATTTGAACCCCAAACCTTTTTGCTGTTCAAGAAGTGCTAACCACTGCACCACTGTTAAAATGTCCTTGTTAATTATGGTGCTGTAATCAAGTTTTGTAATGACACAGCGCTGTAAAAATAACACACAACAGATCTGGAATTTTATTACAAGGCACGCCCTGCAGGGAAAGAGAACAGTGCGACACACAGTCACTTATATTGTTATTATTAGCAAATTGCCTGTGACCCGGCCCCTGGGTGCGAGGCAGCCTGCCTTGAATGTCGGGGCGTCATCAGGAGGGATTATGAGGGCAGCTGTCACCGTCCCGAACCGCAAATATAGCCGGGGCTAAAGCTGGCAGCTCCTTCAAGTGCTCCAGAGGAGACGTATTAAAGATGGCAGGAGCTTGGGCACGCCTGTAAAACCCAACAACCTATGCCAGCTGAGCCTGGGGCGCATCGAGCTGCAGGTGCGCCAAACAAACACAGGCCCCCATAGAGGATCTGTCCCCATAGCATCCTCCAAGAGGCTGCCTCAACAGCTGCCATCGCACAAGACCCCATCATCTGTGGTAGCTTCGGATCCCAGAACCATCGTTCCGAAAGCAGTCAGAGGATCAACTGCAGCAGAACGACAGGGAGCAGCGGGTTCTCGCAGAGATCAGGGGTCTCGTGTGGATCTTTGAAACCGCTCATAGTCTGGCTGATGCAAAAGAGTGAGAAGCTCTGTTCAGACTCCTGCAGGAGGAAACAACAGAAAGAGAATTAACTTGTTTTTGCTGTGCTCCAACATTTAAGAAGAGCTGGTAATTGTGTCTGAAACCAACGCAAATATAATACCAGTGTACAGTATGTCAAATGCGTTTGTGCATGTGCACATAAAAGCTACAACCAGAGATAAACTAAAAAATTAAACTAAAATAGAAGTAAATCCCTCTGAACAAGTTCTTATTGGCAGTGCTTGTATAATTCCTTCCTAATGATCTTTTAATCATTTTAATCATGCAAATGCTTAATGCATGCTCATCTTTTAATGATGAGCATGCATTAAGCATCAGGAGGAATAGGAGGCTCTCAGACCAAGATATAGTGTGTGTGTGTGTGTGTGTGTGTGTGTGTGTGTGTGTGTGTGTGTGTGTGTATGTGTGTGTGTGTGTGTGTGTGTGTGTAGGCATGAAACACACACATCATGCTGCAGATGACCATCTCTCTCTTTATGTTTCGTGACACCATTTTCTGTCCTTTCACAAGAACAAATCCAGGCTGTAATTAGATTCTCTGTTCCTCTATCCTCTCGTCCTTTCTGCCAATGTGTTTATCTCAATATCATCTTTTAGCTCTGAAGTGTGCTCGGACAATTTGCTCATTTACAAAGAATTCATTTTTCTGTGTGTGCCCCCCACCCCATGTTCTCACCAGAAAAGAAAGTCAATTTGATGTGCAGACAACACACTTGTGTGCGTAATGTAGTCCTCTGCGGCTTTAGCTTTCCTTTATATATGATGCGCGCGCGTGTGCGTGCTTTTTTCCTGTGAGGCGCTGCACAGCAGCAGGCAGCATCACTATTTCTGTCCAAAAGTATTCGTCTCACCATCCATCCATCCATTTTCTGTACCTGCTTTATCCAGTAAAACGGGAGAGAAGGTCCCGTCAAAATTCCATTTGTGTCTGAACACAAAAGCCTGTCGTACACGTAGATAAAAGGAACAAGTCAAGTGAATCTGGCATGCACCCGATTTCTGTAGGCAAAATAAGTTTCCTCTTGAATCGGCTTTTGCAGTGAAAGGTCCCTGCTGAAAAACAGTGCGTGTCACTTCTCTGTAGGCTTGATTTCATTCACGCTTGATTTTCACATCCAATCCCTTTTTCTAATCCCTTCTCCAAAAACCACTTGTTGTGTTGGAGTGAAGGGGGGGTGGGGATGCTAAATATTCACCCTTCAAGCTCCTTCTCCTCATGAGGATTATCAGGAAATGTATTTGTCACACAATCTCCAACCCCCAACCACCCCCTCATGTACGGTGGGCAAATACATTTAATGCTATTCATATTTATATGAGTCCATGAACCGGGGTTGCACTTAACATACAACTCTGGAAAGCTTTTATAAAGCGTGTGGGAGTTCTATTACTAGTGTGGCGCTATACATATCGCATTACTGCCCTCTACCGGTCAATGTTTGACTAGCATTACTTAAAGTTCAAGTAAAGCACTGTGGTCAAGACTCCAAGTTAATGGCTAAAATTAGCTGAAGTAATACAGAGACTAATTCTGCAAAACATCATTTATCATCAGAAATATTTTAGTTATTTAAATCATGTGTTGATTTGTAAATCCCAAATGAATTAGACGGTAAATATTATAAAAATGCGTTTAATTTAACAGACTTAGATGTGTTCCAGTAGGTGCTTATGTCTTGGCTGATTTGGGAGAATTCCTAAGCTTCAGCACTGCTATGACAAAAGGTTCATTCCTGTTATGGCTGAGTGGTGCTTTCATGACTCTTAGCCTCAAGAAGAGGTGGAAAAAAATGTAATGATGCTTATCTGGATTCATCAGCTGGACTGGAGACGCGTTGCCGGTAATACACGTTGAGGTTTCTGATATTCCTCATCCCAGATAATCAGAGGAAATGCTCATCACTGCTCATCCAGCCAGCATGAACTCTACAGCACCCACTGTGCTCTAACCTGTTCTTGTATTTCTGCTAAATGTGCCTGTAGCCGTTTGATGTGGAGCAAGAGTGCTGGGAGAACGTCAGCTCTGTGTCTGTGTGATCAGGACTCCTGGAGACAGCTTCTCTTTGAACATTACACAGACCTACTATATCGCAGCAGGTACAAGCGTGCTGTTTTTTAGAACCCTGTTACAAAACTCAAGTGTGCTTTTATACACACAAAGCCCTGTTGTCAACTTAATGATCATGTGAAAAAGAGTCCTGAAGATGTGACTCTCTTGATCGAGATCAGTCGAGCTATCCACCTTTGGCAGTGTTTTCAGCTGATGGATTAATCAGTACAAAAGGTCCTGGAAGTGTTTCATTTTAAAATATTGGACAAATTGTAAGAATCTATGATCCAATGCTATTGACAATTTGATTGTATGGCAGTTTGTTTGCACACGAGGTGAATCGTAACTTGATTGCTATGGCTCTATGTTCTCAACCGAAACAGCAGAGTCGAGCCCCGTCTCCCCATAAATCCTACAAAAACAAAAACAAACCCAGGAGCTTGTTAATCTTCATGGGATCACATGAAGGTCTTTGCCACCTAATGTTGTGTTGACGGGAAAAGCTGTCGGTCGGTCAGAGGTTTTAATTTCCCAGGAGTCTGGAAGAGGAGGAGAGTCTTCATCATCTTTATGCATGTTGTTCAGGTAAGCAGCAGCATTTATGTCTCTGGATTGTGAAACAGTTAAATAGATCTAACGCTGTCCAGCTGTAGATCTCCTCCTCTCCGACAGGTCATGATTTCCCTCTGAAGTTTAATTCCTGCTGTCCCACCTATAGTCAGCTCTCTGGCCAAGACAGCATAAATCAGTTCATTGATTCTCTTTTGTTCATGACTGTTGATTTTTTTTTCATTTGTTTGTTTCTTTGTTTTTTTAACTCTTATGAGGCAAATGAAATGAACAAACACCGCCGGTAAAAACAGAGAGAACAGCTAATAACATTATTTTATTGAAATATTGGAAACAGCCAAAGCATTTATGCTCCCTCTACCTCTGACACATATCCACTTCAGCAGATGGCAGCAACACTTAATCACTCCGGTCTTCATCCCTCAAAGAGAGCTTGCCTCACCAGCCACGCTTTGTCTCCATTTAATACATTGTATTTAATTCATTGTACTGATGGCTCCCTTTTTCTGGTCAATTTGATTAATGCAGCCTGAAGAAAATCAATTTTCCACCATTGTTCCCCAGTGTTCCATCTGCCTTTATGCTTCGCCCATCAGTCAGTCAGTGAAGCTGCTCTAGTAGCTCCATTACAGTGATTTCAGCTTTTCAACATCACAGTTAAAGATGTGGATTGCAGAGATACAACCCGAGTAAATGTTTCAACGCCGGGTTGATTTACATGTGTGAATTCCATACCTACCAAGCAAGTAGATGACACTTAAACGGAGAACAAATATTAACTGAACAGTAGTTGCAGAGAAGCAGAATCTGAAGTACAGTTTTAAATTCCAGTCTTTAACACCTGATTGATGCTGATTAATGATTCATGTGCCCTGGCTTTCAAATTGAGGTCACCTCTCTTAATCCACTCCTAATACTCTGGCAGTTATGGACAGGATGCTCCATCTTCTGCCACCAAAGACTTAAATTTATGACAATCTAAAACTATAATGCTTACAAGCAATATCTTGATTTCTCCATGTGGATGTGGAAAAGAGAATGGTGGAGAAGTAAAGACTGAGATTAACTGTGCAGCACAGGCTTTGGGATGTAATTCTCTTAAAATCCAGAGGTTCACGCATGCTGAGAGCCTCCTTGCGCTGACTGAATAGCAAATGGCATTTATTTATTTATTTTTTTTTTATTTTTTTATAGAAAGCAATACAAAATGGTTTATCATTCAAGCAGGTATAGAATCATTGGGTTTGGAAATGCTTTAACTCTTAAATCTCTTTTTGATATTGGATACTTGTTCCAATCATAAGTAAACAGCCAGGCTTCTTTTAAATGTACAGCAATGGGAAACAGGGTCTATCCTTAAAAAACCTTGAGCATCCTTGCAGGCACACAATGCTTTGTCACCACTTCTGAGGACGTAGATGTCATGTGACTCCTTAAGACATCCAGAGGCTCCGCCCCTCTATAGTTCACCATGAGCTCACCTGCAAGATGAATCCTGCACCTTTTCCGTTATACGCACAAACAGATGTTTGCTCAGATTAAAACAATCGCATTCCACACGAAATTGATAAATGTTCGCCGTGTGATGATCCGATATAATCTACTAATTGCATGAGATTATTAGCCGTAGACACCAAGAATTCAGTTAGTACACCTCCGTCATCTCATGAATGAGACAGCATAACTATTTTGCTTCAAACCAGGACAACCGGGTAACTTCTGTTCTCTTGTTTAGAAAGGATTCACCTCTCATCTGGTTTATTATATTCTGACGAACCATTTCGATGATTCGGATTAAAGAATTTAGATACTACCTGGATAATTTAAAACCGACAGTAACAACCTATTACTATTCTTTGACCAATGCTGCCATCAAGTGGTCAAAATATAACCTTCCATGCAAATCTAAGAATAACCTACCACCGTATTCTTTAATAATCACGTATGCAAAAAACACAAAAATACAGGATACGCTCACAGTGTTTGCAGTGATTGTACAACAACTTTAGATCAGCATTGATGCTTTGTTCACTACATGTTTAGTGGTTTTAAATGAAAAAAATGTTTTAAATTTTAAATGGATATTATTATATGGAAATGAGTTCAAATATTTGCTGTATTGGAGAGCAAACTAGCTACATAGTGGACCAAAATTGAATATTACATCAATAAATAGTAATATCTTCCATGTTTACGTTTACTCGTTGCAGAAAACAGTTATTTCTTTTCGTCTTTACTACAGATAGTACCTTTGATGACTCTTCTACACAATTAAAATATGAAAGTTTATTGAATGTAACGTTTTATTCGCAAAGAGATCCAAGACAAATCTAAGGAAAAGTATAATATGTAATTAGCAAATGTATTAAAACCAGCATATGTTACTCTTCAATAAAATTATATATATATAGGACATACAGTATAAAAATTCGATTATTATGACGTAGTAGATATGATATTATGTAGATATTATCGATTGGATGGAGAAGGAAGCCAGGTAGGTAGGTAGGTAGGTAGGTAGAATAATCAATGACACATATCTTTGTAAGCCAGTTATAATGTAATAAACCTAAAAAATAACCACAAATCCCGGGAGCAATAAAAAAGCGCATCCGTCGACGCGTCAAAGCTGTCAACAGCGATTGTCCAATCAGAGTTTCTATTTTTATGACGACTGAGAATCCTCGAGCGTCCATTGGTTTCTAGGTGGTTTCCAGGAAGGGAACGCCACAACTCTGACCACCTCCCACATGTGAGCTCTAGCGATAGCACCACGCACGGCGTGCGGAGAGGAGAGAAGTAGGTCGGGAAAGCAACGTCACTCTTGTACCACCGACTTGACGTAGTGCAGCGAACCGACAGCAGAGCGGAGCGGCGTTGTCCGTGGCAGGTACCACATTGATTACATTAAAGCCGCGCGTCTGAAAAGTAGCGGGAGGATAACAGGGGACAGGTAAAAAAGCGGTTGCTCTTAGGGCCTGGCTGACTTGTAGGCCCCTGATTCTCCGGCCACTGCACTGACATAGCCTTATCAGGCTAGGTCTGCTTCCTACGTTTGAGGCCGGCTGCCTGTAGCCCGTTACTACTGGTTAGGTGCCCTAACAGACGTTAGCCGCTATCCTACTCTGCTCAAAAGGACAAAATATTTTATCAACCTAGTAACGCAGGAAGTGGTGTTCAGTATGGGTGCTTGTAGAATAAGTGTACAGGTTTGTTCATTTTTACGCCTTTCAGGTGCTGAAGCGATTACAGCAGAAAGATGGCGGACGACCCCAGCGCGGCGGACAGGAACGTGGAGATATGGAAAATCAAGAAGCTGATTAAAAGTTTAGAAGCTGCCCGTGGGTAAGTGGCTCTGTTGATTGTAAATATTAGGCGAGGTGCTACATCAGAGCTCACTTGCTGTGATAGAATAAAAATTGACCATCGTAACAGCTGGAGATCCTAAAAGTGCGGCCGAATTTGGGAGTGGTTAGCTTAGCATCGCTAACTTAGCCAGCCACAGCTTTAGCTACTAGCTTGGTCAGTGTTAAATGCCGTTAAACTGTTAACTTGGATGTTTATACCTTTGAGTTGGCCTGAAATATTGTATTGATGACATCACACAGTATGACCCTTAATGTCTCATGTACAAACGTATCAGTAAGTTATCGTTAGCTGCCTTGCTAATGAGGCGCTTTAACAGACGTCATCTGTGGCAAGAGGCCGCTCTGGGTATCTTTAACAAGAAAGCATGTTGATGAGAGAGGCCGATTATTGAGTACAGAAGACCACACTCCCTGTTGAAGTTTGTCTTTGAATGACCATTGTTCGTTAGTTATACACGGACATTCTGACATTTAGTTGGTCTATTAACGTTAGAAGAACTATCTAATGGTCGCAAACCATGATGTGCTTGACGTAACCTTAATTCTTTTGCCGGTTCAACGTAATTTGAGGTCTTTTTACTAATGCGGGCGACCTGAGTTATTAGACGTGCATAAAGTGAATATGTTGCTATCGACTGTTTGTGGGCTTTGAGAAATTGCTGTGTTCCAGTGCTGCGCAGAATTTGCTGTCCTGTACACTACTGTCTGCCATGTTACACACAGTTGACCATTTGCCCTACATTCATGAAGCTGCTACTACCCCTGTCCCTGTTCGAGCTTATTAGACTACTATTTGTGTCTTTCTCAAGGGAATATAACTACAAACAGATGGTACTGAAACTATACTATTCTGGTGTTCAAAATATGTTATGTATAGGCGAAAGCACAGGTCACCTTTGACTTCCTATGAAGGTGATCTTAGTCTTTCTGTGTATGGTAGACACAAGTATACCCTTATCTTTCTTAGCATCTTAATTTTCAGTACGAGTCAATATTTTGGGCCACGACATCTACAATGCGTGTATAAATGTCTTTAGTGCCTAAAATAAGAATGCACTGTTTTCTCTGTGCAGTAATGGAACCAGTATGATCTCGCTGATCATCCCTCCCAAGGACCAGATATCCAGAGTGGCCAAGATGTTGGCTGATGAGTTTGGAACTGCTTCAAACATAAAGAGTCGAGTCAACAGGCTCTCTGTACTTGGGGCCATCACTTCTGTACAGCAAAGGCTAAAACTATACAATAAAGGTAAGTGCAGAGAATATAACCACTCAGTAAGCCTCTCTTAAAGCAGATCTTTCTAAAATTCATTAGGTCAAAAATTAATATTGAAATTTGAAAATTTAGATTTAAACTGCAAATGTTACATGAAAATATGATTATCAAGGCATTCAGAGTCTTGTTGTTCTTTTGACATTTGACATGCTGTCACTTTTGATCACTCTGAATAAAATAGTTTGCATGCAGCTGTAGTCTTTGATAAGTTGTTGAAATCATGCTGCTCGGCTGCATTTTAGTCTAAAAAGAGAGAAACATGTTGAGTTGGTCCCATTTATGCGGTCTGACTTTGGTGCACATCGTGATTCTTTTACACAATGAGTTGCATTGATCTTCTCTTTAATCAAAAAAACGTAACTGAGTACAAATCAGCACTACCATTATCACATTTAAAGTGGCACCACATAAGCAGGTATTTTTGACTTTACCCTGAAAAAGTGCTTCTGTGCAATTTCCTCTTTGTTTAATTCATGTGATTTTGCCTTCTTCACCTTCCCAGTGCCACCCAATGGTTTAGTTGTGTACTGTGGTACTATAGTGACAGAGGAGGGCAAGGAGAAAAAAGTCAATATCGACTTTGAGCCTTTTAAGCCAATCAACACCTCCCTGTATCTCTGCGACAACAAGTTTCACACAGAGGTGAGCCCTCTTTTATATTTGTCTGCAATTGTAATTTAGTGTTGAGCTTAATCATTTGTCATAAATATTTACATACTGTGACATGCTCATCAACTCTATCTTCTCCTCCATGGACACAGGCACTGACAGCACTGCTCTCCGATGACAGCAAGTTTGGCTTTATTGTGATTGACGGTAGTGGGGCACTGTTTGGCACACTGCAGGGCAACACCAGGGAGGTGTTACACAAGTTCACCGTGGATCTACCCAAAAAGCACGGTATGGTATTACCCCGCATTGCTTGCATAAAGGCTGTTTTGTAAAGTTTCACAACAGGGTCTGGAGAGGATTTCATAAATACAAGTGGCTTTTAGTATGCAAAGTCCACTAAACATTTTTATTTGTGTGTTTCAGGCAGAGGAGGGCAGTCTGCCCTGCGTTTTGCTCGTCTGAGAATGGAGAAGAGACACAATTATGTGAGAAAAGTGGCTGAGACGGCTGTCCAGCTGTTTGTGTCCAACGATAAAGTTAATGTGGCCGGAATGGTTTTGGCTGGCTCTGCCGACTTCAAGACTGAGCTCAGCCAGTCTGACATGTTTGACCCAGTAAGTTTGTGAACAGTTATCCATCTTTGAATTTTTTTTTGACACAAATGTCTTCAATCTTTGTTGTCTGTTGTTTTCACATTAGAATTGCAGAGAAAGCACAGCAAAGTATCTAGTCGAGTTGTCACTAGACCGTAGTTTTTATAGGATTGCTTTTAGTCTTTAAAATCGAAGGAGCAGAAGGTTCTGTCCCTGTATGTTCAGAAAGGACTATTACATTGAGAGTGAGGGTATATTTAAACCAGTTTTATAATCTATACCTGACAACAGTGGCTTAAAATGAAACCCTTAAAATCAGGTGTCTAGAATTTCAGTCCTAAGGGAATATTACAAAGATGCTGTTTTCTTTAGAGAAGAATGAAATTAAGCCCTTAAACTAGGTACAGGCTTTAAATGACTCATTCCATATATTTGTGAAGCCTTTTTACATGTCAGATCTGGTGTGTGTTTACAAGTATGAACATATAAAGTGCAATTTTTATGCATGTTTCAATAATGTCTTTTCAACATCGTGTGTTCTCGGCAGAGGTTACAAGCCAAGGTTCTGAAGCTTGTAGACATCTCTTATGGAGGAGAGAATGGCTTCAATCAGGCCATCGAGCTCTCAGCAGAGGTTCTGTCTAATGTCAAATTCATCCAAGAGAAGAAGCTTATAGGTGATTCATCATTTTCACCTACTGGAATAATTTTAGCTCTTCTTGGCACCATTACTATCCAACAAAAGCTCTCCATGTGCTAGAAATGTTGTTTATTTTTCTACAGGGCGATACTTTGATGAGATCAGCCAGGACACAGGGAAATACTGTTTCGGAGTAGAGGACACACTCAAGGCCCTGGAGATGGGAGCGGTGGAGATCCTCATAGTCTATGAGAACTTGGACACCATGCGTTACGTTCTACGTGTGCATGGAGCAGAAAGCAACGGAGCTGAGAATGGTAAAGAATCTGCAAATACCCTTGGAAGTGTTGCTAAAAAGTGAGCCAATAAAATGGTCTAATGCTCAACATCTCGTTATAGATGAGAAGATTTTGTACTTAACACCAGAGCAGGAGAAAGACAAATCTCATTTCACAGACAAGGAGGTGAGCACCATGAGCCGCTCTGGTTATACCGTTGTTTTACCCATCATGACGCGCTTCTCACTTTGTGTGTGCTTCTCAGACAGGGCAGGAACATGAGCTGATCGAGAGCATGCCGCTGCTGGAGTGGTTTGCTAACAACTACAAGAAATTTGGGGCGACGTTGGAGATAGTCACAGACAAAAGCCAGGAAGGTTCCCAGTTTGTCAAGGGCTTTGGCGGTATCGGGGGTGAGTATAATGTTATTTGATGATAGGGTGTCTCTTGTCTGTATAAGGTTATGTGTGTGTGCACGTATGTATTTATTTTTAATGACAGGATGACCAGTAATTATAACTTAACATTGCTGAGATAGAAACTAGGTGTGGTTTGTAATGGAGGATAATTTGGCAATGCCTAAACTGCTGATCCATTTAGTTTAAAAAAAAAAAAAATCATGGTTTTTCAATTAACATAGATTTAGAAACTGCTATGCTTCTTGTTTTGAGGTCCATTTTTGAATATACAATGATGTAATTGAAAACCTTTTCAATCAATCTTTATATTATCCTGTTCCTACTGTATCTCTGAACATATCTCACAGCCACTTTGTTTTCCATATGTTAATCTGCTAACATTGTCTCTTCCAGGTATCTTGCGATACAGGGTGGATTTCCAGGGCATGGAGTACCAAGGAGACGATGATGAGTTCTTTGATTTGGATGACTACTAGGTAGTCCAGGACTGATGTGGGAGAAAAATAAACAAAGGAATGAATGAAGAAATAAGGAAAGAAAAATGCCACCTTTCGTGCAGCAAGTGAGAGGTGTGACCATGTTGACCATATACATGACAGGAACACTTTCCAATTTATCTGTTGCAAAACACAACTTGCACATACATTCATCTGTATACAAGACGAAAACACACAGGCTGAAGAGGAGTGGCATTTTCTTTTATCCAGAGAGGGACAAAGCCCTTCTGAATAAATCCCTGCCTTAGAGCGCTGGTTCCTTCCCCTAGTTGGATTGGACTTGACTCCTTTTTCCTCCCCTCCATTATGAATGAACACAACAGCAAGTTTCCAGATTCCTCGCTGTCCCTAAACCTGGTCTGAAGAAGAACTTTGGATTCACTTCTCCTATATAGAAAATATTTTCCTCCTTTGCCTCATGCCCCCTCCCTATCTCTTCTCTCTATTGCTTTACTTTTTTTTTTTTTTTTTTTTTTTTTTTTTTTTACTGGTAACTGCTGCTGCTGTTGTATTTTATGAGAGTGGGGGATTTTTTTTACCTGGGTTTCTGTAGAGAAAGGGGGACAAAGTATTAAATTTGAACTGCTGAAAACCAACGTCACTTCATCTGATGTGGTCTCAATAATGGTTTGTTTCTTGGAAAGGACAATTTCACTATATTTCTGTTTTTAGATGAATGTGCGGTCAGGGAGGAGTGATAAGAGTCCATGCCTGCATCTATGAATTTTTAACTCAGCATGTTGAGCTCAACAACCTGAAGCTGAAGTTAAATGGATTTTACAGGATGCCACAGACTGTGAAGATAAATTGATAACATCCTGGATGTTACATTAAATATAAGGAAAATGTAATTTGGGCATTCGAGTGCATCTGCTGTCAATGATATTAGATTCATGTGATACATGTTCTGTATTTACTAGAGGAAAAACAAGCTATTTCAGAAGGCATTTTGCACAAATTTCACAAGAACAGGATATATTTTGATACGTATACATTTTAAGTTTCTTTCTAACCATGTTCAGCAATTTTTTTTTGTTGACTGCAGTTGATGGAAAGTTGTAGAAATAATATTTTCACACGTGAATTTTGGCAGTTTTAAGAAGCTGGAACACAGAAGCTTAAATATGTGTGTCAAAGGTTATCATTTTTTATCTTTTTTCTTTTTTATCAAGAAGGCTTATTTCCTTAAATCATTAACGTCATACGCAGCATTTCACATAACGGATATGCGGTTGATTGATGTGGCGTAAGCGCACCCTTCAGGATAGCAACAGCACCTTCTTCCATTTGCCTTTTTGTTTGGGGGCGTAACCGTTGAATGCCTTGGTAGCATGCTCCGCCAATCAGCAAGATACAAAGATCTGAGGCCGCGCCCTCTTTGACAAAATCCGTCCAATCGCTGCGTGTGTTCATTGCACGGTCATTACCATCCCCCCACCCTCCCTGTGACATGGCCCTACCAGAGCTGTGTGTTGAAGTGAAATGTATGACGTCTCCGCATTTGCGGGCCGCCGACGCAGGGCTGGGTTTCCATTTTCATAGCGAGTTTCGGGGGGGATCGTCAACATGGAACCGGAGATGGAGGACAAAACGTTGGAACTGATGGTAAGACGCCCTTCTTTGTGGCATCTTTGCTATCGTTGCGACCAGTGTCACGCATATATCGCGGAAGCGACGAGGGTTTCAGTCGATGGCACGAACGGGCTGAAGCGGCTTGTTAGTAGAGGTGGAGGAGAAAGGAGGGGGCACCAGAAATCAGAGGGAGGGCCTGAAATCATCGTTATATTTTGCCGAGAATGCCAGATATACTGGTGGTCAGATTGATAAACAACCCCTGTATGTTCAAATGAAGCAAATATAATAGGCATTGTTTTGAATATATTGAGCATATAGTATAGGACGGGGAAGTTGGTGGTCAGCCTTCGGCCGAGGATAGACGAGGATTCTCGGGGTATCGTTCACTGCGGTGACGCTGCGCCACTTTAACTGGGCCCTGTCTGATACTTAGCCATTTAGCTAACATAAGCTAGAACGCAATGGCAACGTACAATTTCGAGTATCTTATATCAAATTGTTCGTGTAAAACCAACATACATGGCAGTAGATGTGAGGATGAGTTGAACGTGGTATATATTACAACAAAATGAATGTAAATCCTAACGACGAAGCTGTCTGTTTATATATATCTAAGTGCGTAGAAGGAAGTGTATTGCTCTTCTTTCACATAGCGTTAACACGATTAGCTGTGTAGCAAACGCTTATTAGCTTTCATGCTAAAATGCTAACTATATTTAATGGCAAAGACGCATTCACTGTTCAGAATAGTAAAAAGTATTTTAATCCAAAATAACAAGTAATATTGTTTCCCCACATAGAGGCAGATGTCCAAAATCGGTCTACATGTGAAGCTAACTTTTACCTTATTTTTGGTTTAGCCATTACAGCGATAATAGTTTTTTAGTCACAATCTTAGGTTAAAGACTGAAACAGTACAATTGTTAAGTAGATCATTAATTTAAGATAGGATGATTGTATTTATTTTCACCTGAAATTATCCATCCATATTGACTACAACATGCAATCGACAATTTATTCTCCATTACTAAAACAAGTGTATCTATATCTGTCTTTAAAATATACGATTTGTCCTTAATAATAAAGTTCTAATTTATTTGAGTATTTTTTTTTAGTTCGTTTAATTATTCATATAGTATACAGTGGGGCAGGTTCTTGGCCGGTTTGTCTGCTACAGCTCATCTTGCTGATACTTTAATACTGTAAACACAAATAAATTGGACCTAAAATTACCAGACCGCTATATTTTAAATTGATGGTTATTCACAATTCATTTGTGTGTAAAATTAAATTTGAATAATCTATTGACTTTCCCAAATCTTATAATAGCCCTTTTGGCCCGCAATTACAATAATTATACATCCTATATGAGCAAATGAGCTTGAGTTTTACCAAATAAATGTATGTATTTTTTTAAATATTAAACATCAGCAGCACATGATGTATATGGACTATGTATATGTACTTGACATTATTATACTTTCACACCTTTTGCATCAAAAACCAATAATGCACATTATTCTTTAAAAAAAAAACTTGCTAGTTTTTTTTTTCTACTTATGTTCCTCAATCAAAGTTTTCCCTTTTTTTGTGGGCTGTGTGAAGTTACTATCTATGTATATGTTTTAATATACATGAATGCATCGCCCCGGTGTTATTTACTAACCCCAAACGAGTGAAGATGGCAGAAGAGTGGGTGGGGGCTCCTGACAAATCAATAAACAGCGCCCATCCCTGCCCTATACCTACCCTTACCCAGTTCATGTCTAATGACGCTTCTGTGTGTATGTTAATGGGTCTGTAACCTGTGTGTGAAGGAGTGTGTGTTCCTGCGCTCACTGTGCCAATGTGTGTGTAGCTCTAATACTGGTTTTTCCCCTTACTATTCCCACCTCCCCCTTCTTTTCTCTCCTCACTTTTGATGGTTACACACCAACCCCCTGTCAATCTCAAACCAAACCTTATTTATCCATCCTCCCTTTATTTTAAAACCCTCCACATTTCCCTGCATGCGACTTATTTGTTCTACACTGACTTTTTACTTCCATCCACCCATCCATCCATTCACCTCCCCACTCACCGATTCATTGCATTTGATTTCCGGCATCAACCCTCCTCTACTTTCCCTTCACTTCTCATCTCTGCTTTCTCGCTCTTCCTTTTCTCTCCCTCCCTCACACTGTCCACTCGGTTCTCCTCCCTTCCTCCCTTCCTCTCTCTCTCTCTCTCTCTCTCTCTCTCTCTCTTTCACACAGTGCTCTGTGCCTCGCTCGCTCTGGCTGGGCTGCTCCTCGGTGGCTGAGAGTTTGTGTGCACTCAGGTGCCTGCAGAGCATCCCCTCCACCCGGGCTCACAACCAGGTTCTGCCTCTCTCCTCTTAATTCTGCTGCTTCTCCTCCTCTCCCTCCCCTTCTTTCCTGAGCATTCCATCGCCACCATTATTATTTCTTCACTCTACATGACTCCTCATCCCACCTTGTGGTGGATACATTCACCCCTTCACCGTCCTGCTTCCTGACTTAACACTGTCCTTCCCTCCCTGTCTGAAGCACATTGCTCTTGGGTTGTTCTCTGGTGTCCCCTCAAACTCTCTGCTTGAAACAAGGGTATCTAAAGGCTCTGAGAAGCTAGATGCTTGCATGCCTGCCTGGCCAAACCTCTCTGTCTGTGTCTTTATTTTTATTTGCTTTGCTGTGCATGATCATCCAAAGCAGTAAGCTCATTTTGGCCTTCTGTGCTGTCTGCTTTGGTCCTATTTTTTTTTTTTTTTTGTTCATTTACTGTCTTGAGTGATTTCAAAATAATTTCTGCTTTAAGTGAAAAGTTGATACTTGGATTTTTTATTGATTCAAAAACAAATTGTTCTTTGTTTGATTGATATCCTGAATTGATTCGTGTCAAAGGTTGTTTTTGGATCATTTTATTGCTGTTGGGTTAATATAAAATCACCATTAAACGAATCTTTGAACATGCCAGTGTAAACCTTCAGAGCAATGTTTAGAACATCTAAGTATACTGGAAAAATGGCAGTGTAAACTTAAAATAATTTCTTTTCTTTCTGTGAGTGGTGAGACCACACTCTGATTTCTACTTTCATTGGTCATGCCTGAGCTGCTGCCCGTAACATACCTAAAACGCTGCAGTTTAATTTCCTGTCCGGACACTTTACCCGCATCACAGACACGCAGCAAACAGATTCCTTTTGTTGTGGGGTTTATTTTTCACTCCATACATGTGTGCACGCCTCAGAAATCACAAAGGTCGCTCTTCCCTGGCTGTGTTTGTGGCACTTTCGTGTCTCGCGCTGTCGTCTTAGTTGCTTGTACTTTGCCTTTTTAAAGAAAGAACTCAATAGAATGTAATAATCATCTTCTACTTATTCTGGCTTTACAGAATACGTCAGGAATGGAGTCACAAAACCTCGTGGACGACCTGTCGCCAAAGAAAAACACAGTTCTCAAGGTTGGTGTTAAACTGAACAATATCCATCCATCCATCCATCCATCCATCCATCCATTCATCTTCTTCCGCTTATCCGGGGTCGCATCGCAGGGGCAGCAGCCTAAGCAGGGTAGCCCAGACTTCCCTCTCCCCAGCTACTTTGTCCAGCTCTTCCAGGGGGATCCCAAGGCGTTCCCAGGCCAGCCGAGAGACATGGTCTCTTCAGCGTGTACTGGGTCTTCCCGGGGGCCTCCTACCGGAGGGACGTCCCTAAACGCCTCACCAGGGAGGTGTCCGGGAGGCATCCTGACTAGATGCCTAGAAGGATAATGCAACTTGGAGCTGAGGCACATGCATATATGCATTTCTGGATAGATTTCTACATGTTTCATGGGTTATCTGTACACACACAAAGACCGTAGGAACCGTCATATAGTCGTGCTCTTCCCAGGAGCAAGACGATGGTGATACACACCAACAGAATCAGATGCGGAGGGATTTTTATCATCTCTCCTTGTGCCAGGTATGATCTGGAGGCAGACCATGTGTTCTGCGCCCACACTGGAAGCAGGCATCACCAGCAGATTTCAGTCTGACCATCTCTCTCTGAGAAGCACTCAGAGGGTTTCAGGAGCCTCTGAATGTGGGAGTTTCTGCCCCTATAATTACTCATTCTGCACCATTTGAGCATGGACAGTCTCAGGGGCAGGACTTAAGATGTTAAACTTGTAAGATGTTTAAGAGTTAAGATGTAAAACTCCGTTAACAGTACACGTGTTGGTCTGTGCAGCATACTAACGGACCTGTAGTGGGCTCTCGTAAGCGACCATCACAAGGAAACTATGAGAAGGAGAAGGAACACTGCATCACCCTGTTTGACCAGTGGTCGGAGGCTGACCAGGTGGAGTTTGTCGAGCGCCTGATCTCCCGTATGTGCCACTACCAGCACGGCCACATAAACTCCTACCTCAAACCCATGCTGCAGAGGGACTTCATCACTGCATTGCCAGGTAAAAAATACTGATCAATGCAACTGCAAACAAGACCCAACCAGCTGAAACCTTATTTACTGTTTTACAGCATCCCTCACTGTTTGTCCTTCTCTTCCCCTTTTCAGCCCAGGGCTTGGACCATATAGCAGAGAACATCTTGTCTTTTCTGGATGCACGCTCTCTATGCTCAGCAGAACTAGTGTGTAAGGAATGGCAGAGGGTCATCTCTGAGGGGATGCTGTGGAAGAAGCTCATTGAGCGAATGGTGCGCACCGACCCGCTCTGGAAAGGCCTCTCTGAGAGGCACCAGTGGTGAGTACAGAGTCATTTTCACACACGTAATCGTAATGGTGCGACAGAAGAAGAATGAACATTCTCATGCACAACTGTCGTTCTGTTCTTTTTCCCAGGGAAAAATATCTGTTTAAGAACCGCACAGCAGAAGTCCCACCCAACTCGTACTATCACTCACTCTATCCCAAGATTATTCAAGACATAGAGGTAAGCCCCAGTGAGGAGTATCTCAGGACTTTCGTTACTGCGTCATCAGTCATTTTGTAAGTGTCCTCGTCTTTGTGGCCCAAATAAAGCAGAAGCTTAAATAAATGCAGAGAGTTGAGGTTTTAATAAAGATCATGAATAAGCAGAATTTAAATGTTTAACTCGTTCCTGTTTTTATTTGACCTGTCGGATAAATGTGCCTCCAGGAAAACTGCAATGCTTATAATTAATAACGTCGTAATGTGAAATGTGATCTCGTTGCTTCTTTCCACCTCACCTGCGCACACATCTGTGTCGGCTCTAATAATGTTATGTAAAATGATGACCGTTTTCATTTTTTTGTCTGCTTTTCCTCCAGACTATTGAAGCGAATTGGCGGTGTGGAAGACACAACTTACAGAGGATTCAGTGTCGCTCAGAAAATAGTAAAGGAGTGTACTGTCTCCAATATGACGATGACAAGATTATCAGTGGCCTTAGGGACAATTCAATTAAGGTACGTGTGTCTTCACAAGTAAACCGAGGTTACGCTGTAGCAGTTGACATGAAGGCATGGGAATACATTTATGTAGCCAAGCGGCACAAAGGGAAGGCAGCCGAGCAGTTTTTTTTTTTTTTTTTTTTGGTGTGTGTGTGTGCATATTGTGGAGGCTGACGCAGGGAAGACCTGAATGTTCAGAACAGCGAGGCTAAATGGGGCAGAAACACCGCTGAGAGAATAGGCCGTTCTCACCGTGACCCACATTTATTACCTTTTGCAGACCTCTTGTTTTCCCTCTTTCTTTGTTGTTGGCGACCAGTATGTCCCTCACTTCATTGCCTTCCTTCTACCTCTGTCTGTTTTCCATAGATCTGGGATAAACAAAGTCTGGAGTGTCTGAAGATTCTGACCGGGCACACAGGCTCAGTATTGTGTCTGCAGTATGACGACAGGGTCATTGTCACCGGGTCTTCTGACTCAACTGTCAGGTACAGAACACACACCAGCGCATGCATGCAGTCTACAAGATGCTCAGGACTAAACTCTAATATCTAACTAACACACCAGTTTGAAGTATTCAGCATATCAGCATGTATTTAAAATAAAACATTTTGTTTTAATGTTTTATTGTTTCAATGCCTGTTGTGTCTAGTTCCAGTAACTCCCACAACTTCCTTTTTTTTTTTTTTTTTTTTAAGTGACGTGGTGAATGAAACATGACACTTTGCCCTCACACAATAAATAAGGAGCATTAATGATTTTTGTTGCACAATTGTGGGTGTCAGTCACCCACAATCCTCTGGCCGTGTTTGTAGCCATTTAATCAGTGCAGATAAACTATCCCTGCTGTTTTTATTGGCACAGACACATTTCTTCATCAGTCTTCACATTCTCCAAGTCCAGATTTCCCGTATGTTAATTCTGGCTTAGAAACATTCTCCGCTTGCAACACACGAGGCCCCGCCTTATGTTTTTCTTCAGACTTTGAACATAATCCCACTTCTACATTAACTTAAACAGCAGTTCTGCACTCTTGACATTTTTGACAACTTTTCTCTAAACATCAGGTTGAAAACATTTTTAAATGGCAATGATTGTTATTGCACAACAGTATTTTATGTTTTTGTATTTTGTGGTTCACCTATTACGCCACTTCAAAATGAAAGTTGTGGGATGGACTAAAACTCTGGACTGCCATCAGACACTTAATTTACACGTGTATGCAAGCTTTCAAGTCTAACTTCCATTTGCCTTTGGCGGAAATGGTGGCATATATTTTATTGCAGTTACTTAACAGCCTGGATGTGAGCCGACATTGACACTAGCTTGGCTGCTGCACACAGAAGCTCAGCATTAATTCACTTATTACTTCACACATCGGCCATATTTGCTGGGCATTGTCCAAGGAAAATGTGACTTCACAGCAACAGTTTGACGGAAATTTGTTTGTAGGTTTCCTCGTCAGCTTTTCCAGCGTTTTCTCTGAGTCCTGAACAGTCAGAGCTTCAAATTTGCTCCATAATTAATTAAATAATGATAAATTCCACTTCTCTTCCTCTATTTTTCCTTCACTCCTTACTATACTTTTCATTTGTACCCTGTAAACATTCTGTGCTCACTCTTTCACCTTCACTTCCTTTCCTCTCGCCTACCTCTTGTTCTCACCTTTTATGTTCTGTTCCACCCCTTTATTACCCTCCATCACCTTTGCCTCCATCACTCTCCTCTTCTGCAGAGTTTGGGAGGTGAAAACAGGCGAGGTACTGAACACGCTGATCCACCACAACGAGGCAGTTCTTCATCTACGCTTCGCTAATGGCCTGATGGTCACCTGCTCCAAGGACCGCTCCATCGCTGTCTGGGACATGGCCTCGCCGACCGACATCAGCCTACGCCGTGTCCTCGTGGGACACCGGGCCGCTGTAAACGTGGTTGACTTTGATGACAAATATATTGTGTCTGCCTCAGGGGACCGCACCATCAAGGTAATAGAAATACAAAAAACACATCAAGTTCATTTAATCCATAGTTCCAAACCAAGGATCTACATAGTTTCTGCACACTTTTGTTATTACTTTGTCATATTGAGCTCATGTATTCAAAGATTTCTGTCATTTATCAAGCATAATGGGTGTAAATTGCACCTGTTCCAATACAGTTAAGGGGTCAACAACATTACCTCTTTTGAGAAGTAATGACTCAGTTACTCAAGGAGCCGCCCAGTAAACAAGATGCAAATCAGCTCTTTGATGAGGAGTGAGCAACCGGAGCTGGCTCTTTTCACTGCTAACATCTGGCCCTGTCATAAGCATTAAACTCATGTCCTGAGTTAAAACATCTTTCTGCTGCAGTAAGTTTTACTTTGGTAAAAATGGAAAATTGCTCCTGCGTGAAACTGCCCACATCAAGCCAGCTGTCATTTAGCCCTATTATATTTGAGCAAAGACAGAGCTTGAGAGCTGATATCCTCAAAATGAGGTCTATGGCTGGCCAGAAATCAAAAATTCTTGATATTGTGGAGAATTGTTAACCTTATTATAATGTGTTTGCAAGAATACCTACAGGCTGCTGTTATACAAAGCTTTTTTTTTTTTTTTGCTTGGCCATGTTTAGGTATGGAGCACCAGCACATGTGAATTTGTGCGCACATTAAATGGTCACAAACGGGGAATTGCCTGTCTACAGTACAGAGATCGTCTGGTGGTCAGTGGCTCCTCTGACAACACAATCCGGTACATCAATAAAGAGGACTTTGCGTTGTACTTAAAAAAAAAAAAAAAAAAAGTCAAGCCGGCAAAGAAACAAAACTTATTTAGCAATATATAACTAATTTAAGGGATGTTCTGTTATCATGAAATATGACAGGTTATGGGACATTGAGTGCGGGGCATGTTTGCGAGTCCTGGAAGGTCACGAGGAGCTGGTGCGGTGCATTCGCTTTGACAACAAAAGGATTGTCAGCGGTGCTTATGATGGGTCAGTCATGCACACACACACACACACCTCTTTGTGCTCTCAGACATGTGGTATGTTGTACTTCACACGATTATCTCTTGTTCCTCTCTTCAGTAAGATTAAGGTCTGGGATCTCCAGGCGGCGTTGGACCCCCGGGCACCTGCCAGCACATTATGTCTGCGCACTCTAGTGGTGAGAGATGCTATTTAATTGTATTTATTTTTGATTGACATGAAGTCTGATACAGTAATGTCTTGGATGTTTGGTCAGTCAGAACCTGGGGTATCTATGCTCTTCCTCTATGATACACCTGTTGTTTTTTTTTTCCCCACAGGAGCATTCTGGAAGAGTGTTCCGTCTTCAGTTTGATGAGTTTCAGATCATCAGCAGTTCTCATGACGACACCATTCTGATCTGGGATTTCCTGAACGTCTCCACCAACGGCCAGCCAGAGGGGCGGTCTCCCTCCCGCACCTACACGTATATTTCTAGATAGCAGGTACAAAAGCTAAAGATATTTAACAAAAAGAATGAATGTGTGTCTACTCTGCCAGAGACCCAAGTCTGACTGCATACTCTTTTGCTGCCCTCACCAACAGGTGGCGCCACCTTCCTCACCTTTTTTTTGGAGGAGCCCTGGGCTGATTTGGTGATGGCCGCATCCATCACAGAAAGGAGCCTATCTCTTCTTCTTTTATCCTCGTCATCTCTCTGTCCACCTTGCCTCCGCCTCCTCCTCGCCTCTTCTGACGGACTCTTGAGCTTGTGCCCGTTGCCTGCCAATGACTTGCAACTCTCACACACATTTACACACACAGGTCAACAGCGATGATGATTCCCAACTCCAGAATTGACGCATTTGTCCCACAACGCTCACCTACTACTTATTTATGTTTTGTAAAGTACCGTAATGACAGTATTAACATAAAAAATAATGTAAGTCGCAAGCTCCTCTTTTTCCCCTCAATACAAACAACTTTACTCTCAGTTTAAGTCCTGCCAAAAAAAAGAAACTATTTCCACAAAGGAATTACTTCTAGATATAAATCTATATATATTTATATATACTGCACACACAGAGACTGGCACAGTTGGACAGAGGATGACAGGAGCTGTGATGCGGGAGACAGACTCTTTACTCAGCTCTCACAAAGGAGGGAAGGATTGGAGACGGATGCAGTGAATGTGGGGATGACCTTCTTGCTCCCCCTCATTGCTCGCCGTCCGATCTCTTCCTCCTCCCTTCTAACCCCCAGAGATGCACATATGCTTGGGGGCCAGCACACACTCAAGTTTGCTTGGGTTCGTGTGCGTGGACTTGTGAAACAGCAGAGCAGAGAAGGAGCGTTGAACAGACAGTCATGCATGTGAGGTTGCCAAGGATACAGCATCCTGGCACACCTCTGCTTTTTTTTTCCTCTCAAATCTTACTTTCTTACTGTTTTTTTATTACTGTTTTTTTTTTTTTTTTTGAGTATTTTTGGTTCTTAGTACAAAAGTCATACTAAATGTAGCCTTTCTCTTTCTCTCTTTATTCTTTCCTCTAACTTAGTCTTCATCTGTCCCCTTCACTCCATCTTTCTCTCCATGTACGTGCTTGCTTTGGTTATGAGAGAAGCTGGAACTCAAAGGCTCAAATTTAGCTGTAAACGGAGTTGTCTTGTCAAATTGTGTTGTATATTAAAATGATTTTTTAAAGAAGAAAATGATCTCTATGAATAAAGTACTTGACAGTGGTGGAGTTTTGAGCCAACACGAATGAGTGTCTTGTGTGTGTGTGTGTAAAAGAAGGTGCCTCTTGTTCAAACAGATTTCCTTTTTATTGAACGCCAAAATATATCAGCGTCTCAATGTGTGGTGGTTCCTGAATTTCCAGAGATTGATCTTTTAATATATGTTTTTTGTCTCACCATCCATGTAATGTTTTAGTATTTTGGGTTTACAACTGCACCATAGCTCATATCTATACATATAAAATCTCAATATTTTCATTTATTTACTTTTTTTAGTCCATTAACTCAAGGTGGTTAGTAACATGAAACAAACCAATGATCTGAATAATTAGACAGTATTTGAACAATTTAGGCCCATTTCAATGCAAACCCCTCCTCCTGTCACTAGACTCCATCTGACCAGTGCATAAACTTCTAGTGAGCTTGTGTTTTGTGATGTGTTGTTTGAGCTGAATTATGCAAGAAGGAACTGGATGCATTTCAGTGAGCCTTGGCTGCCAGATTGGGAACCGACCAAGGAAGAACCAGTTCAATTTTGGTGCAAGTTCAGGAATTTGAATTGGAGGAGACTGTTGGAGATATGTGCTCTGAATAAAATTCTGCTTGTCACTTGTTCCAGTTTTGGCTTGAAAGTGGCTTAATGAAAACCAAATGGTCGAAGTTTAGGTTTTAAACATGCGGAATGATTTCGCCACCAGGGGGCGGTATCAACTCATCTATTCACCACAGTGATGCGTTTATGACAGTTACCCTTACTGTTTGGCAGCCAAGTTTTGTCTGAATAACATGTTAAAGGCGATCACATTCTCAGTCCTGTAAACACTAACCGTGAAGGAGGACACGTATAAAACACCGAAGCTGATGTTGTTGTGGTGGATGGCTGACTAACGCAACTGTCTGCTTATTGTTAAATGTCTCTGCTAGATAAAAGAAGGGGAGTTGGTTTAGGAGGCAGGGTCAGTTTTCAGAATCTCTCATTTTTGTTTGGTAGAATACCTTAAATTCTAGGAATAAGTTAATGTTGGATGGGTCTGCGCTTGGTGGAGCACCATTAGTGTACACTGCAGTATGATGTGTGTATGTGTTGGATATGGGTGTGTGTGCTTCCTCTGGGTCTGTGGGATTTTGGCCCATAATTCCTACAGCTCTCAGGTCACAGCTCCGTTCTCACGCACATTTTTGGCATTCTTTCCCCAACATGATTACCATACACCTTCCACTCTGGGTTTGGCTTCACGGAATATTTCCATCATTCCCGAGTGGAACTGGAACAATGTTCCAGAAATGAACAGCTCACCCCTGCACCCCCTTACTCTGTCTTCTTTATCCCAGCCCCCTACTCCACCCCTCTGTCTCCTCCTCATACCACCCACCTCCAACATAGATTCCTGCTGTCTTGCAGAAAGAATCCTCTGGTACGGCCCCTTTTCCCATCTGAGTCAGCTGTTTGTGTCTGCTGGCATGATTGGGTCATTTGGCAGCGACATCTTTTCATTGACCTCCTGCTAGGATGGGGAAGGAAGGAGGAGGGGCTGAGAGCAGGATAGATGAGAGAAGAAACAGCCATGGAACTCTCACCACTGCCTGTTTCTCTTCCAATATTCTGTCTGAACCCTCACGCTGTTTGTGTTCATATCAAAATTTTCGAACGTGGGGACGAGCGTTGATTTTTGCAACTAGCTAGAACTACCATCTGAGCCTTATTGCCTACTCGTTTCAGAACACGCTGAAAGAGTCTGTTACGGCTACAGAATCTGTGAATCTGTCCTCCTAACTGCTTGTCAGGTTTGAAAATCTGTTCATTTTCAAGTGTTGCACGGGTCAAATAGCGTTTTCCACATTACGCCATGAAATGCGACCAAAGCAGAGCTGAGGGGAGGATGAGCCTGGAGACCTTGCTGTTATTTTCACTTAAAGTGATGATCTACTGATGCACGTATGGGCGGCTGGATACTGACTTGCATATACTGTATAATGGTGGTGAAGGATAATTAGTTGTAGGATTTTGTGTAAAGTAACATACATGAGGAGAACGTACCACATGAACCTTCTCGCTGTTTGTCAAGTGTTTCTTTCTTCAGTAAAGCTTATACATCACCAAAGGACCCTGGTGTTTTTCCAAAAATAAATACATTAAATGGAAAGATGGGGTTGAAAGAGGCTCAGAGACACCAGAAATGTTTCTGTAAGGTTTACTGAGTCGAGAAAGACTGCTGCACACAGAGCTGAAATAAATAAATGAAATAATTTTTTTGTCATAATAATTATAGTAACCGTCATAGTAAAGTTGCTTATTTAGGATTTTTGTCTTCTTTCATATATATATAATATATATAACTTTCAATAAATTGTTCCCTTTAATAGTTTTTCTCCTGTGTGTATGCATGAGACTTTGGTTTGTTCCACTGAATGTCCTGGTAGCAGCATTCTGTATCCACGCTGTCGCACGGGGAGCAGAGTCCCCTTGGGTCGTTTCTATAGCAATGCCAGCTGACAACGCACCTTCCCTGCCAGGCTTGCCCCAGAGCTCGCCACCCTCTACTCTTATAAACTGAGGGGATAATGTCCTCGAGGATGGTGGAGGCCATCAGGGGAGGTCGCGGTGAGGGTCTCCAGTTGTCTTTGGTCAGTTGCTGGTTTGGTTTGCGGTGGGTTACTGGCTGTTTTTGGTGCAGCTTGGTTTTGTATACATTCTACTTCCTTAGATCTTGGCTCCCTGCGGTGAGTCATCACAGGTCCATGCAGAGACCTGTTGGTCCCTTTTTGTTGTCCCTTGTGATCCAGCTTCATTTTTTTTTTTTTGGTACACGCACACTAACGCACACACTCTGGTCATTTTCTTCTCTTCTTATGAACAGACATTTATTCAGTATGCCACTCATTCGATCATTCAGTCATCCATTCATCCAACTGTCTCACAGAGAGACAAATAAGTGCGTCACATGTCAACAATCCATTATTAGTCCTCAATCTGAGCAGATTAATCTATCCCTTTGCCTTCTCCTGTCTTGTCCTTCCTGTTTTCCCTTTATTCAACGGCTAAGCACCCACTCTCTTGTCAGTCTTTCCAACCTGTGTTTGGTCCAGTTGTAATCCCATGCTTGACAATGTCCAGCTGGTCCAGAACAGGAGACGTGAAGGCCTTGTGGTTTGTGAGGTTGTGGAATAAAGGACTTTGTGGAGCTTGGGTCTCTGTCAGCCTTCCAGTTTTCCTGTCAGTGTGTCTGGCCTATGTCGGAAAGGAGACAAAATCCTTAGAGGTTCCAGTGATGGACCAGTAATGGTTAAACTGGTCCAGTCAGAGACATAAAACTCAGAATGATCACTTACTAGTTGGGGAGACTTTAGTGGCAAATTAAGAGTAAAGCTAAACCCCTTTAATGATTCATCAAGATTCTGGTCAATGTTTGTCCCAACAATGAGAGGTGTCCATTCATGTGCAACAGAAGTGAGCCCATGACGGGCTCAGGTCAAGGCCTTGGGAGACAAGATGGTGGGTGCTAGCGTTAGCCAATACTAGCGGGGCCCAGTAGCACGCACCCTCTTTCCCCGCTTACTGACGGTGGTGAAGCGGAAGGGTGTGGTGAGGTTGGGCTGCTCACCAGGTGGGAAGCGCTTCATGAAGTGTACATCCTGCTGGTTGGGCAGCGTGTTGGGGCCACGGCGAGGGCGGCCTCTTTTAGTGAAGCCCACGTACCAGTCTGTGTAGCGTGCTGACATCAGAGCTGTGTAGTTGTTCTCCAGAACCTTCTCCACGAAAACGCAGTCTGCGCTTCGATTACTGGCCTTCTAAGAGAGCAAATAAACCACAGGGACACGACAAGGAGAGAGACTCGTCAGGGAACTGAACAACATGGAGTCACGAATGATCAATGTATCACTAAAGCCTTACCTTTCCCACTAGCTTGCCACGACGGTTCATGCAAAGGTAGAAATTGGTTTCTTTGCCACGGATTCTCACCTGGCTGCCAAAGGTGTCGGCCTCCACTACAAGCTGGGCTTGTGAAGGGACAGACAGAGGGACAGACAGACATTAGAATCACAGGATTTTCACAGAACTAGACCAAAAACACAACATTAGAGGTGACACATGCTACGTGCTCCCATTGTGCAAAACTGAAGCCACTCCACCATTTCTGGCAGGTGTCTGCACAGCGGAGACAGGTGAGCGGAGCCATGGGATTAGCCGTGCACATGCTGTTGTTTATCTAACTGCAAACAGCTGCCAATTGTAGAATTGCAATGTGGTTTCATGGTAAATTAAATCAGACTAACCAGAAAACGCACCAATACATACATCAGTGTCAGTATCTAAAGTAACAGTTTGAAGTTTCTGTGAAGTTGGGCTTATTCCCAGTACGCCATATATAACGAAGCCTACCACCAGAGGGCAATCACGATGCTTCATTCTACAAATACATCTTTATGCATAGTCAAACACACAGTCGTTCCCAGTACATTTCCAGCACCAAATGTGAGTTTCACCATTTACACATGCCTCTTTGTTCTAGTCTCAGACATATTCACGCATGATGTGGTTATATCTGTATAACAGGTGAGCCAAGACGTCATGCGGGGGGAATAACACAGCTGGAATACATGCTGTGCACCAGAATAAGAACAACGGTGGTCCAGCAAGGTTTTAGTACAGTTCCATTCTCCTTTAACCAAAATCAATACACAACGCAAGGTGAGACTTTTTATAATCTGCTGCTAATCACAAAAACATATTCCACACACGATCGAGGCAAAACACAGAGTCCCTGTAATGTACCTGCTTTCATTCAGAGTACTGCTAATTCCCCGTTAAATTAGGTGTTGAGGTGCGAAGTTTCCGGTGTCAATTTCCCAGAAAATAGTTCCTGGGTATCAGTCACACAAGACGTGATTTCTTCCAGAGGAAAAAGATGGAGCACTTCTAGGAAGGGCAACATGTGTGAATGTGGCTTTAGGATAGCTCACTTGGCTAGACCACAAAAAAAGCTCACCAGAACAAAACCACTGTCGAGTAGCATGACACTAATTGCACAGATTACCAGCCACCATTAAATATGGTTTCCTTTCAAGCCAGATAAGGCGTCTGCAGTGAAACAGACTGAAGATTCCCAGTTAGAATTAAAGGCGCTGATAAATCACCAGTAGATATAAATGTCTCGAGCGGGACAGACGGTCATCAGATAAATCTGGTCACACACGTAGATGTGAGGCCTCTTACCACAAATGGGCCCCATAAAAAAAGGAGCAGGGGGAACTCTCAGACTGAATGTCTGCGATAGTGTTGTTTTAAGGAGCGTGTACGTGTGTGTATGTGTGTGCGTTTGCAGGTGCATGTGTGTTCGTCCATCCGATGCTGTTTTATCAGCTACACATCATCAGAGAGCGCTTGTGCCTGTTTAAAAATAAATTCCTAAAATGGTTCCTACATGACCTCAGTCAACAAAGGGGTCAAGAGAAATCAATACGTCCCTCCCTCTTTCACTCTTCCTCTCTTCCCCCAACTCTCCTCTCATCTTCCTTCGGCTCCTTCACATCTGTACCTCAGCACACCCTCCCGTTCCTGCGCTTTATCTCCCTCCTCTGTTCTCCATTCCTTTGTGCAGTGCCCCCGTTGCCACAGCAGGTCAGGTATTGGTCAGAAAACAAACAGACCTTTGTTTATTCCCCCACCGACGGCTCAACATGTTTGCGAGTAGCTGTGGATGCGATCAACAGAAAGATGAGGTGCTCATTTACGGTCCGGCTTTTCTTTTTGCCCGTTGATTGTGTGCTGTTTGAGGATGGGCTGGACATCATTACAGACAGAGAAAGGTGATGGATAGGAAACGGCAGCGGGGGAGGGTCGCGGTGGGGACGGTTGGGGTCGGGAAGACGAAGCCTGCTGGTTTAAATCCAAGGGAGACAACAGGGAGGATGAGGAATCAATGGAGGGATCGATACAAGACATGACTTTCCAACACTTCAACAATCTACCTGCCGGGCTTCTTCTACAAACTCTCTCTCTCTCTTTCTATCTCTCTCTCAAATCATTGAGTCAGCAGCCAGTCGATCAAGTCTTTGTACTCAGAAGACAAGCTCGCTTGTCCCTCTGCCAAAGCCTGGGGATACGTGTGTGTGTGTGTGTGTGTGTGTGTGTGTGTGTGTCAGAGATAAAGAGCCAGCATTCTGCATCCATTCAGACATGTACCCATCAACCTCTTGGTCACTGTGCAGCTCAGATGAGATGCCTGTTTGCCTTTCTTACAAGCCTGTACTCTGTGTGTGTGTGTGTGTGTGTATGTGTGGGTGTGTATGTGTGTGTGTGTCTTACCATATTTGTCTCCGTCTTCTCCCCGGGCACTGATTCTACGGCCCAGCACTTGGACGTGTTTGCCGCTGGTTCTGCTGTAGAGCTGGTAGACCCGGTGGTGTCGCCGACTCATGGTGTCTCGCACCTGCGTCTGGTTCTCTACGTGCACGCTGAAGTTCACCCCATCCACACCGAGTACCTGCTGGAGAGGCGCGCGCACATACCAGAGAGTCAGGGAGTCGTGCACGGGCTTGGGAAGACTAAACAAATTTCTAGCACACATCCAGACTCTCACCTGTAATGGATTGCACATCACCAGCAACATCTGGATACATCTGTAAAAAAAACAAAAAAAAAAATGAGAACCAGATGAGCGTCTGTGTCTGTAACCTCATCTGTAATTTATGTAAGGAACACTGCATGCTGGAAATTTCATGCGTGACAGCATCATTTCCATTTCTTTCTTCTCTGTTGTTCTTTCTGTTCAGCATCTCTATTCCTCATTGGGCGATTAGTCACACGGCTGGGTGTGTGGCTGCCTCAGCAACTCCGCATGCAGATGTACCGGGATCAGCAGACGGACAACACCCAGAGCAGTGTTTACTGTTACGCTACCAGCTTTTTCTATTCAAGCCCCACTTTCTGAGCCCGTTCATGACTTTAGCGCGCCACAAATCTGGCCTCCAAATGACCCGGTTCGACCGTGGCGAAATGGCAAACACGCCAAGACAACTAGAACGTGTTATGGTTCGTACATCTAAGGAAATGTGCAGGCTTGTTTGGCGACGTGCGTATGTAGACAGCTGTGCTGGGCTACAGGTGTGGACAGAGCTGCAAACTGTGGAAACATTTAGAGATTCTATGAATACGTGTGAAGCTGAGGTAATAAAGGGCGCGGAAAGCCGATCTGTGGCGGAGACTGACGCCGGTGATGTAGCATGGAGGCTAATGTAAATTATCCATACAAAAATACAATATAACCGTCGGGATTATTTATTACTCAGCAGATCTGGACGTTTCTGATTGAAACCATACACTTAGGTTCTAAATACTTTCCACATTGCCTAATTGAAATTTAGACCTTGAACTTGGATGTATCAAATGTTATTTAGAGCTTTAGCAAGGGAGTGATGGTGTTGCTTAAATTCTCCTCTGGCAGTCCTTGAACTTCTTTTAAATTGGCGGCGAAGAAACTCAGCGCAGGGTGTGTGGGCTGGAAAGACATTCTATGAATTTAGTCTTTCCCCACCTCATCTTTTGCTATCTTTCTGCATGCCTCTTCTCTCACTTTCTGCCTTGTTGTTCTCCCTTAATCTCTCTCCTCCACCTTATCTATCTGTCTACTCTACCTTTCTCCGCGAGTTCCCTGCCTCCCATCTTCCTTTATGTTTGGAGTTTGCTGAGCAACTCCTCCACACTGTCATGGGCATGTACACAGATGTGTAGGTGTGTGTGTGTGTGTGTGTGTGTGTGTGTGTGTGAGTGCGAGTGCGTGTGTGTATACAGGAGGAACAGGCAGCTGACAGCTGGGCCAAAGCAAAGACATACGTGCTGCTGAGAGAAGGAGATAGTGAGCAGGAGAGAGAGACGGACTGGTACGCACACAAAGGAAACGGGAGAAGGTGATGTAGGACTGAAGAGAGGAGCGATGGAACAGGAGAAGGTCGACAGGTGATAAGAGAGATGAATTCAGAAAGACTGGGCAGATGCGCAGATGTGAGAAGGTGCAAGGAGCGCCAATAAAGACTTGCATTACGTTCTGAAGGTCTGGGGAGAAAAGACCGCCAAATGAGAGACAGAAGTGGAACCGCAGAATGTGCTGTGGCGTGAGAAGTAGACAAAAAGACAAATAATGGAAATGAGAGGGGAGGGGTTTGACGTTCTGCATGCTGCAAAAGACATGTCACCACCTCCAGGCTACCATAAATACCATCTTGCTTCCTTTCTCTCAACATTTGCGTTCCCTAGCTGCTCCTGTGTTGGCCCCCGACTCGTTCTACCCGACACGCGCATATCCCAGGTACTCTGGGTACTGTCGAGCGCTGGCCCTCACATTTTGCCTGTGCAAACGAAAAAACCCGAGTGTGCCCTGCATTGTGAGGACTCTCAGCTGTTAAAACACCACAGCTGCACTGTAGCCGAGGACGCTGCAGGAAAAGTGCCTCGGCACTGGATTCCCCCGCTCCCACAAAAACCACAGACACTCCATATTATGCCAGCCATAGAGAGAAAAAGGAGAGAGTAAAGAAGGAGACGGGGAGCAGCCAGGCGGGGGGAGGGATGAGAAAAGGAGAAAATAAGACAGTGCAGAGGAGAAGTCGAGGAGAGTAAAGACAGAAGGAGGTATGGAAGAGAGGGAAAGCCCGGTGCGCCTTGGCCCGCCGCCAAAACAAGCAAGGGTCTGACATCATAAACCTGCGTCCCAGCAGATCTTCCATATGGAGGCTGCGGTTAGTCTAGCGGGCCTCAGCTTTGGGCAGCAGCGTGGAGCGAGAGTGGTTGGCCTGGTGGGAGTTAGCACAGAACGGTGGTTTCAGCTGTGTGTAGCAGCGGTTAACGTGGTAGGCCAACACTGGAGCAGTGGGCTTCGGCGCTACGTAAAAAAGCCTCAGATGTTCAGCAGCAGGCCTTGGCGAAGAAGAGTGGTTAAGCTGGTGGGTGTGTTTGAGTGGGATCAGTAGCAGCGGGGCCGACTTTGGAGCAACTGCTGGAAAGACGGAGGGCTGTAACAGGTTGTTGTGGCAAAGCTCCGACTTTTCTTACTGCAAACACTACAGCACCAACGAGGTGAGAATGTGGGATTAAAGGAAACTAATGAAGAGATCCAGTGAAAAGATCTCCAATACTATGGGGGCTATTCATTTATACATCTGCCTAAAGCACAAACAGGTTTCCAACCTTTAAAAATGATGACGACACATAACACTGAGGCTCTCCAATAAATGTGGTGTGACCTGTGTTTCACTCTGGACAAATACATTGATAACATTTACAAAGCTGAAAGACAGATGTATGCAGGTGGGAACAGACGTTGCGAGGAAGACACGGATGAAGAGAGAAGAGCAGCGGCAGCACACACCCTCTCCAGCTTGTGGGAGGAATGAAAAGTATTTGGAGATGACTGCCATCTGGTAGAAGTGCAGTCGGCAAAAAGAAAGGAAAAATAAATCCCTTGGCTTTGAAGACACACCTCAAATGGGCAAAATCAACCCCACTATCCCCTTGTCTGAAATTTGCTATTTTCACGTTATCAGTTTTCTATCAGTTTAGATAAAGTTCGTATAATTTGACTCTGCACGTGAAAGATTTTCGATAGACAGAAGCAATAATAGGCTTTGGAGCAGTGAAACTGGCCTTTACTAAACCGCTGTCTCACCTCCGAAGAGTGCAGAGGGTAATGGAGACGTTTATGGCAACTTTTATGACAAAAAGGGCCCTGAGTCTGACCTAGTGACCCTGAACTGTCAGCCAATCAAAATAGGCCCCTCCATGGCATGTTTTCTGAGGGGTGATGAGGAGTGATGTAATGAGGAGACGCTGCAACCCTCCTATCATTTACATCTGTAGCGAGGCCTTCGTGGGCCTTGTTTAAACAACCAGGGAATGGGCTCAGATATGATGGGGATTATTATGATATGATAAATAGATAACTTACAAGACGGTCAGCGTGGAAAGAAGGGACCACATTGCTTCCCCCCTCCACTATGGAACTTGGCCCAGAGACAGTCTCCTTGCTCGGTCTGAGCCAGTCCGACAGTCCGGATAGCTTCTATCTGTGTTTTTAATCCACTGGATGTGCAGAGTCCAAGAGTCAGCGCACGGTCCCGTTGGCATCAGCAGCGTTGTGCCCCGGTTCCCCGCCTGTGGCTGAATGCGGGATGCAAGGTGGCTGTACCTGCGCCGCTTAAAACCGCGGGGCAACCCCTAACAGCTGTCCAGACTGGCAGAGGCTCGGTGGGGGGCGGGGAGAGACAGGGAGAAAAGGTGAAGGCTTCACAGGCTGCGCGTCCCCGGCAAGGCGAGGAACAGGTGAAAGCGCGCTCACGTGTCACGGATAGGCCAACTCTAGTCAGCGTCTCGGCCCTGTGGACTTGATGCTGGCCGTGCGTAATCCAAAGCGTGTGCAGTCAGTGCAGCCGCAAACTTCTGTTCTCTAAATTGTTTTTTGTAGCTTAGATAAAGGAGGTGCACTGAAGTCCCGGTCAAGACAGGAGTAGCAGGTCGGTTTATTCCCAGCAGGCGACGAACAGGACCTTCTGGACGTGCGCTACCTGGGCTGTCTGATGAAGCAAATGGCAAGCTAGACACGGGGGATCTGCCGGCGCAGAAGAATGCAGGGCGGCCTCGGTCATGACTGCGCCCCGCACAGCCTGTGGCTCAGGTGACAAGGACCAGCAGTGTTCCACGGAGAGGCAGAGCCGTCCTGTAGCGGTCCAGTTCAGAGGGAGACTGCTCAATGAGAGGGGAGAGGATTCTAAATGAGGAAAAAGAAGAGGGAGGGGGGTGGCTGGGGAACAGCTGTGACTGGGTGGCGGACTCAGCCACCCGCGACACAGCGAGGAAATAACAACCGCACTTTGCACCTGATTTTCCGGACTTCCCCGCTCGCCTCAGCCGCTGGTTACCTCCTGGCTGCAGCAGTCCTGCCTGCGCCCTCTCGACACAATACCAGCCAAAACACAGCACGATGACATCACCCCCAGAATGTTTTAAGGGGAAAATGCAATCTGATCTTCTTATTTATTTTCTTAGACGTAGAAAGTTTAAGCAGTTTGCTTTGGGGGGGTGGAGGTAAGGGGGAAGGGGGGGTGCACAGGAAAGTCTCCCAGTTCCGAGAAAAGCGAACCCGTCGCGCAAGACGAGAGGAGCTCGCCGAAAGGTATCTGAAGAAAAGTAAAAAGTTATGCAGTCTGAAAAAAAAGAAGTAATCACACCAAATCCCCGAACCTGCACCGTCCTTCCGACCCTTAAAACTGCATCCCCGTTTCTTTCAGACACTAGAGGGGAAAAAAAAGGCGAAAGGCAAAAGTGTAATCGCTTTTTATCCACTCATCTGGCGCTGTGCAGATCTTCTTACAAAAAAATCCGAGGTTTCCTTCCATAAAAAGCTTTCATGAAGGGGGCTGCACAGGAGAGGCGCGTCGGCAGGCACAGACCTCACTCCAAGAAAAACCAGAACAAGATTTTAACAGACGCAGATCAATCCTCCCTCCTTCTCCTCCCTCTCCTCCCTCCCTCCTCTCTCCCCCCTCTCTCTCTCTCTTTCTCTCGCTCCCCTTAGCACACACGCACACGCACGCTTATTGGATCAAAATGGGGATTAGTCAGAGCTATACGATGCCGACCCAACTTTTGCCTAAAATTATATTTCATCTCGGTTTAATATCTTTACGCAAATTATGTGATTTAATTTTGACACCGCAAAAACAACTTTTTTTTCCCCGCATCAGGCCATTTTTTTTGTTTGCGTTATTCTTCCTTGTTTGAATGTTCTGTTTGAATTCCTGACAAATAAAGTGCACTGGAAACAATTTGAATGATGTCATTGTATCGACTGGCATTCGTTCCTTCCCAGAAATGCGATGTTAAAGATTTGATTTTTGTGCTAAGCTTTAACACAATATGAGGGTTTCTTTTTAAGATCTTCAGAAAACACCTGTCTCCGCCAAGGAGGCATTTGTCTGAAAACTTCCCGCCCCTCATTAGCCCCCCCACCCCCCCGATAACCTCAGTCCGCAGTGTGGTTGGCCTCGGACGCGCCTTCAGCCAGATCGGCTGCGCTTTCAGCTAATGGATTTAGACTCTCCATTTCATAACTTTCAAGTTAAACCTTAAGAAGGCAAAATGAAATGGGGAATGAGAGACAGTCGGGAGGGCGGTATGTAAGCACGGACAGGGATCCAAAACGAACATTTCTCAGGGATTTCGGCAGTAACGCCCGCTCTGCGCTCCCAAAACTCCCTCTCACCGCCGCTGCAGAACCGCAGACAGTCGGCCAAGCCAACACAACACTCCTGCCATACCTTTCATTTACAGACACACACACACACGGGGAGAAAAAGAATAGAGGGATCATAGATGTGTGCATGTGTGTGTAATAGAGATGGGGGGGTGGGGGGGTGGGGGCCGGCCTCATACATCAGGGACAGTTATCTTGGCTCCAAGTGCAGGCTTATTCTTTTCAACATTGTACTTTCAAATCACCCACATGCACACACACATGCACTGCAACTGGACAAGGTTGAATTGGGCTGGGTAGGGGTACTGTGGTTGAATGCCTTTCCAGTCATGCTCCACAGACAAGCCTCTGGCCTTCTCTCCCACTACTGGCTCTGTCTGTCTTTGCACCTGTGTCTGGGCACTGTTTTTTTCACTGCTCACCGCACTGCTGCAAGGGACACGAGTGCAAATGTTGTGGAGAGGGATTTGAACCACATTCTGGTGATGAGGTATGGTCCCGTCTGGTACTGTTAAGCCCAGATGGAAGGGTTCAAAATGGGGACTGCGGAACATCTTGGTACAATGGAGGAGTGGGGGAGTCCACATGAACTCCACATGAAATCTGGACTTAACGGTAGCAGTATATTTGAAGATAGTACTAGGTTTTGCAAAAGGATCCAGATGCTGAGATAATCTTACTTGCACTGTAAATCTGTTAAATTTATGTCATGCCAAGATTCTTTTGGGACTTTGTACATGTGTTCCAGCAATAAAGTTGACATAAAATTTAGTTTGAAACAGAAAAAAAAAAAAATCAAAGCAAAGGTAAATTGTGAATTATTCAGCTCAAAATATCCCTTTAACGCTGTTTGTTAATCAAACAGTCGCAGCTCTTGTGATACAGACAAAAAGAATGGTCCATTTGGAGTTTGCAGGAAGGCGAGAGTTAATAAAATATTAAATAAATGCAAACTTTTTTGAATCATCAGTGCCTCCTCTCTCTCTCTCTCTCTGTCTCTCTCCTGCTGTCACACTCTCCCTCACTCATTGTATGTCCTCCCTATCCATCTTTTTAATCTCCCTGGCTGTTTTTATCAGCTCAAGCTGTCCCTCTGTTTGAAGCCAGGATATTGATCGCCCGTGCCTTTGCCTCTGCAGCTCCTGCTTATTGATCCTTAGCTAAGAAGCGTGCACACAAACTTGTGCACACACGTCTGTAAATGGATGCCCTCTTCCTGTCCCTTTCAGCGTCGAAAGATTGCTCACATGTGGCTGATCTTTGCCACACACACACACACACACACACACACACACATCATCCATAAATTTCACACATGCACAAGTCGACACAAGACGCCAACTTTTTGCATATGCCCTCTGTTGTGTTCAATAGACTTGGCATTGATGGACGTTATGCCTTTGTGCTCTTCTCTGGACTCATTAAAGAGAATGAGTGTGTGGGCGCGCGCATGTGTGTGCGTGTGTGTGTATGTGTGTCTGTGAAGTGCAGCGGGTTTGGGCCCAGTAGCCTTTTTTTCTCTGCGGTTTTCTCTCTTTCTCTTTGACTGGGTCTGCCGGCTTCTTCATCCAGGGAACATGGTCAATATGGCCATTCTGTCTAGCAATTAACATCGATCAGCACTTGTCAATACTGTCAGCACCCAGACAAAGACCCAGGGTGCATTGCGTGCGCTTGCCCTTTCTCTATCACAGTCCAACAAATCCCCAAACAGCACTCTCATTATATGAGGGCATTCTGGCCTGACCCCAAGGTCATCACGGAGGAGATGCGTGCTGTGCTGGAGTCTATGTTATGGGTGACTGGACTGGAACCTTGGGCGGAACATGGAGCGGTATGAGCCACGGGCCAGTTGTTGACTCATTATCATGATTGTGTGTCTGTGGGTGTGCACAAATGCACACACGCACGTGTGTGTTTAGGTGTGAGTCAAGTTTAGATATGACTTGGAGGCAGTGTAAGAAAAGTTGGCAGACACGCAGCCTCCTGCTGTGTGTTGTAAAGTGTTAAATCACTGCCCAAACGTTGAACTGTAGAAAGCAATTCATCATTCTGGTGACACATTGTGTAGATCTGGAGTTCTTAGATCTGTCAAATACAGTTGATTATGTTAACTTTGTCTATGAGATATGGATTATATATTTATTTGATCAGGAGGGCCGACTGGAAGTGAATGCGCGTATGTGGTATCTGCTTCGGGAGTCGGAGGCTCGCGGCGCTGATTAATACCTGCACACATCTGATGCTGAGACCTCAGTCTGACACTGAAAAAAGACTGTTCTCATGATCACAGACCAAATTTAAACTGTTCCCCAAAATGTGCAAACGTATGAGACAGTTAATAAAGCCCCTTTCATGACAAAAGGGTCCATGCAGAGTCAAGGAATGCGCAAAGTGTGGCGTGCTTTGAAGGGAGAACCTGTTCGCCACTTGTCAGCATCTGCGGGATGAGAGCATCGACAGCTGCAGCTAAACAAAAGCAGGAATTAATTATTGGAGAGCTTTTTGTGTGATAGCAAGCTGCAGCTGAGATGAATAGAAGAGTGCAATATTGTTTTTATTAGTGGCGATGTTGGTGGTGTGCAGCCCGCTCGCTTCTCTCTCTCGGCAACATTAATCCAGCGACTATGAACGTTTTCTTTCCTCCCTCCCAGAATCCATTGCAGCTGTTTACAGTTTATAACTGTCTCTTTATATAGCCTAGCTGAAGCACTGGCTTATATTCTCACACTTTCATCTCAGGGGGTTTGATGCCGCTTTGGACTCATGTCAGGATAATTATTCATGCAATCTCTCTTGTCACTTTTATGCCAGAGCTTAGTTTGCACACTGAATGGTGCCCAGGTAATCATGTTCTCTGGGCTGCACTTGTCCTCTGGTAGGATATGGGGTATGATTTTTATTATGAAAGTTATTCGGTGGCTTCGGGAGTTTGTTGGTTTTGGTGTGGATGAGGTTTGCCAAATATGTAATAATGTAAAACACGTGCGCCTTTCAGATCGGCCGAGGCTGCGAAAGTGGTGTGCATCCAAAGACATATGCAATCCAGCAGCGGGACGGTCTTGTCCTCACCCCTGACCCATCAGGCAAGCCTGCGTGTTGAGGTTTGAACACTTCGCGTTGAAGCGGTGCAAAGAATAAATAAATACATAAAATGAGAAGTAAAACATGGATTGAAGAGCCTTCATCATGCACTTGTGACAGAAACTCAGCTGCAAGCCAAAAACTTGCTCTAATTTAATGGCAACTGTTGATGCCATTAAATTAAAGCTTAGGTTAGGAATAAAGCAAAACCGGGTTCGTTTGACATTTAGATGCACTAGACTAAAGCTGGGGTGTTAAAGTAAACAGAAGGAAAGCTCTGCGTGATGAACGACAGGCATTGGATGCCGTTGAAAACTGATTGGCAGAAAAGGTGAAGATAATTGCTTTTGACCAATGAGGTTGTAAATAAATACGCAGCGCTCAGCGCCTGGAGAGATGTTTGTTTAATTATGGTCCATGTGGTTGTGTGTTTGGTCGAGGGGCAGCGTCAGACAGTGACAGACTGTGTGCAGCTGACTGTGGCTGTTTGGGACCAAAAAGCTGCAGCTTGCGTTGCATTAATATATGATGCATATGTACATATGTGCATAAAATGACACAGCATTGAACCACAACTGGAAGAAGCACCAGGCAATGGAAGAACTGTAATGTTTATGGATCCCTTTGAAGCGCCATGTAATTACTCTGGCAATACATCCCATAATTACTCATGTTAATAAAGCACAGTTCAATTGACATGAAATTCAATTCAATTCATGTCAGAATGGGAGAAGTAAAAGGCCAGAGAATGAGAGAGAGAGAGAGAGAGAGAGAAAGAGCGAGAGAGGGAGAGTTGTTGTGTAGGAGCAGTGACTTTCCACCCCCCTGAACTTCCATTAATCTCTTCTCAACATCTATTCTTTCTTTTGCCTCCATTTGTTCATTGCCTTTTTGTAGTTTCCTCCATTCTTTCCATCCAGAGCTCCTTCCCTCTTCCTCTGCATCCCCTCTCCTGCCTGGCTCACCGTGACTTCTGCCAGATGCCCAGGCACCGGGCAATTGTGGCACAAATCCTTTTGGAATAACAAAAGCATTCTTAAACTTGCTCCACTGAGCCCATTTTAGGAAGAGTTCCTCCATATGTTGGAAACTGGGTGAATGGGCTTTGGGAGGAAGCAGAGAATAGATAAATAACACCTACAGGGTGTAAATAAATAAGCATCTAAAAAGCTGATAGCTGCAGTAGCCTGGACCGTGCATTCCTTAAACAAATTGTTCAGAGTAAGGCAGAAATGTTTGTTGAAGCTAAAGACTTCCATATGCAATTAACAAATACTCCAAAGCTCTTGCAGCCAGTCCTCCCTCTGCGGCACACCCACCCGTGTCAGTCCTCTGGTCACCATACCTCCCACTTAGACAGCTGAGGCCCTTCCCCTGTTAGCATTTCTGCTAAGTCCCCTCGTTTTCTTCTCTATCTTTGCCATTAAATGGCATTTGCTGCATTAACACCAGACCCCAATTAGTTGCCATCCTCTGTTTTTATTTCTGCAGCTGTAGCCTCTTTTCCCACTTTTCTGGCACAAATCCTCATTTGTAGTACAAATATTATACCAAATTAAGCAGCAAAACAATGGGTGGGTGTCTTCCTGACGTCAGCCTGCATTTCATTAGCAATCTCTGAGCTAACACGTTCCATATGGAGGAGCCTGCAGGGTAGCCCCCTGCTGCCCAGCCCCAGCCTAGCCCAGCCCAGCATGGCCCGGATCGACTTGGTTGCCACAGCCTGCCCCCACCTTCAGTCTCAGTCAGCCCCCAGTTTGGACCCCATGCAGGCCCCTGCCATTATGTCATCTTTAATTTGGACTTGTCACACATCACCTGACACCTACCCCCGTCATGCTGTAACCTTTTGTCCCGCTGGAGCAAAAAAGCACTCAAGAGGTTTCTCCCTCGCCTGCTCGCTCCCACTTTTGCCTGTTGTTTTATTCTCCCTTTCCTTTCATTCCCTCTTGTTCTCTCACACTCTTTCTCTCCTGTTTCACTCGTTCTGCTGCCTCTCTCTCCCCTCCTCCTCCCCCTCCCTTCCCCCCCAGTTTCTTACTCCATGTAAACTCACCTGCTTTTCCCCTCTGGCCTCTGCAAATCAGACCTGTGTGTTTGTGTTTAGCCTGTGTATTACAAGCAGAGGAAACATGGAGAGGGCTTGACATGGGAGTACACTGCCAGCTCTGCTCAATCATGCACGTTTCTCCAACGCTGACATCAAGCTGATTGACAGAGATAAATAGGAAGTGACAGTCGGAGGAAAGGTAAAACATTCTGGAAAAGGCTAAATTTATAGCACATGACAGGCTTTTGGAGTCAGATCGCCGTGTTGGACTGAGCTCCGGACTTCTGGAGAGATGCATGGCCATGAGCCTGTCTCCAGTGATGGAAATATAAAATATGACGGATCCTTGGAATTTGATCGAAAAGGGAGAAGAAGAATGATGGTGAAAGCACAAAGATAAATATGAGATGAGACAAGCAGATAAGAAGGGAACATCATAACAAGAATGATTTTATGTGTTCAATATGCACTGGAACAAAACAGGCGTGTGTGTGTGTGTGTGTTTGTGTGTGTAAGTGCGTCACAGGTATGTTGTTTCTGGGATGTGGGATGTGAATGTACCTTTGTGTGTGTGTGTGTGTGTGTGTGTGTGTGTGTGTGTGTGCGTGCGCCTGTTTACAGGTTGCTGGGTGTCTCTGGTAGCTGTCCCTCATTACTGCTCACTGGTCCCTCAGGCTTTTGCTGTTGGCTTCTCTCTCCTCTCTTGTTTCTGCCGTGCAGCCATTGTTTTCACCCTGTTCTGTCTCACCGTCCTCCTCTCCTGTCTTCTCCAATCTTTTGATGAAAGATTAACCAACTGCAGCACTTGTTAAAAGGTTTGCCAGTGCATATTTTATGACACTGATAATAATTTTGGGCCTTAACTCGTCAGATCTGTATTTTGGATGAACTCATGATAAATATCTGAATTTTGATCGCTCTATTTTTATATTGTATAAGTCATAACTCTCCTTTCTTCTGCAATAAAAGAAGAACAAATGAAGCAGGTGGTGACAGTTGTAAGACAAATATTTGGTCAAATATTCCATAGCTATTATTCAGCCTGGATGGAGGAAAATGGCTTTTATGATGAGCCATAAGTGCTGGATCTGAAGGATGTAGTGAGAACTGGACTGAACAAAGAGAGAGGAAACTTCTGAGAATGGAAAAAAATTAGGAACTCGAATCACATGCAAAAAAGTAGCAAAAAGTAGAAAAAGTAGAAAACCATGTTGACAGCACATAAATTTATACATGTTTCATATACAAAAGCCCATATATACTCTCATCACAATAATGAAATGCTTGCAGAAAGTGTGATGGAGAAGTCTAACAGCCCATCGTGTTTGCAGAAATGGCTTAAATACATTATTAAATGCATGAGCTGATATTTGTTTGTTAATGTACTGTTAAGTACAATAAATTACACGATCATCAGCAAAGAGCTGCAGTAAAGGTCAGTGGGCAAATTTAGATTTGTCTTTCAATTCTAGTATAATTATTTTCTTTTATGATTACCATTCTAAATATTATGTTTTCACTAAATGCAAGTATACTGGTGCAAAACAACAATAATAACTCATTAACACAATGCATTCCTCGGATCAAGGAGAAAGAACCTTTTTGACGTTCGCACGTACGTGTGGTCAGATATTAGCCAGGGGGCGCTCAAAATCTAAGCTTGTTTTCCTTGCTTGTAAACTAGCTAGACTTTCAACAGTGAAACTTTTCTAGAAGAATGTTCATGGGTAAAGACACATTTTACAGTGTTTTGACTCAGATGAAATACAGCGAGACTGGTCCAAGGCTGCGCCTGTATCCCACATGAGTTGGAGCAGAAGCATGTGGACGGCAGGGATCACGCAGCCAATTGCTCTGTTGTTGCCTTAAACATCAAAAGACAGCCGTAGGTGTATCAGTTTCCCATGATAAACACAAAAGGTAACAGTTGTAGAATCTCTTGTGCTTTTGTGCTTTTTTTTTATGTTGGTCAGTTTATTAATGCTTATTGATGTGCTGCTGAAGCTGCTGACGGGTGTAATAAATCACTGCGAGCATGTGAGCACATAGCTTTAACGCTTTGACGTAGCCTCCAGAAATCCTCACAGACCGCACAAGACACGTTCAGTAGCCCCTCTGTCAGTGGCTCCACAGGTCAGCTTGTCTATGTCGAGTCAGCTCAGCCGTTACAGTGGTGGTCCAGTGACTGAAAGATCAAAAGGTCAAATTTCTGAACTCTTGATGGCAGCTGCTGCAGCTTTAGAGCACGAGAGCATGTGAACGTTAACTTGATGAGCATGTTGCTTTCTACATAATAATCGCTGCCACCACTGTTTGACTTTGAGTACACCCCTGTGACATAAAGACAGCTAAAAAGACTAGGCTGTAAAAGACATTTGATCTCCAGTCAAATGTTGTTTTCAGACTAGTGGAATCCACAAGCAGGATTACGGGTGCTGCGTTAAAATCATCCTTTGGTGTTTTTCGATTTAGAACGACTAACCACAAATGTAGATGTAGCCATGTAGAATTACCTAACTGTAGTTCCTCAGAGTTAATTGCAATCTGCCATTGAATCCTTATTTATAACAGCTGAACTTCTTCTAATTGGGATTTGAATAATAATGAGAAAAAAAAGAAATACTTTATTAATGCAAATGAACATGCTCTGTGGGAGAGATGATAGAGAGAGAGTAGGCTGCCCTGAATACTTGGGAGTTTAGTACCTTGCTCAAGGGTACCTCAGCAATGCTCTCTAAAGGTGTCGTGGCACCAGCACACCTGTCCAATGTTGGTCTGCAACCAGGGCTAGAACCAAGAACCCTCCGCCGCTCAGCCCAGTCCCCTATAGACTGAGCTACCTCTGCCTGGCTGATGACTACAATTTGGAACTCATACACAACCAAATTAAGGCCTATTGTAGCTACAACTGCTGAACACCGAGACTACAATAGCAACAATACGACAGTTGCATCAGCACCATGGACAGCAGTTCATGTCAAATAAAACTACAATGCACACGAGACGTGTTTACTGCTCTTTACCACCTTTATTGGCACTCATACACCAGTATCTTTTTGTGAAATAAACAGGGATTTTCAGAAAAAAAAACAAACAAAAAAAAAAACTGCCCTGTAAGAAGATTAACTTCAGAGAAACAGACAACTGGATTCGGCTAAACAACACTGGATTAACAGCGGAGGTATTACAGCCAAGCACACATTAGCAAAGTACAACTGTCTCAAACATCCCTGAGTGACAAGTTCAAAACGTTTCTACTACCCATAAAAACAAAGCCTGAACACAGATCTGCAGCGAGCTTCTCTCTCAAATGTAGCGTGCATGAAGACGTCCATTATGCTAGGCGTAATTTCACATTTGTAATCCAGCAAATTAATTCTTGTTTGGTAAGAGCCAAAGCCTCTCAGACCAAAGTTATTTTGTTACCTTTGATCTTGTTTTTTTTCCTTTACCATCATGTTTACTTGGTGTCGTACCAAAAATGGGCCAAAGGGGTTTTCGAGTATAATGAGCCCGGAACCTGAGAAGAAAGCTCTATCTGCTCATTAATTGTCTGCAGTCCAACCCAATAAATGTGCATGAATTTGGATTTTGTTTAGTGACTAAGCAACACATGTAAAGTTAAAATTCCCTGCGTACATCAGTAATGTGACACCATTGGACTGTAATTAATGTGACTTATCCCCTCTGAAGCCACAGCTCTCATAGTGTCAGCAGGCAAATATTTCCTGTGCAGCAGTAAAATGCATTTTGGCTAAAAGTAAAAACACCAAGAATACTTCTGATATTTGGTCACAGCCATGAGGTGCTTAGAAAACATCACAGTTGTTAAATATCAGCCAGGCAAAGCCAACAGCAGTTTGAGTACCCAACTGATGCTGAGGTCCAGGAACTTTTGGGAAATTTGATTTGAAAAAGCAGCACCGTCTGCTCCAATAGAAACACGCCACAGGATTGGCTGAGCTAGGCTTCATCCTGGCTGCTCTCCGTGATGGCAACCACCCGCACTTCAGGTGTTCACATAAATCCCAGTTTTGTCTCATGTTTTCATTCCCAGATGAAACAGAGATCTGAGTCGCAGCGGAGCCGCAACACTCGAGCTCTTCTTTTTTCAACCAGCAACTGTCACATCACATGAGCTGTGAGCTACTCTCAGCACACAGCTAAAATCACAATTCTTGTACATTCAAAGCAGCAAGGCTGGCTAATAAAAAGACGGTGGTGGTGTGGTAAATACCAGAGCGACAACATCAGTGGGCTGTCTGGTTGCAAGGTATGCTCGGTGGCGGTATAATTTCAGTGGCCTCCTTGTACATGTGCGAGTTTGAAAGCACAGTTTGTTCACAAGTGCAGTTTACAATGTGTGTGTACCTGCGTATGTGTGTGTGTGTGAAGGGTGTCAATGTTTTTGTTGCATCCAGTAGCCCGGTGTGTGTGAGTATGTGTTGGCTCGCTGTGTTGGTTGCTCACGCTGGTTGGAGGTTTATGATCAGTATTTTCCGGTTTGCATGACTTGGCGTGTGAAAACCCACTTACACCCAAAACAAACACACGGAAACACACACACACAGAAAAAACACACGGAAACACACACAGAAATGGTGTGGAACTTGATGAAATTCCACGATGTGTCCATTACTGTATTGTAATCTTGGTAGCAGCGTTGAGAGGGCAGGGTGTGTGTAACATTTGTGAGTACAGCTGCACGCCTGTGCGTGTGTGTGTCTGTGTGTGTGTGGAATGAGTGTAAAAGACATCAGACACCACCGTTAATGGGTTTAATCAATGACAGATGAAATTCCTGTTGTTTTTCTCACCGCAGCACCGTCTGCTCCAATAGAAACACAGCACAGAATGTGCACAGACTGATGGGGATGACTGAGGTTGGAAATCTCACGCACCCGTGTGCATGTGTGTGTGTGTGTGTAGTATAAGGAAAGGTCATCCATTGGCAAGGTCCCATATGCATTTTCCTCCAAATGTGAGTTAATGAAATGCATGAAAAAAAGCATTTAGAAAATAAATTATGCTGATCTATAGATATATGCACTCACCCACTCACTCACTCACTCACTCACTCACCCACTCACTCACTCACTCACTGCAGCTGCAGTGATGTCATTGTGTGCTACCACTTTGCTGATTGTGACTCTTATTGGAAGCAGAGGACTTTGATTTTGGGTCGAAGAGAATGTGCAGCGCGCGGGTGACGGGATACATATGACGCACACTAACACAGATCCATGGATACGTTGCGGCAAGACTTGTGCACTTGCATTGGCAGGCACAAACACAAACTCGAGAAAGAATAAACTCGGAGAGCCCCGACAGCTCGGCCATCAGACAGAGCACCACAGATGGGAACTGGGCCGCGGCTCTTTGCTGTGGGAGCAGAGATAAGAGCGATAAAATTACACAATGAGGGAACGCTTCCTTTTTCCTTACCCCACAATACATCCATCAAACTCACATGAAGTTATGAACACCTACCACACGACAAAACAACGCACACACTGCAGCTAATCTTTGCCAAAACCTTTTCAAAGTCTTGAGATCAGATATACACCGCGTTCCAATTTATTATGCAAATGAGATTATTCTATGAGTTTTCTCAATAGTCGATGCAAATGACAGCATAATTTTCAAGTCATTAACCTGTTCAAGTATAAATAGAATGTTATTAAACAAACCTCCCAATGATAACAGTATTTTTTTCAAAAATAAAAAACTTAAAATGCAAAGCAAAGCATAATTTTTGCCTTAAAATCCCCGACAGGCACCCACACTCACAACGTCGGTTATAGGGCTTCGTGAAAGTCCTGCCAGTATAAAATGGAGCAAACATATGCGAACAGTTCTGAACAGTTTCCCTGTATTATGGTCCATCTGGAATACTCCCCAGTACCACCCCCCCCTTCCTTCAGTGCTGGCCTTCACACTGTGTCCTCCCTGCCAGTGGCACCGTCTCAAGTTCTCATCACTCCATCACCTCCTCCGTGGCCCCTACCGGAGACCTTTCTACCCATTCAGGTCCCTGGACTTTTATTTGTTTGTCTCTTTCTAAAAGTTTTTGCCCTGTCCCCTTCAATGGCCCATCGTTTTGCCTCCCTTCCTCCCTCCTCTGCCTTGTATACACTCGTCTGTTGGCATGTCCTCTGTCTTTCCAGCCTTTGAAGGCTTTTCAGGCTGCTAATAAAAGACAGGTCCCCACCACAACAAAAGGCCTGAGCGCTGCCTTTGAATAAACAGTTTATTTCACTTCTTTCTTCCTCCCCATCTCCCCAACTCCCCCCACGTTCCATCCCACCCTGTGTGTACATGTGTGTGCGTGTGTTTTCACTCCTGGCTTAGGGAGAAATATGTGCACTTGCTAGTTTTCTTTTTTTTTTTTCCATGTGATCACAATGCTCTGGAATAGATTAGCAGAAGACGGAGTAGCAAGAGAGGGATGAAATAAAGAAGAAGGAGAGGGAAAAGAAACAGAGCAGGTAACTGTGGCAACCTTGGCCTTTAGAGTAGACAATCGGCGTGGGCGTGGTGTGTGTGTGTGTGTGTGTGTGTGTGTGTGTGTGCACATACATCTGTCAGTCAGTGTGGTTGCTGCACACTCGTTCCAGCCACACAGCCCTGTGGTTGTGGGACACACACGCCCCCTCCCATCTCTCCATCTTATCTTTGTGAGCGGCACGCACACACGCACGCACGCACGCTCCAGCAGGCACCTGTACTCTACGCTCGTCAGCAAACTCCCCAAAACCACATTAGGCATGTGTACACTGGCAACACCTGGCTTCTCCCGGGGGGAATCAGACAAACATCTCGTTGAAGAGAGGCCTGTTTTCCTGGATAACCTGGAACAGCCTGGCTTTGAATCTGAGTATAATCCACCGCAACCAGTGGAATCACGTCAAAGTAAAGTTGACAATTTGTCCTATTTACATGTTTAGGGATATTTATCTGGGTAGAAATGACTTGGAAGGCATATTGGGAAAGGCATATTTTCCCCGTGAATGTAAATAAGTTTGTTGGAATTGAATGGACCGAGGCCCCGCTAGCTGGAAAGACACTCGACTACTGAACGGATCCCCAGCGGCAGAGCCAGCAACACACAGTACCTGGACAAACATAATCACGCTTCTAAATATTTGAAATGTATGAGGTGAACTTTAATTTGTCTCATCAGACCCCTTCCACAACCTCAATGTGGACCGAAGTCACGATGAAGGTATGTTTGTTAAACACTTGCAATGAGTGTTTTAGAGTGAATTGAGCTACTTTCTTGTTTCCCTGCTCCCTTCAGGCCAACCCACATAATCTGCAGCCAAACTGTAACACAACCAAAGACTGCACCGGACCAAACCACATCCACCAGCGAAATCTTTCCCCCTTCCAGCAACCTGACTAATTCTTTTCTTGTTTGTCCGCTGCTCCACCCTTTGTCCTCTTTTGTTGTTCGTCTGCCATTTGCCTTCTTGCTCCTTTTTGCTAACAGTTCCTTGGCTCTTTTTTTTTTTTTTTTTTTCATGGATTTCTGGCAGTCAGCGTCGTGGAGCTCAAAATAAATAAATGGTCATTTTTCGGCCTCTTTCTCTTGGAGGAAGAATAACAGTAAGAGGAGCATGTGTGTAAAGGTTTGTGTTAACTGTGTAAGTATGTGTCTGCGTTCATGCACCGTTGTGTATCTGCATGTACGTGTACGTGTGCGTATGAGGCAGCAAACCACAGGCTTATTGGAGCTATTAGAGTGCTGGCTGAGCACAACCACATTGCAGCACCAGATGGGCAACTTGAAGTAGACACAAGGCATGCACACGCCTACAAAACACACACACACGTACACATACACGCATAAGACAAACACGTTTGCAGACACATGGTGTCCATTAATATTGTCGGACTGACGGAGGGAACATTAATACAAAGGACACGCGTGTGTACACACAGGCTGACGGAGGCGTGCAAACAAATTGATTACACAGATGTGCCACGCACTCCAGCGATGCTCCCAAAGAATGATGGACAGAGTGAGAGTGAGGACGGGCGACACCGGAGCGCATCCCTTCATCTCTGTCACTCGGCTAATCCCTCTCTCCTCTCATCCATTACGTCACTCCACCTCTCGCCAGACGCCCCCTCCGAAACCCTCATCCCCGCTCTGTGCGTCAGTCGCCACCCTTTCCTTTCTCTGCATGCCTACTTTTCTCCACGAGAGCCATCTCTTTCTTCCTCCCTTTCCTGCTTTTACTCCACTTTGTTTGTTTAAATCAAGGGAGAGAGAAGAAAAAAAAAAAGATGGAAAATTAGATTATGTTTTTTGGGTCTTTGCTGCGACAGGATCGTCTGCCCCGTGACACAAGTGTTGGAAGACGGGCCTGCGTTCTTATGTAAGACTAGAATGGCGTGAAAAGTCATGCATTCAAAGTTTTTATTTAAATCTCCCCGCTCCCCACACCGTTGCCCTCGTTGTATTTTTGTTGGCGCTGCCGTGGCAAAGACTTGCGGATCACTTTCTCTTTTCCACAGAATAGCAACCACCAACAACACAGAGAGTTTATTCATTCATTTAGTTAATAAAGGAGATATGAAAGCTGGATTTAATGCATATGAACGGGTGCTTGTTAGCCAATCTTCATTTACTTTAATACATCTTGAGGTAAAGAAAAAAAAGCAGAGCAAGTCCTCCAGTTTCCAAAGCAAATGCTTTCATTGATTTAAAGTATGGGAATATTAAGTTTGGGTTATTTTTAGATGATTATTTCTCCTTCACAAATGTGTAGGAAGCATTTTAACGCTTTTGCTGGCCGAGGTGGACTGAGGTTGAACTACTTTAAAACATCTGGGCTGTTAAATATAACAGGCATCATATTTTATAAGCTGCTTGTATGTTTTAAATATAAAAATAGTAAATAAAGCCTTCAAATAAATGTAGATGAGAAAAAAAGTGATTTCTCCTCTAAGGAATATCATCCAAAGTCGCATAAAATAGAATTATGAAGGCAAAATATAACGCTCATGGCATGCACTTCTGTACCTTTATGGATCATATTTTTCCTCCTTTATGGATTATCTTTAACATTTTTATTCCTGTCATTTATGTCTCCACATCTGTGCTTTGCATCATAGAATATGTATCCAAACCCACTACACTTTTTCAGAATGTTTTGAATCTTTCAGTTTTGAAAATCTTTCAGTTATTTGTTTCCCAGAAGTCAAAGCAGCTTGTCTAGAATTTCATATTTTCCCTGCAAACGTTTTTGCATCTCCCTCTTGGTCGGCAGGAATTTACTACAAGCTCCAACTTCACGTTCTTCCATTTGTCATCCATCAGACTCGGCAAACTCATTGGAACATTGCAGTTGTGCTTCCCGTGGCGTGGATGCGGCTGACGGGCACGTTCTTGGGGTTGCAGTAAAACAAGCATCTAATGGCACCCCCTATAACCACAGCAAAGGGGGGCACGCGTCACCAGTGCTAACCCAGGAAATGCTTTGGTTGGCCACATGGTAATTGGGACTGTCCCATGTAATTTGGGCGGAGAGGCAGAGAAATTTGGCCGGCACTCCTGCACTTGTCTCTCCCTGGCTTTTGGTCAACGGTGCAGAACCACAGGAACGACAAAGGGATGGAGGGAGAGGGGGAGCAGTGGCGAAAGTAGATAAAGCCGAGGGGATGAGGAGGCTGCGTTGAAAAGAAATTGCTGATTGCAAAGAAGAAGACGACTTCAGGGATCAGTGGAGTGAATGAACAGTGGAGGCTCACAGTGAGAGTGAAGAAAGTGAGGCATGGCATTTGTACGGTGGGCATCATTTTTCCCCACACAGGTTCTCCTACGCTGAGGCAGATGGAAAATAGGAAAGGGGAGCAGGGGGAAATTCAGCTTAGTCAGGTCTCCAGCTCCAGCAGTGTACTCATCACAGAGTGTTTGTGTGTGCATGTGTGTGAGTACGTGTGTGTGTGTGAGTATGTGGCATGTTTTCTCATCTGTCAGGTCCACCAGCAGTGCTAGCTCTAAGTGGGGCAGACAGCTCAAAGACTAAAAAGTTCTGTGTGTGCTGACCTGAAACCACAGGTGTGTGTGTGTGTGTGTGTGTGTGTGTGTGTGTGTGTGTCTGTGTGTGCGTGTGTGCCGCACTCCCACTGAATAGGAGTGTCCTTCTTTGCGTTCCCCTGTCTGTTCTGCTCCGAACTCCTGTGCATCTGTGTTTGTACCACATACGTGTGACTGATTGTCTTGACCACAGGCTGCATTTGTGTGCATGCTTGTGCGTTGGCAGCAGCTGCTCTTTCATACCTGTCTGCCTCTGCGAGGATTGTTTCATATTAGTGGAATTAGACGGCTTTTTCCGCATGTTGTCTGTCTGCGTGTGTTCTGTCTGCCTATCTGTCTGTGTTTCTTGGCCTGTGTGTGTGTGTGTGTGTTGGTGTGCACGGCCAGAAATATGTCCGCCTTGGTTTCTATGTGCACGAGCGTGCATATAGAAATGTGCAAGTGTGTGTGTGTGTGTGTGTGTGTGTGTGTAAGGCAGCGGGGTCACCGGCAGGTCCTCATCTTCTTAGACCAGACCAGACGATGAGGAGGGGAGTGCGGCGTTGCTGCGGAGCAGCAGTCTCCGATCTGGGACATGGCCTAGGGCAGCGTCTAAATGAAAAATGAAACAGCGCAGCAGCCGAGCCTTACATGCTTGTAAATCGGAGACAGGCTAAACCGTGCTAAACACAAAAACACACAGATCTCCCGCAGAACAGCGCTGGCTGACCTGTTTTCCTGGCTCAGCTGTGGCCAAGGTCCAGAACAATTCAGGTACACACCGAAGGCTATTTCTCCACCAGTGGCCTGCCTTCAGTTTATTTTCCTTTCAAACACTTTGTTTTTATGATTCATCAGAGCGAACAGGGTCTTAGGCAGGACTCTCTGTAATGCACTTTTAACTTCAGTAAACAAAAATATTTAGCAAGTGTTGTTGTTCTTTTCCAAGAGTTCAAGTAACTGAGCCCAGATGTATAAATCTGATACAGAGTCACTGTTTTTAAAACACCCAAGCTGTGGAGTTGCGTAGAAGTTAGCAGTAGCTTTGAGTGCCGATGCTAGGCATGTTAAACAAGACTGTCCCCATCAAATAAATCTCAGTAATATTAAGGGCCAACAGAAACCCATCTTTCCATGTACACTGCTGACCTATTAACGTAGAATCATATTTTCGTTGACATATTTGGAATCAGGTTTTCCACACGTGGCTGCTTGGAAGGATTTGGAGTAATGCAGGAATAAAGTGAAGCAAGAAGACAGGGCAGGCAGAGCGGAGGAGGTGTCAAATACGATGAAACGGGAGATGAGCGACAGAAAAGGAGAGAAAACAAAATGGGGTGAGGTAAGGGGAGAGGGTCCTGTCATTGAAGAGGGAGTTCTAGGAACACTTTGCACTGGGGACCAATAGAATTTTAAGTGTTTTTCTTTTTTTCTACAGGATTGGAGTGCATGAGTCGTTTTAATTCAGGGAGGGCTTGCCAATTGAAAACAGTTCCAGTGTCCCTGCACCAGGACAGACAACGCCAAACCTCTGCACAGCTGCGAAAGTCCAATCTGACTCATTTATGGATTCCATTCACTGCCTCTGCATCTACAGATGGAGAAATACTGCTGCGGTGCACTAACACGACAGGGATAGTGAAATTCAACACCGCGCTGCACGTCCCACTCTCGCTTTCTTTTCAAAAGTCAAACCAGTGAACAGTAGCAATCCACCACATGTCAAGCATGGGTGACCTCTGTGAAACACTTGCTCTGGATTTCCTTTTTATTAAAAGGCTTTCTATACTGGGAGGAACACCAGTAACACCAAAACAGAGATAAAGAACATGAATATATTTTACAGATGTTTAGTGAACTATCGACATTTGTATTCCCTCGTATTAATAGTTTAAATAAAAAGGTGTGATTTTTGAGTTCATTTTCAGAGATTAAGCAACTCTGCATCCATCTATTCGTCAATCCATCCATCCATCCGTCCAGTCTTTGCACTCATCTGCCATCCTTCCTCCTCCCTTGATCCATCAGCTCACCCTTTCATCTCATACCAGACATGCCCAACTGTAGTCAATTAGCATTTTTCTCTCTCCTGCTCTCCTTTTCCTTCTCTCCCCCATCTATTCCTCTCTTCCTTCCTACTCTCTTTTCTCTTCTCTCCCCATTTGTTGTGCAAATTAGATGGAGGGGGTCATGACAGATTTTGCGCCTTTCTAGATCTTTGTTTCTTTTCCTGCCCCCTTCATGTAGCATGAATAAAGCTGATGGTAATTAAACAGTTATAGGACTGGCGTGCCCCCATTTATCCCATCTCACTCCATCTGTCTATCTCTTCTGCCCATTCACCTTTCATCGCTCTCCATCTCCTTGCCTTTTTTCTGTCTCTTTTCACTGTGACACTCACATTGTCACTCGTGTGCTCAACTTTCATCACCTGTGATCCAGTCCCTGCACTCTTTGCTGTGTTCCCTCACTCCGCTTTCCCCTCTGGGTGGAAGAAGGGAATGATTAGTGAGAACACATTCAGATTTTCCTTCCATGCGTCTTGCCAGTGAAACGCCCGCGTGCCCGCAGCGTTTGGGGACATTGGTGCCAGGGAAGAGGTGTTGTTTGTTGTTCTGTTTTTTTTAGACAGGACATGCCCAACATGGACCTGCACACCGACCTCTCTTCATCAAGGTATTCACAGACACGTGTGTGTGTGTTTGTGTGTGTGTGTGTGTGTGTGTGTGTAAGCTCTGCGTTTCAGTCGTGGGAAATCTAATTCTGCTTTCGCGGCCCAGATGTGCTGCACGGTGCTGTGAAACCTGACCCCCCATTCACCAGCACTACCAGCCACAGCAGTCCCCTCTCCTCCCTTGTCCTCCAAACCCGCCCAGAACTCTGCATTAAGACACATGTGGAAACAATTCAGTCAATGCCCTAAGCAGGGCAGCCCTCACACACACAAGTATACATATATAAAGTGCAGATGCACAAACCCCGCGTTTGCTCACACGTACTCTCGTCCGCCATGTGTTGGATGCTCATTGCGTGGTATTTGACAGTGTATTAACTGTACTGTGATCCTAAACTGCTATCCTAAACTGCAGGTTGTCCGCACTCAATCAGTGAGTCATGTGCTTCGCTCCAGGGTTAGAGAGGAGGTGAGGAAGGCTCTGCATTTTCACAACAGGAGGAATCATTGGTGGCTTTTCTAAAACTGTAAAGCTAATTGTTGATGCCTCACTGGAATAACGACCATTGATGCCATGTTGATCTCTGCTTGTTCATTTGCATATAAAACAGATTAAAAAAATATATTTTGGATGCCCAAATTGTCATTGCTGTATAGAAATCAGGCTGGTGCAGGTCTGTAGGTAAACATATAGTCTAACAGGAAATAGATGTAAATTTTGTGTGACTTGAACCTGTTACTCGAGTTTGTGGAGGTGCTGGATTCCATCCCAGCAGTCGCAGGAGAGGTCACCAAACCATCACAGGACACACACACACGCACACACACACACACACACACACACACACACACACACACACACACACACACACACACACATACACACCATTCACTCACACCTAAAGGCAGTTCAGAGTCACTAATTAACATGCACGTATTTGGACTGTTGACATGGGGAGAACATGGAAACTACACATAGAAAGGCCCAGAACTTGGAATTACTGCCAGAATAAAACGACTGTGCACTGCAAAAGCTGTGCTCTGTCAAATTTATTGCTTACAGTTAACACTGCATTTAACTTGTCATGTTAATCATTTCATTAACACTGATGTCCATGAAAACGAAATTGCTGAAAAGGTGCAATAATAAATTTCAAAACAGTTTTTTTTCCCACCAACTGATAGATTACAGTCTGTTCTGTAATGTAGAACTTTTTTTTATTACTTTATGTGATCAACAGCAATGGATTGTGTTTTTATGTATCCAATTGTTTTTATTTTATTTGGCTTGAGTGACCTTTATGAAGCGGAGGCAGTAATTAAAGATAATTGTAGTATAAATCTCCCTTTAATAGAGCGACAGTTTAGGCTGTAATCCTTTTAATGGGGACATGTCACAATAACAGAAAAACATGTGTAAATGATAAACATTACTGATGGTTGAAGTTGCTGGCATCCTTCACATGGACTTACTGGAACACTCCCATCATTAGTGTTATTAAGGACACCTGTGCTTTCCCATCGATGACACTGAAAACATCTGTAATAAAGAATCACTTTGTTATCCGACAAAAACACGACAATAACTTTTTAAACAGTTTAACCCCATAAAAGATCCACATACCTACCCACAGAAGGTTTGCGAAGGCCAACTCCAACTGCGTCTGCTCCCCATATGGCTCAAGGACAGCTTCATGTTGAGTGTGGACAGACATTAAGACTAATTATGCACGAAGGGGAAAGAATTGCTTTGTTATTATTAGAAACGTTTGGGTCTAATTTATCCCAGAAGTCAGCGTGGCCTCAGTGGATGTTTGACAGTGAGTAATCAAACACACCAAGAGAGACGGATGTCGAGGCAGTTGTTCCGTTTTGCATCTCCTCCTGAGACAGACTGCAGTTTTATTCTGGAGGTGAACCCAGGTCTGTGCTGACACAGTGTAGACCAGAATTCCCAGCAGCCTTCTGGCCTGTAGCTGGGAAGTGATCAAAGTTTTACAGGACTCTTTGATTATAGGTGTTCCTCATTTGTCCCTTTGCACCGGTGTTGTCGAGACCGCCTCGCTTTTGCATGTTTTTTGTACTGAGAGTGACCCATCTATCCAGCCGCAAGTTTTGCCTCAGGTCTTTTTTTTTTTTTTTTTTTTTTTATCAACAACTTCAACTATTTTGGCCTCATAAAGGGGATTTTCACGGGCAGCTGCTGCAACATTTTTGTAGGTTAAACGAAAGCATCAAAGAAAAAGAATAATCTGGCTGTATCTAACAGAATGATGGATAATCTAGATTTTTCACTGCTAAAAAAAATGAAAATTGAAGGCTGGAAAATAGTCATCAACTGGTGTCTCTTATGTCTACACAGAGTAAAGAGTGCATGATATTCTTACAATCATGCATTTTGGCCCTTTTATTCCAACTATTTGTTCCATTCCAATTAAATCTGAAAATAACATCAAGAAACATTTCGACTTCGAGACTTTCCAGTACACAGATGACTGCAGGCCACTGACACAACATCTAGGGGCTTTTACAAGCACTGCAGGAGCTGCTGCAGGAGCCTCAACATCCAGTTGTGCGGGTCTGAGTTTGATACAGTGGAGAGCGTGTAGTTAAAAATGAAAACAAATGTTACATTAGGTCACATCCAGACTTAAAAACACAATAAGAGAATGAGGAGCAAGTGTTGCCGCACTGTTCTCCTGTCAGCAGAGAGGATGAGGGTGGGGGTGGGGGTCAAAACTGTGACAGTGAAAGTGTGAGAACGTGTGTGTCAGGTCAGGGGAGAGCACAGGCTGGGTTGTTTTTGCAGATACATGCGCGTTTCTGTAATTTAATATTTGACTGCCTTCACATCTGGAGCTGCATGTAAAAATGGAAAATAGAGGGGTGGGATATACTGTAGGACTGACAAGTAGAAAGAAGAGAGGGAGGAAGAAAGAGAAGAGGGAAAAAAGCACCCTCCTCTTTTCCTCGGCGACACACACATCCACAGCTTTCGCTCCCGCGCCACTCACAGCGTGAGCGCACGCCTGGCTGCGCACACACGCTTTGTGGCAAACAGGATGCACAACTGCTGGATGCACACATACTTCTTGTCTTTCATTTTGTCTCTCCTTCTCAATTAACCCCTCCTTTTCTTCCTTTAAGCCATACACACACGCATACATGCCGCTCTGGGGTGACTGGTGTTGTAAGTTGGCGTGAGTGTGTAGGTGATCTGGGTGTGATTACTGCTTGGCTCTCCGACAGCTCTGATGATGACATTCAGTGCTTTGAGCTCCTCTGGCCTGGGCCCGCTCCAAACACAACCAGGCAGCACACATACTCTCTCTGCCTCAGAGCCATGCATACATGTGGCCTAGATTCTTCTGGAGCACACACTTGTTGTACTCTACCTAATATTCATCAGTAGTGACCATCAAAGTCCCACCTGCTGCATCTCAAGCGTGTCTCCATCACTCTTGTGCTGTTTAAAATCAAATTGCAACCTGCTCTCATGTGTGCTGCTGCTGTTCCTCAGATTTCTCCTGTTTGCTCCAAGTATCTGTTTGCTTCCCTTTGCCAAGCTTCCAGAGCAGCTGTGAGTTGGATCGTTAGCATCCAATCAGGGTCCACATATGTGTGCACGCACCACAATTTTCTCCGTTGCGCGGCTTCATGCCTAGATTGTGTTAATCCTCTCTGTCTTCCAAATATTTCTGTACACCCGACAACGTCAATGGTTCTCTGATAAAAGCACACACATGCACACATTGTCCTTCGTTACCATTGTTTCAGCTGGAGCAGAGTCAGTGCTTTTGTTTGCAATTACGAGGGTTTGAAGTGGAAGGGGAGAGAAGAGGATGGATGGAAAAGTGAAAAAAAGAGAAAAAGTAGATTAGAAAAAAACACACCAGCGTGTCTGTGACATATTAGTCACATTTTACCGTAATTGTTGTTCGACCCCATCCCACACTTGTTAAAAAGAAGAAAAAAGAAATGCTTGGGGAATGTGCTTTTGCAGTGGATGGTTTCCAAGGTTTTGTCTGGTGTGTTCTGTTCAAAGGGCAAAAGGAGCTTTGTGGCAGGCTGGTATGGCTTTAAAAACATTACAACTATGGGTAGAGGCCTGTTCCGCTTCCTAAGCCTCAGGCTTCAGTCGGGATTGACCCCATCAAAGCAGAATAGATTGTCCCATTTGTAGAGGTACTAAAGAGTCTTCAGCCGGAGTCTTTCAGTTTCCCTAAAATCCAAACGATTGCTCTGTGTAAAACCCAAGATAAAGGAAAAGATGAAGCCTCCTTGATTCTTTTCTATCTGGATTAAGAAGTGGTGATAAGAGGATCTGGGACATCTAATAGATCGATTTACTTTTAGAAAACGTGTTTTAGTAGGGAACAAATCGCAGAAATAGTAACTGATAAGAGGCATGTGCCCCTAAGACAATGTCCGGACAGGGACCCCTTGGAGGTTCATGAGAACACAAGCCTTGTTAAAATCTAAACCTCCTGCTGTGACGAGCAAGGGAAGGCCAAAGTTCAGGGGTCAGGGTTGGTTGACTGACTGATTTATACTGTAGTTAGCAAAGCTTCCAACCCCAATTTGGATGTACAGTTTGTTTACTATTCTCTCACGCAATATGTATGTACTTTTTGATATGCCATTTATCCATATTTTTGGAAACGAATGGCGTTTCCCTTGCTTATTTGTGCAGGGACTCATTGACGCAATAAATAGCATGCATTTTCACAATCTAGTTATTGAAGTCAAAGCAAATTAGTCCTCAAAACCTATGCACAAAACATACGCTTCCACTCGCACCCATCCTCACACACGGTTCACGATGTTCGGGGAGGTGTGTGTGTGTGTGTGTGTGTGTGTGTGTGTGTGACCCGTGTACGTCCTCTTCTGACTCCCTGTGTTGCCCAACAGGGAGTATTTGTGTGGTATCCAAGGACAACTGCAAGGAGAGGGTGGGGGAGGCTGATGCCGAGAGGCGGGGCTGCAGCCACATTTTCTTCTCTGGTTTGTTAGCCCGTCTGATGGCCGTGTGTGTGTGTCTGCAGAGCACACAGGTGGGGTTACGCACGATGTCATTATACGACAATGTGCATGTCTGTGTGTCTTTATGCATGCATGCGTGTGCCTAAGCAGCGTGTGGAAAGTGTTGTTGTCTACAGTCTAACTGTTAGTGACAAGTACACACTGACTACTGGAGTCAAAAAGTTAAATGCACTCTATGCTCTTTTCTTTCCCTGGAGGCTCCCTTTTTTCTGCCTCTTGCCCTCTCCCCTCCCATTTTTATTTTCTGTATTTTTCTCTGTCATACTCTCCTGCTTTTGCTCTATCCCTGGCGGTTTCTTTCTTTCTATCCCCACTCCCTCCCTCTCTCCCTCCTTCCATCTCTGATGATTTTAGCAGAGGTGTGACTCATTGGGCATCGAGCCACAATGTCAGGTAGTGGTGGAGGGGTGGGGGTGGGGGGGCAGAATGAGGTGGAGAGAGAGAGAAAGAGAACGAAAGAGAAATTGAGAGGGGGAGGAAAGTTGAGGTTTATTGCAAAAGGGGGGTAAAAGATATGCAACATGGAAAGGAATGTGGAAGAGGGAAAGAGTGAGTGAACGAGAGAAACTGGGGAAAGGGAGGGGTGTACAGTCAGCACAAGGAAAACATAAAAAAGGAGGGAAATGAATAATTTCTGCAAACGGTTTCCGTCACAATCGAGTATTTTCCTCCTTGCATGTTTTCTTCATGGCCTCTCATGTTTTGACCATACAGCACACTCTTTTAGTTGACCGATGTGTTTATGTGCAAACCTGTTCATTGGCAGACCTCCACTTAAGCCTTTTTATGCTTTAAAGTAGCTAATTACCGAGGGGGTCATTAATATATGTTGGCCTACCAATAAAATATAGACCTGGAGGAAACAGAGAAGTGGGTGGAGGGAAGTGGGGTGTGTGTGTGTGTGTGTGGCGGGGGTGGGGGGGGGGGGAATGAGCGAGGCAGAGGTGAGATTATCAGTCAGCCTGGACAGGGCTGTGATCATGTGATCAAATACAGTAATTGTTTCATGGGTTAGAGGCTAAAGGTTCTCCTCAAAAACAAACACACACATACACACACACACGCACACACACTTGAACTTTCACTTCTGTCCTCAGCAGAGGTTGCGTCTGCGCCAGAATCACGGCTGTGTCGCCTCTCAGTCTCCCTCATCCCTTCCTTCCTCCTGTTTTCCTCCCTTACCACAAATGTCACGTTATCCTGTTGACACGTCAGATCATAAGATATAAATTATTCAATATGATAATGCCTTTGATCATTTTTTTCTTATCATCATTATCTAAACAAAACATTCTGGTGATGATATAATCTCTCAGGTGGTACTTAACCTCAGGTTTTCTCTCAACACTGCCCCCTTCAGCAAAGTTCCTTGTAAACAGTGGCTGTAACATTTCCAGAGGTAAGAAGGTCGTTTTGGGTGTAATTTGGGCATCTTCACCCATAGACAGTGACTAATTGTACAGTCATGCTTCAGTACCTGCTTATATTCTTCTGGTGGTACTTCATTAGCATATGATATTCTCAGGATGTTTCCCTAAGATGAGGGAACATTGGTAAAACCATTTGTTTTCAAATACAGGCATCTACAAATGGCACATTCAGATGTAGCTGTGTGTTACTGCAAATACTAATGAGTTAAATAACAAAAAAAATGTCATTGTCATCATCCAGGGGTGTTCCTGTGACTCTAGAGTTCATGGAGTTTATTTGGATTCTGGAAATAATGACTACTTCACTATATATATATTTATATAGATAGATAGATAGATAGATAGATAGATAGATAGATAGATAGATAGATAGATAGATAGATAGATAGATAGATAGATAGATAGATAGATAGATAACCTTCACATTAAATATAAAGATTTAGATCATTCCACGGTGCATTAGCTGCACTTACAATAGTGTGATTTCAAAGTCAGGGTATGTTGATATCAACAGTTAAACTGGTCTTTCTGAAGGTCAGCCGCTAATATACCAGTTGTTTTCAAACTGCAGTGGTGCATAAATACTGTATTCACAGATGTACGCACAGCATATTTTGCGAAACTGGAAACTAATGCGCCCAGTGTATCCCAGCAGTAATGGCAGAGACAGGAAGGGGATCAAAAGTCATCCTGACAGATTGCTATCTTCTCCCACCTGCTCCCTCTGGAATTTCCTCTCTCCCTGGTGTGTGCCCGTGCGTGTGCGCCTCTGTTATGTCTATCAGACTGTTTGTGTTTCTGCATGTGTGCATGGGTTTCCATGTGGATGCGAATCTACATGTGTGCATGTGTGTGTAGTCTGTTTCAACGCTTCTGCAACTTGCGGGAATCTCAAACTCTGGGGCTGGAACAGGCTCCCGTGCTGGGGTCTGTTTAGCGTTGTGCCATCTTTCTCTGCCTTTTTTTCCCTTCTGTGTCTGACAGCTCTAATAAATTGAGCAGATTAGGTTACAGCCCTCAATACAAGGCAGTCTTCCCATTTTTCTGCTCTTTCTCTCCTTGCTCTGTCTTCACTTTCTTTCTCTTCACTTTCTCATAAAAATGATCTGTTCTCTCCATCAGACACTTTCTTGTGAATATGAGGAGACACTAACTGGCAGCAAGACACAGCACATGCACACACGATGTCTCTAAAGACCTCTCAGGTTGCTGAGATTTTCCATTTTTTGCATAATAAGATAATAATAATTATTATAATAATATTACAGGGTGTGACAGCGCAAGGGTCCATTGACTGCAATGCCAGCTTCCTATAAATATCCCCCTTCTTCAAGGGAACATGAGAAGCAGCAGAGACCTTCAGTTTACACAGCTGACGAGCATGTGGTCCAAACCTGCCCTTTTCTCTTTTCCCCTTATTTTTCTCACCTCTTTTCCTACTCCTGCACTTCATTTTCCTATCACTTTGTTGCTCCATCTGCTACTGTGTGTCCTTGACAGTTTTCTTTCTTTTCTTTGTTTGCCCCCTTATCTCCCCTCACCTGCCTTCCTCCCCCATGATTTACTAAACCAGAATCCCTCTATCTTGCGTGACCTCCCACCTCTTCTCTCACGTGTCATTCTCATCCTCTAATTCAGCTTGTATATATGCACGCACACACACACACACACACACACACACACACACCAATACACACACACACACAGACTTGCTTGTGCGACTTGTGCGTTTGCTCGTTTTTGTATGACTCTTTAGCTCCATCTAGTGACGTTCTTCTGTCAGCAGAGCTCCTTTCATTTTCCTTTCTTGATCCGGGTACCCAGAACTCGGTTTTACCTTCAATTTGCACAGAAAAATAAAAACACGGAAATGAGCATTATTGACTGTTAACTCAAAACCTTGTAGATAAAAATAAGTATTATTCTTACCTCTGCCAAGGAGGTTATGTTACAACCGTCGTTAACTGTTTGTTTCCAAAATAACTCGAAAAGTTATGAACGGATTTTCATATTTTCAGATAACGTTGATGATGGGAAAATGAACAAATGACTCGTGATTGGTGATGGAGGAACTTTGATTTTTGATCACACAGGGGTTTTGATCTTGAAGCAACCTACTATGTTGCATAACCTTGTATCGCTACTCTCAATAACGTATAAACACTATAGCCTACTACTGGTGTAAGTCAAATGAACATCTGGGGGAGGTCGGCGCTCTCCAAGTGCATCTCAATAACTAGAGAATAGACGCTCGCTCACGGATGATCACCTGATCAGTTTCATTCATCAGGTGATCCTTTCTTTAGACCACGTGACGCACAGTTCCGCTCTGTCATTTCAGTATTTTATTTAACCACACGCTTCATCTCTTCAGTCTCTAATCGTTGCTTTATTGTATTTTCCTTGATGTGGGCTACTTTTACTTATGTTCCAACCAAATAATGAAATGCAGTGAACATGTATTTATTAGGGAGGTGACCCGTCGGTTGACGCGCCGGTTTAGCTCAGTGGCTACTTCATCGAACTCTTAACCATGCGGACCGCGGGACGCTGGTACGCCACGGGCGCTGCCCGGCGTTTTGACTTTCAATTTTTTTTTTTTTTTAAGGCGAACACGGAAAAAGACTGGGTTAGTGATGTTCACAAAAATAAAGTATTTTTTTCCGTAATGGTGTTATTTAAATAAAATAAACTGAGTTTATGCTCGTGCTAACTCCGTGTTAAATTAAAATTCTGATGTAGACACTCCAATAAACTCACTGCAATAACTCGATATTTAACCATTTGTTTGCGGGTGCTTTCAAATACGAGGGATAATGGCACCGTTAAGTTACAAAAAGAAAAAAAAAAAAAGCAAAAAAAAAAAAAAAAACCTGTACATTAAAATTAAAATGACTATTTACAGAAAAGTCAAGGTCTGTTGGAGTATATTGGACAGTTGAAAGACTGGAAGACTTTACAGATAGATTTTAATGGATTCCTCTGACCTGTGGAGGAATGAGAATCTACATATTTTCACGAAACCCATTTAAACACTGCAGCAAAAGTTCGACCAGATGTCCACTAGAGGGCAGACAAAGGTCACGGCTGGATCAGGAAATACAATAGAAAGTGTTGATGGCCACAAAATATCATTAAAATATCATCTGATCAGTCAGGCCAAAGTTTCATTCATCAGGTGAATCTTTCATTAGACCACGTGACTCACAGTTCCACCTGTCATCTCAGTATTTTATTTAACACGTTACGATTTAATCTCTAATAGTTGGATTATTGTATTTTCCTCCTACAATATAAAAATTATGATGTGGACTCTCCAATAAATTTGTCAAAATCAACATGACATAAAAAAGTGCAAATTGTACACACATGCAATAGCAATAGTAAAAAAGATAATACTGTTGTTTAAATAAAATAATTTTGCGATTGTGTTTATGTATTTATTTGATTTTTCTTACTGAAACAGTAGATTTGACTTAACTTGTCGAATATACATTAACGAAATGTTACCAGTAGATGGTGTTAAAAGACCACTAATAATATCAGAGTTGCAGTTGGCTTCATCTACTGGATAAAGAGACTGCATTTACAGGGACGTCAATAAGGTCTATTGGAGAATCAGCTGGATAGTTGACAGACTGGAAGACGTTTCAGATAGATTTAAACTTTAAACTGTGACGGATTGAGAATCTACATGGACATATTTACACGAACACCACGCTGCACAAATTAAACACTGCAGTAGCAGTTTGACAAGATGTCCACTAGAGGGTAAAATAAGACCTCGGTTAGAATAAAACATCATAATGGCCAGAAAAAGAAAACTACAGAAACTTCAGAATTTCAGTTCATGACACTTATTCAGCAACATTTCTCATATTTTGGATGTTATTATGGATTTTTAAAGCAAAATGAGTGACATTAGTTTTTTATTTGGATTACAAAAAAACCTTTATATTTATATGTGCACACCTTGGATTTCAAAACATTCATTTTGAAAAAAATGTTATTGAAAAAAAAATAATTACATTATTACAGATTGTAGAATTACGCTGTAGACTCTGCACACACTGCACACACTGCGCGTTCTCTTTTAAGTTTTATTTCTGGTAAAATGTTAGAGGTCACAGAAGTACATACTGATTTACGTTCCCGGATAAAGCCAGCAGGTGGCGCCACCAAAACACAAACAAATGATTCACGGACTTGGCCTTGCGGTGAACTGGAGGTCAGAGGAAACGTTGCCCATACCTGCTCAAATGAGCCCCCGTGGGAAGAGTGAAACAAGAACGAAACGTTTGTTCCTTATTTCAAAGTCGAGAATAAAAGACATTTCCAATCATCATTTGATCTTCTCCCCGCCTTCTCACTTCTGAGTACGGGTCACGGTCAGGTGCTGGTTTACCGTGCTTTCTATCGGACAATGGTTGAGCGAGGCGATCGGGGCGGATGAGAACGGCTTAATTCTCCGTGTAATGCATGTTAATGTAACGGGCACCGCGAGGCTGCCGACCGGAGCGCTTTGGGATTATTTATCACAAAACATTTGTATTCTTCCTTCGGAGAACGGTTGATCCCGGATAGCTGAACACTAATCCTTCACTCCGTTAATTAAAAAGAAGGGAAAAGCAATTGAACTGGTGCTGGTGCTTTTCCCCCTTTTTCCAGAAATGATTACATTTCTGGAGAAGCTTAACCATCTGCTTGAGGTTAAGTCTGCAAGCAGATTGTGTTTTCTGCTTATTTAAACCTGGAGATTTTAGCTTTTTTTTCCTGAAAAGGGGAGGGTGTTTGGAATTTAGAGTTGCTTGTCCAAAAGATAGAATGGAACAAGATTTATTCCAAAAGTTAAATGAATGCTTTTTGTGACTTTACCCAGCAATTCAATCTTGTTGACTTTTCCTTCTTTTTTGCTTTCTTTTCTTACCCACTCACATTAAGGTTGGCATAGAGTGCATTTCATCTTTCTGAATCCTAATTTCTTTGTTGAAAGGTAAAACACAGTTGCTAAGTTGAAGGACAACAACATCATTCCCACCAACGACCTTCCATCAACACATCCAAACAAGGAATCCTCCCCTGGGAAGATTTTTTTAAAATGCTTCCTATCTTTCTCTTTCCCTACTAGGCTACAAACACACTTCTCCCCAGGGACCAGAGCTGTGTCGTCAGTCCCAAGAAGAGACTTTCAGATTCTGAACCAGGGTCCTCCATTAAGATGCCACTCGTGTCTGTGTGGACACGAACCCACATTCACAAAGACATCCTTTAGTTCTCTGTTCCACCCACTCCTTCTCACTCTCTCTGCGCTTCAGTGGTCGTCTTACTGACCGGGATTAACGGGGAAAAGATTAGATGTGAACAAACATGTTGCACATTCTAAAGAGGCCTGGGCTGTCCTTCTGCTGCAATAACATCATCATCATCATCATCATCATAATAATTCTTTCTCTGAGCTCAAATGTTTTAGTCAAAACAAACTTTGAAATGATGCATACATTTTCTGTCATCTCTGCGACTGTAACACCTGTGAGATATTCGTTTAATCCAAAACCATAATACCTGATTAGAGACAAATGACTGCAGATTAATAATGCTGCTTTTATGTTGATTGTGTTGATACATGTTCAGGTCAGCCTAAGGGAATTACAATCGTGTAATGCACATTTGTTTGAACATGTCACTGATGGGATTTCTGTCATTTATGCGCCTGATGTGCAACATTATTTCCCCTAGATATTGATTAAAACAGAATATCCTGGCCCATCAACTGTGGTACAAAATACATAAAAAATGCTTTGTGATTAATGGATTGTGGCCATCAACCATTAAAGGATTCTCATTAAAATGCATCATAAAAATGACAGGAGCCTCTGGCAGTGTCCATACTCAGGGAAAGGGAATGCTTTCTCAGGCCTGTTTCATTTTAAAAGGAATCCCCGGAAGCTATAAAGCAGAAGTTCTAATAAATCAGGGCACGAATCAAATAAAATAATGATAGTTCTGACTGCCACCGCGGGCCTACAGGGCACGCCATGACAAATCTATAGCCATCCTCATCTGTTAAACGCATCCTAATCCAAATCTGTCTGATATCTGGTGTCAAATTTACGCCTCCCCTTCTCTTTTAATGGGTCACGAGGAGGAGATATGTGGATGAGAAAGGGTTAAACGTCCACAGTAATTACAGTCGTGCTCCGCGTCGGCGTCCTCCAATAAGACGGTACGTCCAACCCCACCCCCACTTCCTCAGAGGGGCTCACATTGGAAAATCAAAGCCACCCCGCTCACACACCATCGGTGCTGCGCGCAGAGCACAGCAGACAGGAGAGAGGTGCGTAGGCTCTCCACTCCCCTCGCCTTAACTCTCCAGTAAAGTTGTGCACAGGTCTTTCTAACGCACTTTTTTTTCAATATTTTGGCATAAACTTTGCTTTTTTTTTTTTTTTTTTTTTTTTTGCTTTAGAAAATACTTCACCTGCACGGCGTTATTATTTGACTAGGCGAAAGATGTCCGGGTGATGTGATTTTTACGCACACCACAGAAATGGATCACAGACTATCCAGAGGCAGCTGGGTACCAGTAGCTGGGCTAGTTATATGTCTGCTTCTGTGTGCGTGTGTGGTGGACTTGGTCCTCGCTCAGATTCGTTACTCCATCCCGGAGGAGCTGGAACATGGAGCTTTCGTGGGCAACATCGCCGAAGACTTGGGACTGGACGTGGCCAAGCTGTCAGCACGTCGCTTTCGCATCGTCTCCGGCGCAAAGAAACAGTACTTAGAAGTGAACCTGGAAAACGGCATCCTGTTTGTAAACGAGAAAATTGACAGAGAGGAGCTGTGTGAGCGAAGCCCCAGCTGTTTTTTGCACTTACAAGTGGTGATTGAGAACCCGTTAGAGTTATACAGAGTGGAAGTGGAGATTTTAGATGTAAATGACAACTCTCCCAGTTTCCCGTGGAGCGAGTTTAATCTTGACATCACAGAATCAGCTGCACCCGGCTCGCGTTTCCCGTTAGAAAGCGCACAGGACCAGGACGTGGGCAGCAACTCTCTGCGCTCCTACACGCTCAGTGCGAACGCGCACTTCGTGCTGAATATCCAGACGCGCAATGATGGAAGCAAGTTCGCCGAGCTCGTCCTGGACACTCTGCTGGACCGTGAACAGCAGAAAAAACATGAAATGATTCTGACTGCTTTTGACGGGGGGTCTCCAGAACGGTCCGGAACAGCTCTGATAACTATCACCGTGTTAGACGCCAACGACAACGTCCCCGTGTTTGACCGCTCTGTTTACCGGGCCAGCCTGGTTGAGAACGCACCGAGGGGGACGCTGGTGCTGAAGCTGAATGCCACAGACCTGGATGAGGGCTCGAATGGAGAAGTGACCTACGCGTTTAGCGGTCACGCACCGCTCAAAGTGCGCGAACTATTTAACGTGGACCCGTACACGGGAGAAATCCGAGTGAAAGGCGTCGTGGACTATGAGAAAGCCAGCGTGTATGAGCTGTTTGTACAGGCAAAGGATCGGGGACCCTCAGCGGTGGCGGTGCACAGTAAAGTACTAGTAGACATCCTGGACGTGAATGACAACGCACCTGAAGTCATCCTCACATCGGTGTCTACCCCAGTCCAAGAGGACGCACCACCGGGCACGGTGATCGCGGTGATCAGCGTCATGGATCGGGACTCGGCGGAGAACGGGAACGTTGACTGTCAAATTCCGAGCAACGTCCCCTTTCAGTTGCACTCATCGTTTAGAAATTATTATACTCTGGTGACAAGCGAGTACCTGGACAGAGAAGCGGTGTCTGAGTACAACATCACTCTCACAGCCCGAGACCTGGGCGCTCCCTCGCTCTCCACCAGGAAAACTATTCTCGTCCAAGTGTCTGACATTAATGACAACCCCCCGCGCTTCTCTCAGCCTTCATACACTGTTTATGTGACCGAGAATAATGCCCCTGGCGCTTCCATTTGCTCTGTGAGTGCGTTCGACCCCGATTCTAACCAGAACGCGTATCTGTCTTATTCCATTCTGGAGGGTCAGATTCAGGGCATGCCCGTGTCCACTTATGTATCAATCAACTCTGACAACGGCAATATCTATGCACTGCGCTCTTTTGATTATGAGCAACTTAGAAACTTTCAGATCCTGGTGCAGGCGCAAGACGCCGGCTTCCCGCCGCTCGCCAGTAACATCACAGTCAACGTCTTTGTCCTGGACCAGAATGACAACGCGCCTGTTATTGTGTCCCCGCTCCCTAAAAACGGCTCCGTGGCCACAGAAGTGGTTCCACGGTCAGTTGACGCTGGGTATCTTGTTACTAAAATTACCGCGTTAGACGCGGACGCAGGGCAGAACTCCCGGCTGTCTTATCAGGTGTTGCAGGCTACAGACCCGGGGCTGTTCAGCGTCGCTCTGTACACCGGAGAAATCAGGACTATTCGCCGTGTGATGGAAAAAGATGCAACAAGACATAGACTGGTCATATTAGTGAAGGACAATGGGCAACCATCGCTCTCCGCCACCGTCTCCATTATCCTCACGGTGGTCGACAGCGTGCCGGAGTCGCTGTCGGATTTCGGGGACCTCACGCTGAGCCCACAGCCCCCCTCCAACCTCGCTCTTTACCTGATCGTGTCCCTGAGCACAATATCTTTAATATTCCTGGTGGCAATAATCGTGCTGGCTGCAATCAAGTGCTACAAGGACAGGGAGACCATGAGCGGCTACAACCTGCCGCCGTTCGCCTGCTGCTGCTGCGGGGGATTTCAGCCCGAGCCGCCTCCAGAGGTGTTCAAAAAATCCAACCTCAATCTACAAATTTCATCCGCCACTAAAGTGCCCACGAACTGCATGGAGGTGAATGGAAATAGCACTCTCTCACAATCATACTGTTATAAAGTGTGCCTGACTCCCGAATCAGCCAAAAGTGACTTCATGTTTCTGAAGCCGTGCAGCCCCGGCAGCACACCGAGGAACAACGAGGCCAAGAGCGCGGAATGTTCGTGGAACGCGCAAAGCCGGTGCTCGTCTGTGAACAATGGTGCGACTACTCCCAATGAGGTACAGTCAGATAAGTGCAAAAATATTGTGTGTATGTTGTTGGTTTAATAAAATCCCCACTTTTTTTTAATAGAAGAACAACATCTGGGCTGTGACATTCTTCCAGGAAGGGCAAATTACGCATGCCCTTCAGACTTCCAGGCAACTTGAGCAAAACAAGCCCCGTGTTGTGTTCTAAACCTTGTTACACGGCACGTTGCCTTTTCTGCTGTGTTCTAATCATGTCATTTTATCCCTGTGAAGCTGTGGTAATGTTTGGCACCGGGGGATAAAAATGCGGCGTTGCCAGATTATTTTTTAATTGGTATGTTAATGATCGTGTTAAACCCTGTTTAGGAATCCTCAGTGCGTAACGCGCCTTATCACCTCCAGAGAATGAAGTGAGATATCAATTACTGTGTGAGTGGGAGAGCAATCCAAGCGGAGTCCTCTATTTGCTCTTGGTAGCCTTTCCATATAGCGTCAAGACACATTTTTTTGGGGAAAAAAAAGGCACGTGGAAACGCTTTAAATAATTCATGAATTTAATTATAGTTTGTGATAAGAATGCAAGGAGTCATTGCCTCACATTATGTTTCATGCAACACGGGAACGCGCGCCTGCCTCCGGCGCACCAACCCGAGCTTGAACAACAAGTCAAGGTTATCTATCCGTGATTGACAAGGTGAATGGCAGCTGCTGAATTCATCCTTCCTGACGCCCAGACAAATGTTGCGCGATGAGTCGTAGCTGTGACCCTCCCGTCTTACTCTCGCAGTAACAATATAGGACAGATAACCTCAATAACTGCGCCTCAAGGGCAGCGGCGCTGCCAAACCATTATATTACATACAATGTGGTGTATTCACCGGGGGAAGGGGGGGAGAGAGAGCTGTCTATTATTGATGGAAAATGGCAAATGACCGGTTTTGGGGAGACAGGAGAGGGCGTCGATGGGGAGGGCGCGAAGGGGAGTGTGGCGGTGCAAGGACACGGCTGGACTGAGACGTGGGGCGCCTGTAGATGGGCTGTAGATGGAGAGAGAGAGAGAGAGAGAGAGAGAGAGAGAGAGAGGGGAAAGAGAGATTCATTTTTGGTGAGGACTGGGAGGAGGGGGTGCTGTAGAACACGGGGGATAAGGAGAAAGGAGATTTACAGAAGAAGGATCAATGTTTTCTGTCATTCGGAGCAGCAGAGCGGAAATGTGACGGTTCTCTGTTGTTTATGTCGCTTTTATGTTTCCATAAAAACAGAATGACGCTATCGCACCAGACCCCACAAGGAAAGGCTGGCAAATATCATGTCAAGCGCGTACATGCGCACGCACACACACACGCTGGTTACCAGAAGGATTTTGAGGGTCACAGAGATGGTTATGCCTGCAGATGTGCTCCTGCAGGAGAAGGTGTCCTTTCTGTCTTTAATTGGTTTCCACAATTCACCCGGTGGCGTCCCTCTGCGTACCCACGTAAGTCTTCGTGAGGCTGTCGGTGACACATTAAACCTTGAATTAAGCTTCAGGGGCGCCACAGACGAAACGCGTGGGACCGCTTTTGTAGACGAAGCTTAGGTGAAAAGGAAATGAAAGACAAATTCAAGCGCGGGGGACAGCGGCATGCAACGCGCACAGAGCTGTCGTGGGTTGTGTACGCTTTCAAAGAGCTCAAACTTTTCGAGGCTCAGTGAGACTTTTAATTAAAATTCTTGCTCAAGGAGCATCGGGCAATGTAAAGCGATGCACAAAATCCACAAAACAATGACGTGTGTAATTTTCTTAATTTCCTCCCCAGCATGCTTTTCCTTTGAAGATTAAAATCATGTTTTGTTTCGTCCCGGTGGGGTTTTAATTGGTTTTGCGCATAGCTGGCTCAGGGTATATTTGAAAACCGAATCTAATAATACGCTTACGACGCGCTCTCCTTGTTAGCAGCTTCGTGTGAATTAAGACAGCCGAATGAAACGTATTAAACTGATAATAAACACCACTTTGACGCTCTTCCTCAGCCACAGAAAACCAAACTAGAAAAGACAGTCAAAGCTTGAGGCAGCAACGTCTCTCTGTTCTGCAAAGCATCCACGTGGTGGCAGCCGAGATCCAAAAGAGCTGCGTGTGCGTGTCAGGAGGAACAGCAGAGCACAGGTTGCTCCTCAGGTCAATTATCCCTGACCATTCGCTGATTCAAGAGGGTGGAACGTGCTCACGTTTGATGCTGAGCCTTAATATGAAGTGAGAGAAGAGCTGCTCAGTATTCAGCTATATGTCCTGTCAGGTTTTATAAAGTAAGAATTAAATACAGTTTCTCTTTGCAGCTGAAGCAGGCCAACACGGACTGGACCCTCACAAAGAATCAAAACTCATCCATTAAAAGGTATGGTGAATTTAATATTTACAGGCCTTAATGTAGTATAATTACACCCTGAGGTGATTATACTGGCTCACTGGAAACACCAGTTTTGATCAAAAGCTTTCCTGTACTCACATGGAAAGAGTCATTATAAATGCTTCTGGTTTGCAGTTATAACTCCATCAACATGGAGGGCACGCTCATGCGTAAGGCCATGCACGCGGATCCAGAAAACTACGTGACTTCCATGGCCCCGGGTCAGTACTGGACCTGGGGAACTCACATGAGAGGCATGAAAGGTGAGAGGTCGCTTACTCGTCATCAAGATCACAGGCCTGCATGCAGTCACTCCTCACCACACATGCGGGCTCACGCATCATGGCTGCTGTGGTAATTCTGGTGCATGTATCTTTGTTTGCGTTCTGAAATAAATCAAGCTTTATCTCTGTGGCATTACAGAGTACAGGATGTCTCCCTCCACTAGCGGGGTCACATCTCGTCCTTGGACTCCGAGGTGCACTCCTCCTCCCCAGCAGCAGCAGCAGCAGCCATCAGTGCCCTCCCACCCTCACCCCCACCCACCGCCCGACTACCACCACAACGTGTACATCCCTGGGACGCCATCAGGCTTCTGCACGCTGAGGCCCACAGCACAGCGGAGTGAGCTGGACGTGCACAATTCCTTCTCCACCTTTGGCAAGAAGCGACGTCTTCAGATGTCCCCTCAGGGGGAGGCGGCCATCATAAATAATGACCTCTACAACGACTGACCATGCGGCCTGAAAGGTTGATAATGTACGATATTCTCATGGAAATTGCTTGGGATACTTTTGAGTACATATATAAGGATAGAAAGGACGCTAAAGTAATAAAAAAAAGTCATGGATGATTTCCTTGTGCTTCTAAAACAGAAGGGAAACAAAGGCTTGGTGGCTGTTTATGTGACATGCCTGTGTAATAAGGCTGATTTCCATTTCTGCCTATTATTAATATTATTTAGACAATCACCGAGAAGCAGTTATATCCCAAATCTAGAAAAGCAAAATTAATAAATTGACATTTTTTTGCACATCCTTCTGAATTTATGTACTCAGTTTAATGATGTCTGCTTTCTGTCTGTGAGTTTGCCACAGGAGCTTGTGTAAATATGTCCAAGTGTATGCAAGCTGCACCTTGATGCAGACAGCTGTATAGAAGGGATGGATTCCCCAACACGTACTGTATACATTTATGAAAATAAAATATTTTTTCCATACCAAATGCCTATTAATCATACACGTGGGACCTCCTTATGTTTAAACTGATAATATTAAAAATCAGATTTAGTCATTCCACATACATGAAGCAGTCAGTTTTGTGTAAATGGGTTTCAGTCAATTATTTCTGAGCAAAAAAGTTCCACAGCTCAATCTGATATGACGCCACGAAGGTTTTCTGCCTTGGTAAGCTGTTTCCACAAAGGGAAATAAACACGGCGAAATGCTAACATATGCTAATTGGAATGCTTGCATTTCCATTTGCCCACAGAGAATAGTGGGGTTCATTAACTGAACAAACAGAACATCTCTCTCTCGAAATATCACTTTAATTAAGACCACAAACACAAATACAAGCATCAAGGGAAGAGGGATCACTTCCAAATGTCACACCTGGATGTGAGCAGAGGGGCCTGTGACTCCTTTGTCTGTGCCCTTTTCCATTTTACCTCTTTGGGAATTAGTTCCCAGCCATCAACAGATGCAAGCTGCCATTGGCCAGGAGGCGACATCTTAATTAGGTCGCGGTATGACTCAGATTGAACATAATTTTGTTAATAGGAAAATGGGTGTCCGCAGAGAGGTTTGCAGGGTAACCTTTATGATGAGGTGATCCGCAGGGATGACTGGAGAAGCAGCCAATTTTAGCCTGGCTTACTTTCACATGAGAGAGCAACAGGGATTTTCTTTGTCCTCTTTCTTAGCTTTTATTCTTCAAGTAGAAAAGAACTGCAATTGTGAGCAAAACAGGCAGAAAAACCATGAACGTATATAAATACTATGAATAACTCACATATGTTTTCATCTCATATTTTGAAGTAAATATCATCAGAACGGGTGTACAGTCTTTTTGGTGTGTATGGTGACATGAGTAAAACTGTAGTCCATACTGTTACCATGTGATCTGTCGTGAATCACAGTACTGAAATGGCCGAAGTGTCTTCCCGTCTGTCCATTTGCAATTTTATATTTTGTCCAAAAGAGGGCGCACACGACCGCGTACGATTAATGACGTCCATGATGCTGTAAATAAATTTTTTTTATTCTCTAAATAATGCGTACGTGTCAAAACATGTCTTCCATCTTTACAGTAACGGAGCTTATTCAAAAATTAACAAGATCTACATGAATAATATGTAACTAGTCGACATAACTGAGATTGCTTCTGTTAATCTGTGTTTTTAACTGTAAAACGAGTCACAGAGGAGATCAGTTTCAACAGCTGATAGGTTCTACCAATCGTGTGAAGAGGAAAGCACAGTTCAAACAGAAGGGCTGAATTTTAATGTACATAAGTAACTTCAGTGATGTGAACAAAGTATCAAAATGTTGAGCAGCATGGAGATGCCTTAATTTTAATTTAACCTCGAAATTGCAGTGCAGTGAACGAGTGAATGAATGAATGAAAACCTGTTATAGTCAAATCAAACGTTTCTTCATTTGCGTCATAACACATTTTTCCAGCAGATGGCATTATCGAGTACAATTATTACACAATAAACATGGATGGGAGAAAATTATACTACTAAAACAAAATCAGTAATAGCAAATAAATACAAAAGTACTTCGTTAACACATGTTGGACAAAAAAGAATAATAAAAAAAATCATACACCATAGTATATATTATAGCACCTTCAAGACTTACCAAAATTATGCTATATTTTTGAACTCTTTTCATTATCACCTTCCAACATTGTACCAAGAAAGGTTTTAAACATTTTTAAAAGCTATGTTTTGTTAAATAAATCCCAAAGAAACCTCATTGTACAATTTTATGTAATAACATTTATTTGACTAAAGAAGGCCCTTAGATTGATACATGCATGTGGGTCATTAAAGTAGCTGTGGAAATGTTGTGTTTAGCTTTAAAATCACATCTGCAAAGGAGGCCTTTTAAAATTGAATAGTACACTATTGTGTAATTCCTGGAAGAGCATATTGACTCAACCATATTTCAAATCCACAAAAAACTATTCTTGTATTCCTTCGTGCATCTCTTTAAATGATTGTTTTTATTTACAGATTGAGAAGGTAGTCCTGTTTAATATTATTGCGCGAGTGATGGACAAAGTCCTTGTAAGGACCTTCTTTTACTGAGGAGAGGCTTCTGTTTGGATGTGATGCTCAGACTGGTGGAGAGCTACAGTGATGGTTGAACTTTTGGAACTTTCTCCTATCTGCACACTGTGGAGCTCAACCTGACTGACCCTCAAGGTTGTCGATCACCTTTTACTTCAGGTTGGTTGTACAGCCAGGTCAGAGAAGAAAATGAGAGGTCCTTTCAAACGTCTTCCATTTCTTCATGATAGAGATCAATATGCTCATGGGAACCTTAGATTCAGCAGAAACATTTTGTAGCCTTTCCCTTTGTCCCTCTTTGCGATCATGTTTGTGAGTGCTCGGGACAGATCTTTAGACCACATGACTTGGTGTTTACGCTGATAACATATCCTGTCAGCTATACTGTCTTTCAAAATCATGTTGCCTCAATTGAATTGACACAGGTCAAGTCAAAGTCTTCCAGCATCTGTGAAAGAAATAAAAAACCCTTTATGCTATGTTTTCTGTCCTATTATTTGTGCCACATGCACATATTTCAGTACTTGACATGCAACCCATTTTCAAAAACAACTGCAAACTTTGAAGAGAAAATTGAAAAAGTGAATGGACTTATTCAGTTGTTGCTGGGCATTATGGGAGCTCCTGGGGAAGTTATGGAGCACATGCGCAAATGTATCCCTTAATAAACATGTATGAAGGATGCAACACATTCCAGAAACAGCTTATTTGCTGCCATATCATCTCCAGATTTCCCTCCTCTCAACACATCACACTCACTCCCATACAATCAGCTTTTCCTCTGCCTCACTCCTTTCTACCCCACATGACTGTAAACCTATTTTCTTTCTCTCCTGACTCATTTTTGTCACCTTCATTATCTGCAATCTCATCCTTTTTTTCCACTCGAATTTATTATTATTATTGTTATAATAATAATAATCGATTCTGTCGCATCTCTAACTCTGCCACACGGTGTCGCTGTTGACCACTGCAGCAACATCAATCGCTCCTCTTCAATGGCACACCTATTGACAAGCGCAGCAGCTCGCCCTGGGATCATAGTTTCTCTCTCTCTCTCTCTCTCTCTCTCTTTCTCTCTCTCTCTCTGAAGAACCAGAACCTGAACAGGTTAAATATTGAGATCGGGATTATTAACCAATAACAAAAAATCTGGATTACTGATTCCTGCAGAGGAAACGATGCAGTTCTGGGACACAGTCTTTGTCTTGAGTGCAGTTTGGCCCGCTGCTTTGTCTGTGACACGGTACTCAATAGCCGAGGAGATGGAGAAAGGGTCTGTGGTGGCCAATCTCGCTGCGGATTTGGGACTTGAACCTGGAGGACTGGCACAGAGGGAGGTAAAACTCGATATCTTCCATAATAAAAAATATCTAGATGTAAATAAAAAGACAGGGGAGTTGTTTATAGTGGAAAAAATGGACAGAGAATATCTCTGTCTGAAAATAACGTCCTGCTTTCTAAAGCTCGATGTCATCATAGAAAGCCCATTGCGCATATTTAACATTGAACTTGGAATAACTGATATAAACGACAATGCTCCACATTTTCGACGTGACAGAGTCGAGCTCGACGTCTCGGAATCGGCGTCACCCGGTGAGAGATTCTCCCTTCCCAACGCGGTGGATCCAGATGTTGGCATGAATACGATTAAAACGTACTCACTGAGCAAGAGCGAACACTTCGCCATAGAAATTCAGACGGGAAGTGATGGAACTCAGTATGTTGATTTGGTGCTCACCAAGTCTTTAGACCGAGAGCACAAGGCTGTGCATAATTTAATTCTGACCGCCGTGGACGGAGGAGTGCCTGTGCGCTCCGGCACCGCGGAAATTATTGTAAAAGTACAAGACACCAACGATAACCCTCCTCGCTTTGACAAGAATGTTTACACAGTGAACATGACAGAAAACACTGCAGTCGGAACCTTAGTGATGAAACTTAACGCCACAGACCTGGATGAAGGTCTAAATTCAGAGATAGTGTATTCGTTCACGCTTTACACGTCAGAAAAGACGCAAAATGTCTTCGCGATGAATCCAGAGACGGGCGAGATCTCTGTGAAAGGCACAATTGATTATGAAGACATGAAGATTTATGAGCTGCACGTTGAGGCCAGAGACAAAGGAGCGCATCCATTACTGGGGCAGTGCAAAGTGGTCATTCTCGTAAAGGACATGAACGATAATTATCCCGAAATTACCATACAGTCAGTCAAAAACACGGTGGAGGAGAACATCCCAGTGGGAACTGTCATTGCGCTTGTGGCCATAAGTGACAGAGACACCGGCGAAAACGGAAAAGCAACTTTATCTGTGAGTCAAAACCTCCCATTTATTCTTAACCAGGACAGATCGATGCATTACAGTCTCGTAGTGTCTAAACCGTTAGATCGCGAATCAGTGTCGGATTATGACATCACACTGTTTGTGACAGATGCAGGAACCCCTCCTTTATCTGAAAACGAAACTATCCATTTGCATCTGCTAGACGTTAATGACAACGCTCCACGTTTCCCTCAGTCATTTTATACTATACGTGTGACTGAGAATAACGCACCAGGGGCCTTGCTCAGTTCTCTGACTGCGTTTGACCCTGACCTCCACGAAAACCAGTATTTAGTTTACTTCATCCTAGAGAAGGAGATCGCCAACACGTCCATGTCCATGTTGTTCTCCATCAACCCAGAGAACGGAAATCTTTACGCTCTGAAGACCTTTGACTATGAGATTGAGAAGGAGTTTCTTTTCCACATCGAGGCCAGAGACTCTGGTTCTCCTCCACTCAGCAGCAACGTGACCGTCCACATCATTATTGTGGACCAGAACGACAACGCTCCAGTCATTGTGTCTCCGTGGCGTGCTCAGGGCTCTGTGGTGGAGGAAAAGATCCCCAGGTCCACTGACAAAGGCTCTCTGGTTGCCAAGGTGATAGCCTTAGACGTGGACTCTGTGCACAACTCCAGGATCACCTACCAGTTACTGCAGGTGACCGACGCCACCTTGTTCAGTCTGGATCAGTACAACGGAGAGATCCGGACCATGAGGATGTTCAGCTACAGAGACCCGCGCCACCAGAGACTGGTTGTTGTTGCCAAGGACAACGGGAACCCTGCTCTGTCTGCCACAGTCACCATTAAGCTGTCCACAGTGGAGACTGCTGTTAAAGCCTACTCTGACATGAGTGAGGTTCCTCTGGAATACGACATCTTCTCAGACCTGAACTTGTACCTGGTCATCGGTCTGGGCTCAGTGTCCTTTCTGCTGCTCATCACCATCCTGGTGACCATCGTCATCAAGTGTCAGAAACCTAAGGCCAGCAAGGCTGCTGCTCCCTGCAGGAACAGTGTGATCAGTGAGAGAAACTCCACCATCGCTGACTCCACTCTGGTGTCCAACGATGCGTACTGGTACAGTCTGTTTCTGGCAGAGACCAGGAAAGGAAAACTGGTGGTCAGACAGCCAGTGCCAAAGGGCTCCAGGTACATCGTGTCCAGTTTACCCAGAGGTACAGGCCTGACAAACACTAGTGACTCCGCTCCTTCTACGCTGCAGGTAGAAATGCTTGTGTACTTGCAAATATTTCCTTACTATATAATGTTTGCCTCAAATAAAAGAAACTGACACACGATGGATAATCATGAACTTATAACAACAGTAAATCCACACATTTTATCATTGGTTAGTCGAACAGACCTGACGTGTGTTTCTTTTTGTGTCATTTTGCTCTGAGTTACCTCTTATGACCATAAAAGCCCCCACATTTTTACGCATCTATCTATCTATCTATCTATCTATCTATCTATCTATCTATCTATCTATCAATCATCTGGTAAGTATGATTTAAATATTTATGTTATAAAGACTAACCCTTTTCTGTCTTTTCAATTGCATTTTCCAGTATTAAGTTTAAACAGCTTCAACACATGCTGTGACCATATAAAAATTGTGAACATAAAATCCCTCTTGTGTTTGCAAAGATCTGATCATTGAAATACTTGTTTTGTTTCTCTCCCCACTCTAAAGTACCCTAAATGAAGGAAGTCCACTCTACAGCTGGAGGTATGCAGGAGTCTCTCTCCCCCACTGAGGATCAATTTCAATCTTCCAGTCTCTGGTTATAGAACTTTAGGTTTTAGTTCATGTGTTTGTTTGCTTCTTGGCCAATTTCAATGTGTTTAGATTAGATTTTGACTTTGTTTGCTCTTAGGGAGGGATTTTTCCCATAAAAATCTGCTCAGATGACATCTCATATTCCAAATGACCTTTGATAACCTGATAATTAATCCCATTCTTAATACTAACCGATTTCGGTTAAACCAATTACCTTAAAAAAAATGACAAACTGCACAAATATGTCAATTTTCCAAAGTTTATTCACAGTTTGACAGAAGATAGTGTTTTTTACTGTCTCCACTGCACAGCAATGTAAGACTATAATGTTTATAAAGGATAATACACAGTTGGACTGTTTGTGACTAAATCTGCATCAGCAAATGATAGAAATGAAGATGAAGAATTCTATGATCACTTTAGAACTTGTCCTGTGAGGTGTTGTATGAAGCAAGATTAAAAGGTTAATGAGGCTCGTTGAGCCTAAAGGGAGATGGAAAATTTCCTCTTGTTTTCATCGTGGAAATAGACAAAACCTGCTCTGGATGAGGTCAAGGCTCAAAGTCAGACATTAAATGATACATTTTATAGTGACAATCATCTGTTAAACCTTTTTTCGTCTTTAGTAGGAGTTGACATATTTAACATAAGGATGCTTAAAATGCACTTGAGTGTGAAACTCTACCGGGTGAATTTATGTGAAATGAAACCACACACACCACAGCTGCTGATCTTGCTTCATAGAATGGCCTCTCCTCATGTAAACATGCTGAATATAAAAACAAATTCTAACTGACCTTAGCTCACCATTTCTGAAGATCACTAATAACAGAATTATTGAGCTAGTTTTCTGTCTCATTTGATCACTGTGATATCAAGTGGACCCTTTGCATGTTCAAATTAACTTGTGTTCACCCCATCCTGATGCACCAGTCCCCATTATTCTCTTTTTCATGTTTATAAAATAGAAACAATCATGTCTGATTTATTTGGCTAACATTCAAATTTTATTTTCTGATACTGCCCTCACAAACACACTCAGTTTTATTCCCAGTCTGCTCTTGTGCAAATTATGACCCAATTTTTCATGCAGGAGAGGTGCAAAGTGAAACCCGTTACCTAGCAACCACTCTCCTTCAGTAATAGTGGAGCATGGTATTCATTGATAGATCACTGTCGCCTCACCACAACATGTTTCAGGATACCGCCCACCCTCTCTGTCTTCTGCCTGAAGGTCCCGACTCAGTGACAGATGTCGGCTGCATGAGATTTGTCAAGTCTGGCCAGTCACGGGACTGTCTGCGCCTCCATTTCACCGTACATCTAGTTCTCTTCTGTGACTTACAGGCATCCACCAGCAGCAGCAGCAGCAGCAGCAGCAGTTCCAAATAAGGCCACCCCTTCAGCTGCAGACTGGCGTGACTGACAAAGAGGGGGAAACTCCTGGCACATCTACCCTGCTCAATCTCTTATTTACTCCTCTGTAACACCCAATGGGCCAGCGGTCTCCATTTTAACGTAAAAAATCCAATCAACAACGTGTTTCTGTCCGTTCAGTATGCATGATTTTACTGCATGGCTACAATCATACTACAGTGAACTTTATGAAGAATGCCTGAAAGCACAAAATCTAAAAGATACAGACTGAAAAGGGAAAAATCGATGTATATATAGAGGCCTGGATGAGGACTAGATTGCACATGGGATAATTGATGCCTTTAAGAGACTGTTTCCCTTCTTTAAAAGTGAAACAACATAGGATGATGTTTTAAATCTGATGTTTGTCCTGCACCAACACCAATGTATAAAAAAAAATAATGCAAGTTGTCAAAGCAAAACAGCACAAGTAAATAAATGTCTGTAAAGCACCACCTTATAGTGATATTATACTGAGGCAAAAGGTACTGTGCATTTTATAAATGTATTTTTTTTTTTTTTACTTTGTAATTTATGCTTTATATGCGAAATAGGCCAACAGTATATCTGAGTGAGGGTGGTTCACGTCACATCAGGTCAGATAAAAGTGTATCTACATTATATTTGCCTTTCAGTTCTTTTTGCATGAGTCATCTAGAGAATACTGAAAAATGTATCACCTGGGAATATTGACTTCCATACATCTGTAACCTGAAGGAGACAAGAGCTGGACATTTGTAAAGGTTTAAATGCCATTTGTTTTGAATGTGTGAATTGTGCTTAAATCTCTGAATAATATGGATAATGTGCGTGAAGAGGTTCACTCAGAACAACAGTGTATCCAGTGAGTTTGAGAATGGATCCACGTCAGTTCTTTATGCCTTCTGTAAATACAGTACTTTGAAATCTTGTTTTTCCTCATCGTCAGCATTTTGTGAGGTTCAAGATGAATGTTCTGTTCAGATCACGAGGGCTTCGTGTTATTCTGATACTGTAAACAACCCTGTTGTTGATGTCCTCCATGCAAACTGTGCTTATATTTATATGACTACTGTACAAACATGTATCTCCATATGTAACACATACATTACAGTATAGATATGACTGAGATGTGTACACTGTGTATGTCTGTACTGTGAAGTATCCATTTTCTCGACATTATGTTGGGGTTTTGAAAGTGAACAAATAATGTCCAGTGCCATCAGGGTTATGAGCCAATAAGTGTAATCATGTGATATTATTGCAGCTTAAACTGAATTACTTATAACACATTTCATTGGTTTACAGGCAAAGATACACAGTATAAGTGCTTTGTACAGTACTACTTTTATGGTTCAGTATGGTAACCTGTGTAATATGAGCTCATTCATATGTTTTGATCTGATGTGTGTGATCTATCAAATTCTGAAACATAATAAAGCAGCTGTCTTCATGAAATACTGTTTGAATTTGTGGTATCAAAACCATAACATCAGGAAGAAGGAACATGAGAGATTTGAAAAATACCAGTGTCTGAGAGCAATTTAAGGGGATATAGGGAGTGAAGTCAGTGATCAGTGATCCCTGGCCTGTGACCCCTAATTGGGAGGGGTGTCTCCAGCAGATCTCAGGACTAAAATCTGAGATCTCCGTCCAGAGGAGTGCAGGGTAGGAACAGCTAAGATACCACGCAGGCTTGATAATACAATCATAATAGCACAAGCTGAAACAATTTAGTAAGAATATCGCCATAGATATCAGATATTAGGATGCCTAGAAGAATTTTCTATTGTGACATCATTGCTATTGTTCTAAGAACACACACACACAAAAAGAAATTAAAACAACTTAAACATCACAAAAGTCATTCTGATCATGCTGTTAAAGCTCTGTCTTGCCATGCACAGTGTGATGGAATTGAATTGTGCTTTTGAATAAAGACTGCTATTGTATAAATACATTTTTTAAAATATTTACATTTTACAAATATTTATGCACAAGCATTAGATGGATCAGTGTTTTATCAGTGTTTTTTCACTCAATACATACAAAAATAATTTATCACCTTTTAACAGAAATGCCTTATTAGAAGGGACAGGCTTGAGTAACATCTGCTCGGCATGACCTCATCTCTCTGGGGAGATGAGGTCATATTAAGCAGAATAGCTTGCAATATCTTGGAAGCCGGAAGGGAGATGCTGGTGCAGCCTGCTGCATTGATAAACCTGTAACTGGCACAACAAAGGAGCAATGGAACAATAGACCTCATAAACCACCAGCTTCAATGAATACAATATGAATATATTTGATTAAATGTATTTTCCCCTTTTCTCTCAGTGGTTTTGTATGGTGTGGGTCATTCCAACACCAGACCACGTGTATGCAGCTAAGTGTCTTTGTCTGCAGTTGTCGCAGCCTCTGCATCCGTCTCAGTTTCCTCCTTTTCGGAGATCGGCTTTCTTTCAGCACCATGGATAGCGACCGGCATTGTGAAGCCCTGTTGCCATGGAGACTGGCTGCCTTCCTCGCCAGAGAGCAAGAGGGGTGTCGTAGCCTGTTATTTAATGCCCAGACACACCCTCACCACATAACAGCGTCCGCAGCTGTTATACGACAAAAAGGAGAGTTAAATATATAAATATCTGCCTAACAAGCGCTGATGATATATAGAATTTGGTAAAATTTAGCCGTGTGGATGAGGTGTAGAAGGAGGATAAAGGATACAGACTGACATGGGAGGGGCTGGGACAGAATGCGGCAGCGATCGTGCATGCGCACGTCGAACCCCATTGCAGTCACGGCGTGTTATAGGGTTCGAGTGTGGGAGGTTCCAGTATGTAGGTCACAGCAGTAAGCATGATTCCCGCGCCCTTGTCCTTATTATTGCCTATGGTAATATAACGATCCCATGTTGTCAGACACTGTGGCAGCGTTTTCAGGCTTGGGTAGAACGCGGAAAGCGACGATAAATGAAGAATGGAGGTACAGAACTCATGAAAGCTGCAGCTGCAGGTTTTATCCACAAGTGGTCGCTGTTCACTGAGGCATTGGTAGGAAGGTTGTGGGAGTGTGCTGAGCAGAACCTGCAGCTCTGAGACTGAGCAGTTTCACCTACAAACACAAAGAACAAGATTTTGTTCGTCTTTATTTGCTTTATAATGAAATGTTTCTTTTGTAAACACCAGTTTAACCATGGATTGAGAATTAATGTAATCAATGGCCATTTTAGAGTATTTTAAATCTTTTTCAATTAACGTTGAACAGAAAATAAGCCTAAGAGTTTTATTTGAATTTTCCTTCATATTTTTCATTCTAGAATTTAATTGAGCAGGGCTGGTTCTCAATATCATCATAAGGAAAGGAAATGAATGTGATTTTTAACTGCATGGTCTTTCCTTTGCTACATTAAACTTTGACTGCACCATCCTTGCATCGACAATGGGTGGCGTTATTAGACCATTTCTTCTGTGGTTGTATTGTGGGTGGTTTCTCATATATTCATTACCCTAAAGAAAGAAACAGATCGGACAGGACGCGGCACCAGTGAAATAAGGATCGAGGGCATATGTATTATTGTTTATCATCTGTTTGAGAACGCTGATTTTATAGAGAATTGCTGAGGGATTTAAATCGGTGGATAATATATTTTTGTCAAACAATGGCGATCACGGACCTCGTGCATGTGTGGATTTATTCTTGTATGATCGCGACTCATTTGGAAGGGATCTCTGCTCAGATTCGCTATTCCGTCCAGGAAGAGTTAAAAGTTGGCACGGCAGTGGGAAATATAGCCAAAGATCTCGGACTGGATCTGGGAAGACTGGCGGACAGGAATCTGCGCGTACTGTCGGGAACAAAGCAGGATCTGTTCAAGGTAAACCCAAGCGACGGAGTTCTGTCTGTGAACCGGAGAGTCGACCGGGAGGAGCTGTGTGCAAAAATGGCTCCGTGCGTCGCAAACCTAAAGGCAGTAGTTGAAAATCCGCTCGAGATGCATCAGGTCATAGTCGAAATACTCGATGTAAACGATAACTCTCCAAAATTTCCTGAGGAAAACTACACTTTAGAGGTGCCAGAGTCCGTCATGGTTGGATCTAGGTTTCAAATTGAGGGAGCCAACGATTTAGATGTGGGGATAAATTCCTTACAAACATATAAGATTAACAATAACCAGTATTTCCGAGTGGAAACTGAGGAATTTGGAGAGGATGAAAAGGTCCCGTTTTTAATATTACAGCGACATTTAGATAGAGAACAAACAGCTCAACACTGGTTAAAAGTAACGGCTCTAGATGGCGGCAAACCAATAAAGTCTGGCAATTTAAACATCACCGTTACTGTATCTGACGTAAATGACAACCCACCGGTGTGTGATAAGCAGAAATATGTCGTAACAGTGAAGGAAAATGTCCCTGAAGGGACATTTCTGCTGACAGTAAAGGCATCTGACCCAGATGAGGGCATGAACAGTGAGATTGAATACTCATTAAGGAGTAAAATTAGAGGAATCCATTCTGATCCCTTTAATTTAGACAGTACAACTGGCAAATTAACAGTGAAGGTGGGCCTAGATTATGAGGAAAAACAAGTGTATGAAATTAAGGTATTGGCTGCGGACAAAGGGGCCGTGTCTCTCTCCACACACTGTAACGTGGTGATCAGAGTGGAAGATGTGAACGACAACCCACCTGAAATAGAAATAACATCACTTTCGAGCCGCATTCCAGAGGATGCACCTCCTGGCACCGTGGTGGCGTTGATGGAAGTGACGGACCAGGACTCAGGAGTGAACGGACAGGTGGTATGCAGCGTGCCTGCTCATTTACCGTTTGACCTAAAGCCATCTCCCGATGGACACTCCTACTCTTTGGTTACCAAGGATTACCTGGACAAAGAAACCACACATATGTATGATATTAAAATAACAGCGAAGGATTTAGGAAGCCCCGCACTGTCATCCACAAAGGCGATACATGTAGATGTGCTAGATGTCAATGATAATCGTCCACGATTCAGTGAAAGTCCATATACTTTTTATGTGCCTGAAAATAACAAGGCAGGAAGTTCAGTATTTACAGTGAGCGCAGCAGACGTGGACAGCGGCCAAAATGCTGCACTCTCATATTCACTCATACGTAACCATGAGCTCACAATAACTTCGTTTTTAAATATAAATGAAGCTAATGGAACTATTTCAGCACTGAAAACCTTTGACTTTGAGACACTGAAGACATTCCAGTTCCAAGTGGTCGCCTCAGATTCTGGAACTCCGTCACTGAGCAGCAACGTGACAGT